>CM053791.1:421700535-422045535 GCA_028749045.1 Cupressus sempervirens
AAAGTACCACTCTTGCATTTCGAGATCTTGCACATCTTTGTGTTTTGTTGTACTCACACTACATTATAAAGTGCCTTGGGGGGTTTCATGCTGAACATATTCACCATCTTATTTTTTCAAGTGAGTGTTCCTTCCACAGTATTAGCCTCATGACATGTTGATGAAATGTGCCATTATATATATTTGTACTTCTTTTGCACTCTCAATGTTCTTGGTTCTTCTTTTTACAGGAGATATTGCATTTAGTTTAAATGTTCATGTCTTACCTCTTAGCATTATACGGGAGTTATATTGGTTCTATTAGCTTCTTGGTTTGATGGAGTGAGCTATGTATTCAATACTAGATCCTATGTATGAGGAGATTGTAGTGATTGGATACCTATGCATTTCAGTGAGATAAATCATTTACCATATAGATATTCTTTCATTCCTTTTTGTGGAGGCCATGAAGATATATTCCATCTTCAATTGATTATCTCTTTAGATTTAGTCTTTTCTACCTAGTCATTTTCTATATAGTGGAAGTTTTTTATATGAGCACTTTGCAAGTGTTTGCAACTTCACGCTTTACTAGTGTTCTTCGTTATCATCTTTTGTTCCTATCTTCTAGGACATTCCCTAGTTTGGAAGCTTCTCCAGTCCTTCTCTAGTTATTTTTAGTATTATTTCCATCTCTTTTTGGAGTAGGGTTTTTCCCATGTGGTTTTCTTTATTTCTCCTCTTTTCAGAGATTTGGTTGTGCTTGGTACCTCATCAGGCCTTGTTGGTGGGATCCAAATTTACTTTTAGTAGTAATTTCTAGGTTTTTAGCTACTACCTAAGTTTATCTTAAGGGGCGGGGGGTGTTAGTGTAATAAAGTATTTTATTATTAATTAAATTATATCTATGTAATTATTAAGTCACTTATTATCCCTAGTTTACTTAAGCTAAACTTTGGGGATATGATAATTAATTCTTTTATTAATTATCATCATGCAACCTAGGTTAGTTACCTATTAGGGTTTTGATGTCCTTTTATAAGGATTTATCTCTTTATAACTTTTTCATTCACTTTAATCTTTCAATAACTTCAACATGGTATCAAATCTTTATATCTTCATGACGGTATTATGTTTATTAGAGGTTTGGCTTGGCTTTTAGATCTGTGTTTTCTTATTTTTTAGAGGGCTTTGGTTCTTCAAATTTTTTTTTTTATATTTGATCTAGGGGTTCACTAATTCTTGGTGCACTTTGAGAAAAAAAGACCTCAGCATTGATCTTGTAGCACCCAAAAACACCTATTTTCATATAAGGCACATTCAATTTGGGCATAGTTGGAATTTGAGGGAAAAAAAAAATTGCTCCCAAACTGGTTATATTTCCCAAGGTAGTGATCCATATATTTTGGCATAGAAATTGAATTTTTTGTGCAAAAATCAAAGTTTTTTGGCACAAAATTCAAGGTTTTTGCACAATCATTGAATTTTTGGGATGAAAATCGAGGCAATTTGTGCATGTTAGTGTAGAAATCAAGACACATATACATGTAAATCAAGGCACTTTGGCACAGACACTGAGACACTTTGGCATAGAAATTAGTGCATGTTGGGATGGAAATAGAGGCATGTTGACACAAAAACTAATGCATGTTGGATGAAAATTGAGCCACTTCACTTATACTTGCCCTTCTGACTCCTTTTTGACTCAATTATGGTTTTATTTTTGTAACTTTCTCATTTGAACTCTGTTTTTCACAAACAAGATATCACTGAAAAGTTGATTCCAAGCCGAGCACATTGGTTTAGGTTTTACTGATAATGTTTTTCAGAATAATACCATTTTTTTTTGTAGTCAATGTATAATGATAATTTTTGTGCTCTACGAGACATATCTTGAGCATTCAATCTTCATTTTTCAAAAACCTTATATCATTGGCAAGGTATTTGTATACTCTTTCTAGTGATGTTGGATTTTTTCTAGATTCCTCTCTAGAAACATTCCATATAGTTTTTTGCATTTTTGTATTCTAGTGGATATCTTGGTTGCCTCAAGTCTGGGGATTGATTTCATTGCTTGAGATGATTCATCATGGATTGTACTATCTATTGTACCTTTATGCCTCTTCTAGTCTATTTAGACATCATTTGCATATATTTTTTGCAAACACACTGAGATCCCACTATATTTAATTTCATGATCTTTCACATATTTATGTTTTGTTGCACTCACACTACATTATAAAGTTCCTTGGGGGGTTCCATCTTGTCCATATTCATCATTTTCCTTTGTCAAGTGAGTGTTCCTTCCATGAAATTAGCCTCATGATGTGTCGATAACACATGCCATTATAGGAATTTCTTCTTTCTACAATAGATGTTGCATTCAGTTTGAGTGTTTATGTCTTACCTCTCAACATTATGGGGGGTTATGTTGGTTCTATTGCTTTCTTGGTTCAATGGAGTGAGCTATGTATTAAGTATTTGATCCCATGTACTAGGTGATTGTAGTAGCTAGATACTTATGCATTTTGGTGAGATGGGTCATTTACCATATAGACATTCTTTCATTCCTATTTTTGGAGGCCATGATGATACCTTCCATCTTTGATTGATCATCTCTTAAAAATTAGTCTTTCTCTATCTAGTCATGTTGTATATAGTGGAGGTTCTTCATATCAGTAGTTTACAAGTTTTTGCAACTTCATGCTTCAGTAGTGTTCTTTGTGATCATCTTTTGTTCCCACCTTTTGGGACATTCTCTACTTCAGAGATTTCTTCAATCCTTCACTAGTTCTTTTTAGTATTATTTCAATATATTTTTGGAGTAGAGTTTTTTCCATGTGGTTTTCTTTACTTCTCCTCTTTTCAGAGATTTGGTTGTGCTTGGGTACCTCATCAGGTCTTTTTGTTGGGACCCAAATTCAATTTCAGTATTAGTTTCTAGGTTTTTAGCTACTCCCAAAGTTTATCTTAAGGGGGTGTGTTAGAGTTATAAAGTATTTTTCTTATTGATTAAATCATATCGATTTAATTATTAAGTCACTTGTTATATCTAGTTTACTTAAGCGAAACTTTTGGCATATAATAATTAATTCTTTTATTAATTATTATCATGCAACATAGGTTAGTTACTTGTTATGGTTTTGATCTTCTTTTATAAGGATTTATCTCTTTGTAATTTATTCATTCACTTTTCATTATAGAAATCTCTCTTTTTGTTCATCAAGAATGCTTCATTTGTGGATCTAGGAATTCCAACCTCTATAGCTATTTCTCCTCTCTTTCTTTGACAGTTGTTTGCATGTAGGTGATTCTTGGGAGATGTGGCATTGATCTTTCATCAACTTCAATAGTTATGTTGGTTCATAGAGAGTCCACCTCTGAACCCATCCCCAACCCAGCAAAGCCAAGTCTTGATGGCTTCCCAAGCCTTCCAAATGCTCTTAGCAATGAAAGTGCCCTAGATTTGTACTAGCTCTAGAGTGACTAGAAGGGTTTGAAGGCCAATACCCTTCTAAGTAGGCCAATTTAATGAGAATCCTAGAGAAATATAGTGTAATAAGAAAATTTTACAAGCCTCATTACTGGTGAGGGCAGAAATGACCCATTTGGCACAAAGGGAAACACCCTACTTTTGGGTAGAGAGAAATCCAAGGCCACCAAATTCCTTAGGCAAATAGTAGAATTCACAAGACACTCTATCAAAGACATGACGAGAGGCATGTGTAGCCCATAGGAAATCATGCAACAAACCCTCAAGCTTGAGGTGGGAGGGATTCAAAGGTTCCCAACAAGAAGTATAGTATACATCAGTGGCTACCAACACTTTAGAGAAAATCTTGAATTTTCTAGCTAAGGAAAGAGGTTTGGTAATCCAATACTCCAACTTCTTCTCTATCCTAGAAAGGATAGTAGTCCATATGTCTATGTGGGGGGGGGGGTGGGGTTGTTGGAAGGTAAAATTTATGCCGATAAATTGAACTAGTTCTCCATGTTGAATCAATTTTCATTGATACTGGTCAAGCTAGGGAAGCCTTGGAAGGAAAGACTTCCTATAGAAAAGAGTCTTGTGTCATTAGATGGTTGAACTAGAGGACAAACAAAATGTGTCCAAGCACTGCAAGGAACTGGACATATTTTCCTCCTCCTTAATGAGAGTGAGAAAGGAATCATTAGAAAAATGTTTGTTAACTAGTTACTCAGAGGAATCTAGAAGAGAAATGACATACACCTGACCAACATAAATTGCATTAGCAAGTAAATAACAAAACCTATTAGTAGATAGCACATAGAGAGAAGGTGTGAGAGGGAACCGTTGGAAAATATATCTATAGAGCCCAAAGGGCTTGGATTGCTGCTCATTAATGGTGATACAGGTAGAGGCATCCCCAACAAGAATTGGAATAGATTGTTAAAAAATGGACCAAACCCCAATGCTTGAAGAATGTCTAGAATGAATGACCACTCAATACGATTGTACACTTTGGAAAATTCAATTTCAAGGAAAAATGCCTATTTGTTAGATTGATAATCCCACTCCATGCCTTCCAAAACTAAAATGATATTATTCATAATATATCTAGACTTGATTAAGCTAAGCTATTAAAGTTGCATAATCCATGACAAAAGATATTGAATCATGAGGGAGAGGGCTTTAGTAATGATTTTGTAGGAGACATTCAAAAGAATAATGGGCCACAATTTTTAGATGTCCTCTAGGTATCTAGATTTAGGTATGAATTTTATATTTCTTTTTTAATTATGCTCCCTAAAGTTTGAGTATGAAAAGATTCAAGACAAAATTTATGCAATTCAAGGCCTATGGCATTCCAAAATGTCTTGAAGGGGAAACCATCAAACCTAGGGGCTTTATCATGCACCATGGAAGACACAACCTCCTTAAGATATTCAAGCATAAGAATTTTCTTAGATAAAACATGTTGCTCAAGTACAAGCCTATTAAGGGTACCAAAAATATATGTTTGCGAAGCTTTCTCTTGCATTGCGGATTTTCCCCATAGAGTGAAAACCTTCTTCGAGCGATGAAAAAAATCCTAGAGGATATCAAGAAGCTCACACAAAGTTTCTTAACCTTCCTTTATTCTCTTAATACCAACAAAGGAATGACAAGCTCGCAAAGCTTGGAAAAAATCCTTGGAATCATGATTGCCAACCTCCAACTAGTGAAGGTGGGCCTTGATCTGAGCTCCTTGAGCAACATAACTATTTATAACTGGATTTTGGTGGTGGAGGTTAACAAGACAAATTGGTAGTCTTTTTATCAAAGGGGTTTATTGAAAAGGCTTCAAAAGTGGTACAAACATCTTTGGTGGTAGCCTCATAGGATCTATGACAATATGTGGCCAACTGTCTACCATAAATATGAAGAAACCTCACAATATAAGCAATGGAGTCATTCAACCATTGAATCCACCTAGGCCAAGTGTGGGGTTAGGGTTTGATATTCTAGATATGCAACATATGAGAAGAGGTGGGAGTGTGAGCCTAAACAGAAGTGACAAGGATGACTTGTTTGCTAGATAATGGAAAAGTAGATGGGAAAGTGGTCTGACAAAGTCACATCCAACAAGGGGAGTGACAGGTAATTCCCTATCTTGAGAGAAAGAGAAAAGTGCTTGTGTCATGATCATGGCATGATCAAGCCTTTTAAAAATCTTGGATTACTATTCTATCTACAGTTTCATCCTTTGATTCCTTAGAATCATTGACTTCTATTTTCTTATTCTCTTTCTAGGTCTGTTGGTGTTTCACTTGACCCTTTTCTTGGTTGCTGGTGTGGGTTCATTCTTCACCTTCACCAATCTCTCTAATTTCCATTGTGCAATAGATGATTTAACCTATGACTAATTTCTAGGTTGGTCACTCCTTGATCTAACTAGTTGCACTAGTGTAATTGCTACATATGGTGCAATTGGGGCTTGTGCACATTGTTGTGCAATTGTCACACCCCTCTAAAGGTCTTAGAAATACAATGGAAGTAGCTTCTAACACTTTAGTCTATCTATTGACCTTCTTCTCTTGCACAATATGTTTAATCTCATTAAATTCTTCCTTTGTCATGCTTAATTCCTTGAGGATGGAATCTATCTCTTTCTCAACATTTTTCTTAGTTTTTTTGTTGTATAGTTTTGAATGAATTATTCTATTCTTTTCCTCATAAGTACCCCATATAGGGCACTCTGTATCCTTCTTATATTCAAGAATAATCAATGCATGCCCTTATATGAGCTCTGTGCTCATCTCATATCCCATAGGCTTGTTAGTTGGCATTCTAAACCCCAATTTTAAGCTTGAAAATCTCATCCTCCTGATGATCTTTTCCTTGGTTTTCTTGATTTCTCTTCTGGTCTGTATTGGATATGTTACATAAGGTAGGTTTTAGATGAAATTTCATGATAGTGAACCAAATGTTCAAGCCCACAGGTTCAATGCCTTCCTTTTGTGACTTTAAAATGATATTGAAGAAGGTTAAAATGGTTCAAGAAGCTCAGATGGTTCAACAGGTTCAATGGTTTGATATGACACAAGAAGTGCGTTCAGATGACTTTTTCTAAAATCTGCAAGACCATTGTTAGATCCTTCCATGCAATGATTCAAAGGTTCATAAATTTAGAAATACAAATCCAAGGTCCAACTCAAGGTTCATTTTAAATCTCAGCATGTTTAGTTCAAGTTGTAGATTCAAATCTAAGTTCAAACTCAAACACTGGGTTCAAAGGACTCAAT
Source organism: Cupressus sempervirens (assembly GCA_028749045.1). Lineage (NCBI taxonomy): Eukaryota > Viridiplantae > Streptophyta > Pinopsida > Cupressales > Cupressaceae > Cupressus > Cupressus sempervirens. The sequence continues at coordinate 421,707,262 of CM053791.1, forward strand.
CATAAATACAATTGCATGATTTGTGTTTTCCTTGATTTCAAGGTTTTGATGTTCTAAATATAGAACTAGTAGTTCAAAGATGAAAACGTTCAGAGTTAAAGATGCAAATTTATGATGTTTCAAAGTTTATCTCTATGGTTTATAATTTTATGTCTAAAGATACAAAATCAAGCTAAATCTTAAAATCTAAGTACCCTATGTTGTCAATCGACAAGGTAATCAACTTGTAAAAAATTGAAATTTGATACATGTTTTTTGATGACACCTAAGACTCATGTTCCATGAAATGGAGTTGATGTCATTATTGTAATGCAAGAAAGGATGGAATTGCCCATTACAAATCTTCTAATATTTTTCCAAGGGAGTTGACACACAATAAGAACTCATGAGGTTATGGCATTCCCATCACTCCTGAATGAGGTGACAATGATTCTTTGCATCCCAAGTTTAGTGTAAAACCCCATGAATGTGAAATCACATGACCTTCATTAGGATATAAGAGGAAATGAGAAGAACATGTATCAAATTATATGGTTTTTGTTCCTTAATTGAGAGATAAAATAGGCACAGGTACCAAATGTGGAATCTTGTATGAGACTCATGATCGAGGATCAAGTTTAAAAATCAAAGTTTATTTTAGGAAACCTAATCTAAGGAAGGGTCAAAGTAATTGGTGAGGTAGTTTACCTACATTATGCTTAGCTATCTCTATGCTATGGTAAAAGAATCAAGAAGATAAGAAAGATCATAAAAAAGCATAAATAATTGACTACTAATCATTTGACAAAATCTTGATGCTTAGTACATGCCAACTGTCTGGTTGTGGAATAACAAAGGATACATTCTTGATCAAGAATTTGGACTCTATGGATATTTAAAGGAGGTTCAAAGTTCCATCTCTATCCATTAGTAAAGATGGGGATGTAAGAGTTAGAGCCATAGTAGTGATGTTTCCCTAATGAACATCCACTCTGCTCAATCACCTAATTCTATTGAAGACATTGACAATATGCATGAACTATTTGACATATGCTTGTCTACCTTGTATGGTTCAGAAAACATGTAAGAGATCTTGAGTCTAAGAACTTTAAGAGATCAACATTGTAATTGACATATTACATACTTGAATAATCCATACGACTTGTCAATTCTAATGTAGAGATCTCGGTGTTGGATTCACATGGTAGAAAGATGAAGGGAACTCGCAAAGTCTAAAGGCATGGAAGTCATAGATGAGGATTTGATGTGGAAATTTTAAAGCAAAGTGTTCTTAAATATTTATCCATGTATCATGGATAATATACCTTATTAGGATTGATGGAGACATATACTCAACTTGCCATTAAAGACTCTAAATTTAGTTTGGCATTATTGAGAACATTACTCAAGCTGAGCGTCCAAATGTAAGTACAATGTAGCAATAAAGAATAGTGAATAGTATCTCCTTCTCTCCATTGATTTCCTCCAATCATCAAGTTGATGGTATAGGTTCCATTGTCGAGGCAGAGAAAGAAACCCATGGCGCAAAATCCACATCTGATGAAGAACATCACAATAAGTGCTAGTAAACACCTCCAAATCTACATAATATAGATGTACAAATTTTTCCATTCATGCCAATATTTAAATAAGTGGTAAAATGGTCTTGGGAGCGAGTTATTTAAAAGTAAAGAAATCACATTTGAATACCAATGTTGAATAGGGATTTTCTCATTTCCATGACTCTAAAACATATAGTCTACCAAAACCTGATCATAATAGCTTTAAGACTTAAAGAACTTTGATTCTTCAGTAATATACAACATAAAATGTTAAGTGTGATGGTTTATGTGGGCTTGGAATTGACTACTCTTCTTAATGGATTTTTGAAGAGGAAATCTTATAGATTTTGTTGATATTGATATCTTGAAGAACTATAAAGGCAATATATGGAGATCTTTCTGGTGTATTGTCCAACGATAATGGATTTTCAATTTGAGACTCAAAACAAAAGAAATAAGGCTTAATAATCAAAGATTTCATGATAAGGAGAGCTGTATCTTCAATTATTAGCCTATTGAAAGACACGAGCAAGGAAATTTATTTCTATATGGCTAAATTTCTTTTTAGAGTGCTCACATAAAGATTAGGAGAATAAACATGTTACGAATAATATGTGTAAGCCATGGTTCTTTCTCAAAGAGACACCTGTCAGTTAGTTGTACCATCCATCCAAAGAATGTCATTTTATTACTAGAGAATGACTTTAATGTTGATAAAACATTAGGTTCTATATGGTAAACAGATAATCTTTACATACAAAAAAGATTTAGTTAATCAAACTAAAATGAATCATTCAAAAAGAGAAGATAAATATGCAAATTGAAGCCAAGGTGAGGGTTCTTCTTTTTCTGAAGGAGGAAAACAGTGTGCTTCTTCTTTTTGGGGGTGGAGAGTCCTAGAGGTTCCACTTTTTTTGCAAATTGTGTACTGCATATTTGAGGATATTTAGATTATTTAAAGGGGGCAATTTTTTATTGTAATCAAAACTATTTGTTTTAGCTTTGTTTCTTTTTCTAGTTTTCTGCAAGATTTTTGAATTGTCAATAATATTTAGCAATTGTATAATTTCTAATTGAATGAAGATTTAATTGCTTTGAATATTATATGCTTTGAATCAATCTTATTCTCATTCATATGTGGATTAAGGTTGAATGATGGAGTTACCATTCTATTATAGAATTCATTAATTGCAAGGGTTGTCCTTGTTGGTTTAACCTTTTCTCACTAGATATGTGGGCTCAAGAATAGTGCATCTCCATTTCCACATGTGGAAGTCTTTTCTTTCTATTTTAGTTATAATATTTTTTCTCCTATCCAAGAATAGTGTGTGTAGCCTTCACTTTCAAGTTAAAAGCATTTCTTAAATCCTATTCATTGTATATCCAATCAAGGAGTTGTACCCTAGCAAATTTAAAGGGTGCTTGCACAATTCAATGGAAAAGTAACCCAACTTTTGGTATCTTTTTGGGAAAATAAGGGTTAATCTAATGATTTATTGTGTGAAGAAAAATCTATTTACCAACAAAGCTCTATAAATTTAACTCTAAGAACTACTGCTTCCATGTAGGTGTTATCAATTTCCATCATGAAGCATATCTCTTCCTTGTATTTATCTACCATAAAAGGACGTATCCTATACATTTGTTCCATCTTAGACTGGAAATTTTTCATCATTCTATCAATTTCATCATCTTTGACATTTTCTAGTTTAGACCTATAGCATTGAGTAACCAGCTTCATTGTGTACTCACTGCTATCCCAATTTATCAACCTAGGAAACATCCTTGTAGCATAAAATAATATATGAGTCAACAAAGACTCAAATCTAATAAATGTATTCTTTGTCTTCTTAATCTTTGCAATATTATCCAACAATTTCAATCTAGTAATCTTGCATAAATTAACCTTTCTTTCTTGCATAGGCATTACATAAGATGCATGCAAAAATATAGCTAGTACTAAGTTACCCCTTGAACCATAGTTCAATTTGTACCCTACTATCTTAGTTAACAACTTAACTCCTCTATCTTGAATGGTGTCTACCTTCATGTTTCTTCTATCAAACTTTGTATTAAAGTTTCTCTCAACCATCTTCCTGACAGTCTTCTCATTAATATGATTGCAACCTTCATTACTCAATCCTATGGCCTTGTGAATTAGGTCATTATCAATAACAATCTTCTCATCTCCTAGCCAAAACATATCATCATGTACTCTACTCAAAATGATTTGGGTCCAATTGTGATTATTGAACTTTGTATAAAACATATACTTCACTAGATTCAAATTATCTAGGTGCACATACTTAGACTTCATGGATAAGTTACTATTACACATCTTTCCCAACTCCTCATGAATCTCTTCATCACCTATGCTCTCAATCTTACAGTGAATGTAACTTTTGATATTCTCGACCTATGTGCCTAGTAGATCATCCAATAAAGAAATAAATGGATTTTTCTTACTCATATCATGGTCTTTCAATTACATCATACACATTTTGACTTTCCATTTGAATTGTAACTAAAAGTACTAAAAAACTAGATTCAAGCTTCACAAAAATACCTTAAAAACATGAGTTAGGGATTTTGCAACTTTCTACTTCTCAAAAGCCACTTTGCATGAAAAAATGGTACATTCAATATTTATTGTGATCCTTAAATCATTTCAAATCATACTACACATTAAATGTGTATCTACCATAGATTCATCTACTATCTCTATATACTAGTAAGCTTGATTTCTCTATTCTTGCTCAATGTAATCATATCAAGACTTGTGCACTTGACCATATCCTTTTCTCTACGTCCTTAACCTCTTGTTAAATGTGCAACTTCCAACTCTCTCTCTAGCATCAGTTCTAGCCAAATAATGCTCTACTACAACTAAAACTATTTAATTTAGATAGGATGAGTCATATACAATTTGTGACTTCAATGTCTTATCAGTTGCATCAAAAAATTATTCCTCCAAAACTGTATAAGAGATTTATACATCTTTATCTCTCACAAATGCTTCTTTGAATTCATCAAAATGTTCCTTAATTGCTTCCTTCTGACTATTGTCATTACCATTAACATTACTTTTATCATTTTTGTTAATGTCCCTTCTATCTATTTTGCAATATCTTGTTTTGTGTTTGAAGTTATTACATAACTCACATAAAGGTGCATTTCTCCTTTGATTAGTTCCATTTTGATTCTTAGGCACTCTACAATTCCTTGCAATGTGCCTAGCATATTACATTTGTAACACACAAACTGGTTCTTCTCTCCATCATTGGATCTATTATGTGATCTTACTCTTTTATTTCTTTTAGGGTTAGTATTCCTAGAAATTCTACTATTTTCATAATTACCATCAAACTTAGGTTTCTTACATTCTAGTGCCTTATGTCCATAACCATGAAAATTATAGTAATAGAAATTAGTAATGGGTTTAAAAGTTTTACTTGTGCAATCTCTTTTCATATGTCTAACCTCATTACATATGAAGCATCTACCTCTGAACTCATGCCCTACTTCCTTGAGTGGTTCATCTTGCTTAGGTTTGTCAACTTGCTATGTTTTCTTAGGTTTAATCTATTTTTCTAATAAATAAATAAATTATACTTACCTTGATACTTCAGTAGATGTGCTTGATTCTACTTTACTCAGATTAGATTCCTTAGGGGATTTAATAATTGGATTTGGTTCTATTTCAATTTTGACTTTCTTGGTTGATTTCTCTTCAATCAGTTATCCAAGTCCTATCTTTTCATAAGAAGGCCTATAATGAAATATTTGTTGACATATCCTTTCACTATTGAAATAAAGTTTCTCTAAATATTTCTTAGCTTCTATCGGTTCTCCTTTCACAATAATGGTGTACTTCTCTAATTTGACATGTTCAATCTTGATAGTATCTAGTTTAGATGTAACTTCACTTAACTAGGATTTGCATTCTTAGTTTTGAGTTCTGGTTCATTCTTGCCACCATTTTTCTTAAGACTCAACTTAAGTTCAATGAGTTTTAGTTCATGTTTCAAGATCTCATTTTCCCTCTGAAGATCTCCCACTTCATCATTATCACTAGTCTATGCAATTGATTCCTTTCCAAATTTTAAATCATCAATATTGTCTTTTAACTTGCCAATGGAAACTTTTGCATCTTCATATCTATCTTTTAGGTTATCTTTTTCTTCAATATGCTCAAGAGTTTTTTCAAGGTTAAAAATTTTTGCCCATAACTAAATACTATTAATTACTTTATAACTTGCATATGAAAGGAAACCAACAATGCTAAACAATATAACCATGCACATAGATAACTCATAACACCATTATTTGTTAACTGGGGAAACCTTGGCCAAGGGAAAACCCCAGTGGGGATGATATCCACTAGATGGTTCACTAAATGATAGGATCCTATTAAGGATATTGACTTGTTAGGAGTCTATGAAGTACATATAGTGTCTCAAGTCCCTGTTAGGAGACTAGGCCTTGTTAGAAGCCTCAACCCTATTAGGAGTTGACAGAACAAATACAATGTATGCAAGAAGAGCCCACTGCCCTAACATGCAATTATACAATTAAGTTCTTCACAAGAATATATATACATACAATAATCTCTATTTGATGTACTTCACACATTTTTTAATCATACATTAGAATTCACATCACATAAGGCTCACAATTCTTTAAAGCTCTCTATAGAATAGTTTGCATCACATAACACTTTATTGTTTATCAAAGATAGCACACTTATCTTTGCAAGATAAGATATTTAATTATACCTTGCATAATTACAAAACTATGCTTAGTCAACCTTCATTTGGTCACACACTTGACATAATATAAAATAAATTATGGAATAATATACACAAAGTTGAATCATCATAGCTTAGTAATTATTTCATAACCAAAATAATTCCTAAGGCCATACAATCCAATTGTCTACTGTGCTCTATTCTACACTGTTAAATACCTACACTAGTATTTTAACCATATCTCACACTGTACTATTTGTATGCACTTGTGCACTCATACATGTCACCATGATACTTTCATGAAGCTTCCCTCAACTACTTATGAGCTGACTCTCAATGAGTCATCTGTACACTTAACATTTGTTCACTTTGCTACTACAAACTGTCTAACACTTCGAAAAATTTCTAGCTCTAAACACATAAATGAAATATTGAATGTATGTTACCATAAATGACAACAATTAAGACATCTATCTAACCATATTGCCAACACAAACATGCTAAATAGACTTCATAAGTTGACTCAAAGTATATCTCTACATCAACTACTCTGAAGTAGGTTGGGGCATGACCCCAAGCATACCTCACAAGTACTCAAATGTGTCCTTAGCCAAAGGATTTGTAAATATTCCTACTATATAATCCTTTGTGCTAACATATTCCAAACTTATTTCTTTATTTTCTACCTTTACTCTCAAAAAGTGATACTTAATTGAAATGTACTTTATATTTGTATATAAAATTAGATTCTTTGACATACTTATTGTACTTTTTTACCACAATGTATGATAATAGGCTTAGTAAACTCAATTCCAATATCCTTCAACATCTCTTTCATCTAAATAATCTAATGATAATTATTTATTATTGCTACATATTTTGTCTCTATTATGCAATGTGAAATGGAATCTTGTTTCTTGCTCAGTCAAGAACCCAATCTTCCTCCCAAGAAAAATACTCGACCACTAGTTTACTTTATATCATCTATACTTCCTATCCAATCATTATTAGTGTATGCAAAAAAAATGAAATAATGTGATCTATCATACCATAAACCATAATAAAGAGTTCCTTTCAAGTATCTAAAAATTCTTCTTAGTGTTACAAGGTGTGTCTCTTAAGGATGTTCTTCAAATCTTGCCATAATCCTAACTATATTAGCTATGTCAGGTCTAGTATGCAAATATTTCAATCCACCAATCATAGATTTGTACTTTTTTTGTTTTGCACTAGGGGATTCATCTTAGTTAGATAAATTACATCTAATTACTATAGGTATCCAATAGGTTTACAATTTTCCAATCCAAATATTTTAAACAAATCTTTAACATACTTAGCTTGTAATATGAAAATTACATCTCTATTATGTACAATCTGTGGTCCCAAGAAGTATTTCATCTCTCCAATCATACTTGTCTCAAATTACCTCCAAAATAAATGTCATTCACAAATACTAGAATAATAAAAGAACCTTCTTTGTTCTTTCTTAAGTAAAAATTACTATCAACATTACCTTTCACAAATCCCAAATTTGTCAAATATTTAACCAATCTTTCATACTAGGATTTAAGTACATATTTTAGTCCATGATACAATACCTTCTTCAATTTTCAAACCATATCATTTTCTTCTATCAAAGGAAATCCATTAGGTTATTCCATGTATACTTCCTCTTCCAATTCTCCATTCAGAAAAGATGACTTAACATCCATTTGATAATATTTAAAGTTCTAGCTAGTTACATATGCCAAAAATATTCCTACTGCCTCTAGTCTAGAAATTGGTGTGAAATTTTCCTCAAAATCAATTCCTTCTTGCAATGAATAGTGTTTATGAACTAGTCTTTCTTTTTTTCTCACAACTTATCCTTGTTCATTCATCTTATTTCTAAATATTTATTTAGTTCCAATAACATTCTTATCTTTATGTATATGAAGCAATTCCCAAGTCTTTTTCTTTTAAATCTATTATGATTCCTCTTTCATATATTTGATCCAAAAGTCATCTTTGCAAGCTTCATCAACATTATTAGGTTCAACTTGATAATTTAAACACAATCCTTTACTAACCTTATTTTTTTGTCATAACTGCTTTGTTCACTCATCCAATGATCTATTCAGTGAGGTGATTCTTTGTCACATTTTTGTTAGATGTCACTTGCTTATGTCTAATTTATGCTCTAGGTTCATATCTAGGTTCTTCTCTTTGCAATTCAGTTTGCAAATCTATGCTAGTTTCATAAAACAGTTCCTACTTAATATTTTGATTTTTAGTCCTTTGATTAGTCTATTTGTTAGAATCATAATCAAGTATCTTTTCTTGAATTCTAAACTTTTCATCAATTCTCACATTAGAACTTTCAACAATAGTCTTCAATCTCTAATTGAAACATATACATGCTTTACTCTTCAATGAATAACCAAGAAACACTCCATCACTTCTAGAATCAAACTTTCCATTATCATCATCCCTCTTAATATAACACTTAGTTCCAGAGATTCTAAAGTATTTCATAGTAGGATTATGTCCAAACCAAAGTTTGTAAGGTTTTTTACAAGTGCCTTGTCTAATATGCACTCTATTCATAGTGTATACTATAATGTTCACTACTTATCTCCAAAAGATATACGATACATTGTTCTTGAACATCAATTCTATAATGCCCCACTTGGGAACCCAAGAGAATAAACCTAACAAGCTACAATGTTTACTAAACAATTTTTTTTTAATCCAAATTTTATTCTGTAGAGAAAATTAAAATTTCTAATTCCATTCATACAAATCTAGGAAAATATTTTAGAATAACAAATAGGATTCAAGCACCCAGAAAACACGAAGCAAATAGATCCTTTGAAATAAAATTTTCAACTCTGGTATTTCAAACCCTACCTCACAAAGATGCTAATAATCTAGCAACTTGCTAAAAACCTTGCTGAAATGAAACCCTTCAAGCTACCAAAAAATTCTTCTCCCAAAATCCAAAATTTTCTCCCCAAAACCTGTGTGTGCAACAATGACTTGAAAACCCTCTAATATAGAGCTCTAATTACCTTTTAGGATTTCTATCTGCACAACTCTACAATTATATTTACTTTATTTAATTATTTCTTTCATGCACAATTAATATGTTGTTTAATTAAAATATTATTTTATTAACCCTTTAAAGCACACTTAAATTGTTTTTCTTTTATTGTAATTTATTTATTCCTCAAGTTTATTATTTAAAGTAATTTTATAAAATGATATTTATTTATTATTTAATTAATAAAGATAACTTAAGTGCATTATTTAAATGTCAGTAATTTTAAATCTTTATTAATTAAATAACAATGCTACACCAAAATCAAAGTTATATATATATATAATTTATTTTTCAAATCTTCTTAATATAGTTTTTTTCTAAAATTAGGACTTTTAAAATTAAATCTTTTAATTTAACTAAAAATCCATTTAATTCCTAAAATGCAAGATTATCCTATTTTAAAATTCATTTTTTCCACTTTTAAATTAAATAGCATTTGATAAATCAATATCAACTCTCAATCCAAGAATAATAAATAACTAGTCTATTAGGAAAATCACCAAGTGAAACCTCAAGAAATGCATAAGGAAAATCAACCAAAACAAGAATCAAACCACATACACACAAAAGACTCACAGGTTTTAAAAAGGGTAGATAGTTTCTTACGAGTCCTCCTTGTAGGAAAAATATTTTAGGCTATGGCTAGGATTGGACCAATCATTATCTTCCCATTCTCATCATTTGAGTATTTGTAATTGGCCACACTCATCCTAGCAATTCAGGGAATTCGATGCCCGGTACTTGCATCTAGCATAAAAGATGAGCATGTACATGCATATAAATATATCTAAACTAAAAAGGCAATAGCAAGGAGTGGTACATCATGTAGATCCCAAATAGTAGGTGACTATGATTTCCTCCCTTAACCACATCAAACATATCAGACAGAAGATAAAATAGACACATGCACCATACACATGTAAGTATGGGGTAAGTACCATAATAAACCATGAGTCAAACATCAAATGTTCAGTTATAAAAATGTATCATTATGAATATGAAGTAGTCATCATTAAAAAATATCATCTCACATCACTATGAAATATATCTCATTTGCTAACTATGAATCATTAAAGCATCATTAATACACTAGTAACCACAATCATTAAATAGCATGTGAAATATAGTCAACCAAGTAATCATCACTGATACACAACTAATCCAAGTCATGAAATAATATCATAATACTATAAATCTAATATCTCTAAAACTAATCAATGCACAAAATTGACCTAAAAGAATTTGGCAATTAGAACATAAAAGAAAACTATGGGTGGGCATTATGTCCACCCCTCCTAAAGTTAGGCTTACTCTTGGAAGGACATTAAAAGAGACATGAATCAAACTCAAAAACTCAACACTCAATATGCAAGTCCTCTTGGACCATTTTCCCCTGTAAACTCAAAGGTTGCAGGCCTCTTACTCAAAACTAAGGTGCATGCTTGGGGAAATTGGTCGCTCTATGACCACATTGTCCACAAGAGTAGAAATCTCCACTAAAGCCTCCCTGAGCCCTAGGTGCATGCGACTACTGAAAACTACCAACAATAGCATCAAGACTGTGACCCTAAGGAGCTCGATCTAACCTATTGCACATATTGCGCTTCTAGTTGTGATAGCTCCTTGAATATGAACCACCATTGTTACCATGGAAGAAATTTCTTCCTTGCTACTCTTGATTACCATTAGAGATGTTAGGAGGATTCTTAGAACTTCTAGCTCCCTGAGACTAGTTCTCCTTAGATGGTCCTGAATAAGATGATCCTCTATCTTGAACACTTGGTAAGTCACCTTGACCCAATGTCACACTCATCTCAACCAAAGTAGCTCACAATATTGCATCCTTAAGGGTTTTAGGTTGAAACACCTTAACACCCCCAATGATGTTAGCATTCAGTCTTCTAATAAAATGTTAGACCATCAATGGTGAGCTGTCACTAACTCCTGCATAAGACATAAGCTCAAAGAGCTTACATTCATACTCCACCACAGTCTTGGTACCTTGTCTCAAGTCATGAAACTCATCTACCCTTTTTTGTTGCCACTACTCTAATAGAAATTTCTCACAAAAGTGTTTGAGGAACAACTCCCATGTGATAGTTTGCATATTTATCCCAAGTTTCTTCTCCTCTACATTCTACCAAACTGCTATGAAGAGCTCTAAGTGGGTGATGACATATCTTCCTTTGATGTTGGAGTCAAATTCTTGCATGGAAAAACATATATCTAGTGCAATCAACTAATTCTCAGCATCATACCTAGTACCTTCTCCATTGAAAGGTTTGACTTTGACCCATAGTAGGTCCTTCATTTGGATGGACTGGCTAGACTACCTTCTGCTCTCTAGGTGCCTCCCTCTAGGACTCCTGGACCTATCTCTCTCTCCATACTCTAAATGATGAAATCTATCTTGCAAGGGTAGGCATGCTAGGATCTCCTTGACCAAGTCTCTAGTCATTGGTCCTTCTATCTTAGTATGTTACTTAACACTATCATCCCCTCTAGCCTCTTCCTGAATAGGGTCCCCTAAATGGACCAAGGAAGAAATACAGTGACTAGCTCTCCCATGAATTCTACCACATCCTAAGCCACAACCCCTAGCAATGGATCTAGAACTAGAATCATCTCTCCTACAACACCCAAACACAAGAATGACATCTAAGAATCCATCATAAACATAAGGTTGTAACTTACCGACATAAAGTAATAATCTAGAAAGTTTTATAAGTTTTCTAGTTCCACATTCAAAATTTGTATTGTTTCAGAGTTTGTTCTTTAACAATTTGGTTTCAAGTTGGATGCCAATATAAGTTTTTCATTTAAATAAGTTGAAATTTTACTAATTGCTCAAGTGATGGTGCACATTATGCCCAGAGTTCCCAGTGTTGAAACTTGGGCTTTGATACCAGATGTAACGCCCTGCTTAGGAACCCAAGAGAAATAAACATAACAAGTTACAATGTTTACTGAACAATTTTTTTTTTTAATCTAGATTTTGTTCTATAGAAACAATTAAAATTTCTAATTCCATTTATATAGATTTGGGAAAATAATCCATAACCACAAATAGGATTCAAGCACCTAGAAAACACAAAGCAAACAGATCCTTTGAAATAAAATTTTCAACTTTGGTATTTCAAACACTACCTCACATAGATTTTCTTCACCCTTCAAGCTACCAAAAATTTCTTCACCCAAAATCTAAAATTTTCTCCCTAAAACCTGTGTGTGCAATAATGACCTAAAAACCCTCTAATATAATTTTCTAATTACCTTTTAGGGTTTCTATCTCCACAACTCTAAAATTATATTTACTTTATTTAATTATTTCTTGTATGCACAATTAATATGTTGTTTAATTAAAATATTATTTTATTAACCCTTTCATGCACACTTAAATCATTTTTCTTTTATTGTAATTTATTTATTCCTCAACTTTATTATTTAAAGTAATTTCATAAAATGATATTTATTTATTATTTAATTAATAAAGATAACTTAAGTGCATTAATTAAATGTCACTAATTTTAAATCATGTTGGAATGTCCAAATGGAAAGAGTACTTCTAAGAGAGAGGGGTGGGGGGGGGGGGGGGGGGGGGTGGGGTGAGGGGCACGGGGGGGCGCGAGGGTGGGGGGTGAATCAGAAGTAACCAATTTTTATCCTTTCAAACCATTATTAACACATATTTGAAACACAATTTGCATGCATGTAAACATATAAACAAACATGAAATGAAATCATGCATCAACACATGACATAAGAGATTTTGGTGACCCAAAAACCCTCTAGGAATAAGAAGGTAAAACTGGGGTGGGGATGACACCCACAAAAATTACCATAGAAATGAGTTCAACCACTTCTGATGGTTTTCCCTATTAAAGGCCTACCTTGTTAAAGGCTTTACACTATGTCAATAGTGACCTGGTTAGAGGATTTAAAAACACTTACATGAAGTGTCACCCCGTTTAAGGATTTAAAATAGGTTGTTAAATCCACCTAATACATAAGATTTTCTTGACCTTCTCTAAAGGTTCTCCTAGCTAGTTGTTAAGCTAACCTATCACCATAGGATTTCAACCTCTAATACAATTGTGAAAGAGTATTAGAATATTTAACCTGATTGAATGCAATCTCAAATTGCTTGATTCAGGCACTTGATCTTATCTTCCTCTTCTAATCTCTACTAGATCTGATTTTTGAATATGCCCCCTATTCTATTATGATCAAATAGATGTATAAATGCTGTTCTTTCCACTAAATCTTTTTTTTTTTCACACTAAAATTTTGCTATAATCTTCCCTTATGCTATTTTCTTCCACACATACAATGGTGCATTCATTATCCTTATAAAGAATGCAAAGACTTAGCATTAGGTATGGATCTACAATCCATATTGAATCTCAAATTCCCACTCATACTTTGCATTTTTCTTATTTGTTGCATGCCTTCACCATTTTTCTAATTGGTTGCATGTAGATTGCATAGGGAATGTAAATGATTAATCCTTATCCTTTTTCTCCTTTGAAATTTCTCTAAGTTGGCTCCAAAAATGATTCACATCTTAGTTTGTGCAAATACAAACTCTTACGTTGATCTTGCATTGCTCGGCACATGAAGTATTACTGATGCTTGGCACGTACTATTTCTGGATTACTTGACATTAACTACATTTTATGGTTTGCTCGACACCTAATATATCATTTATTGATCAACGCATGTTGTTTTGAATTGCTTGGCATCTAAATGATTTTGTTACTCAGCACATGAACAATTCTGGATCACTCGACACAAACTGTGACTCAGCACTTATTGAAATTCTTGCTCGACATCTATTGTGTACTCGGCATACATAGTGAAAATGGTTAAGTGTGTTGACACTCATTTGTCAATACTATTTATTTGACCAACAATCTCCCTCTTTGACATGAATGTCAAAAACACTTTTTTAAGCATTGGTGATCCTTACCTTATTGAGTACATTCTTTACTTTCTCAACTTACATGCAAAATTTCAAAAAAATTGTGAGTAGCAATATACCTTATGACTACCCCTGAGTTGATTATGCCTTTGAAATTGAAATTCTGTGCCAATGTGCCTGATCCTCTTTGTCCTTTGACCTATTTCTGCATTTTGAGCTTGTATGCTATATTTGATTTGTGTGATGTCCCTGTATTCCATGTGATTACCAAAATTTTACATCTCTCCTTCACTCCTTTATTCCTTGTCTCCCCCTTTTTGGCTATTTACAATCATTCCACTTTATTCTCAAAATGAATGAAAGGATGGAGTGAAAGAATGTAATCAAAATGATCAAAATTTGTCAAAATTTGGTAATTACCCATAGTATCTACATATAACCTCCTTTGCTTATTACTCCCCCTATAATATATCTGCCCCTTTTTGACACTAATGTCAAAGGATTCTATGGAGTAATACCATGTTTAGCCAAAAATAAGATGTTAACCTCCAGGAGTGTCTTCAGAGTTGCATCCCAATTGTTTAATGCAATATCCAATGACTTGTGTTGGATTGCAAGCTCTATTGCTAGGTCTAAAAGTCCTTCATGTGTAGAAAGATTGGGATCTTTCTTTAGGACTATCTCTGCATACATCTGCTCCTTGTGGAGTATCTCCAAGTGAGGGGTGATGGAGGATTGAATTTGCATTAGATTGGCTTTTATATTAGCCTCCTCTACTGTTAATATAGCTAGTTCCCTTTGAGTGTGAAGCATCTGAGCAAAATGCTTCTCACTTTGAGCTAGATTGGTAGGAAGTTGCATGCTAGAAATCTTTAGATTTCTTTCCAAGCTCAATATCTTTTGGCCAGTTTCTTGTGTCAAATTGGAAAAATCACACAATTTATTATAAAGGGAGAATATATTCCCAAGTACAATTTTGACTCTATCTAATTTCTTAGCTAGCTCATCTTGTCCAAAAATGATATCATTTGATATCTTCTAATTGACCTTACCTTGGAACTTCTTCTCTGACCATTCCATTAGTTTGGTATTGGTTTCATGGTCCTCATTTATCACTTGATCAACTATATTTGATAGTTTCTCTATAATTGGTCTTGACTCATCTAGAGACTGTAGGCTGAAGGCATCCATGAATATGTCCTTGATTTCATTTAATGCTTGCTTGTATCTTTAATCCTTTCTAAGTGCCTCTTGTCTCCTTCTTCTATCTAATGCACTTTGTATCTCATTCATCTTTTCCTCTATGAGAGTGTTGGGTTCATAATAGGGTATCTTTATTTCTTCATCAAGCTCAAGAATTCCATAATGAATTGTCCTAGCTACCCTAGTTAAGCTTGAGCCTAGTGTTCTAATTTGTAATGCTAGTGTTTTAGTGCTCGACTACTAAAGAGTTTTTGTAGGAGTACCTATTTTGGGTAGTTCAACCAAAGTTTGTATTATAGATTGCTCCTTATCTTTTGTCTCTTCTTTCTCTTCATCTTGTTTCTCTTCAGCTGTCATTCTAGCTAGGGGTGTACCTTTTGATTGTACTGATTTGCCTTTATCATCCCCTGCTATTGCACTCAGCTCCTGAAGTGCTTGTGTGACTACTTTTGGTGGAGATGGAGGTGGAAGGAGTGGAAATCCAATAGATTGTATGGTCAAAGGTGGTTCTTATGTTTACACCTTGACTTCCTTTGATTTCTCTACTACCTTTTGGAGTTCATCAACATTGACCAATATTGGGATTGAACATAGTCTAGTTGCTTGTGTTGATTGGTCAAGGATCTTTGCTAGATCCTCTATAGTTAATGGATCAATGTTTTGACCAAAAGTGTCAACAACATACTTTATATTGATTGTCTCTATAGGTGTGATGGTAGAATGAGGAGGGCTAGGAGGTGGTAGTTGTGTGTCCTACACACTCTATTCTTGTTGCTCATCTGTCCCTTTTTCCTCTTCTTTACTCATTTCCTCCTTTTCTTCTTCATCCTTCCTTTCTTCCTCCACTTTCTTCTCTTCTACTTTCTTCTCCTCTACTTTCTTCCTTCTTGCTTCTTTTATTTCCTTTGTTTTGAAACTTGCTTCTTTCTTGTATTCTTCATCAAATACATCATCAATTTCCTTGTAAATAATCTTCCACACTTTTGTGGTTTTACTCACAATGTCTTCAATTTTGTTTTGCAGAATACTAAATGCCCTGTATTTGAGAGTAAATCTATTATTGTGCCCCTTGACTACATTTTTTATTTGAATTTTAGTCAAATCAAGAAACATTCTTGCTAAGGTAGACTCCCTTATTTCCTTATTAGTTTGTAGACAAAAATGCCATTTATCCTCTACAATCTTATATAAGTCCTTTGGCAATGACCTATCCAATTTGAGAGGTGTATGTTTATATTTTGCCATCATACTATAGACATATTTCTCTATTTTATTTTTCTTATCCTTTGTGAGCTTATTAAAATCTATATTCTTCAAATCATTCAAGTCACCATTCCTAATCTTAGCACATAATTTGTCAATTGAAGACTTACATGGATGACTTACCAATTTAAATTGACTGTTTTCTTCTAATTCTATCCTTTCTTCATTTGAATTAGGTTGAGCCACAAATTTTCTTCTTTTCTTTGGCTCATCTATAGTCTTCTCAATGGATTTCTTCCTCTTTGTTGCCTCTTCTTTTGCCTTTTGTGTAGTATCTCTTGTAGTAGCTCTAGTAGTAGGCTTCTTAGGTGTAGGCTTTGCCACTTTGTTTGGCTTGGGTTGAGGAGTAGGTGGTGCTTTTTCCTTTCTTTTGGTGACCTTGGTTTGGATGAATGTTTCCTTGGCTTGCTCTTCCTTGTCACTCTCTTTGTCATCTTCACCTAGGCCTTAAGTTAATTGAAGTGGCCCCTGCTCTAGCTCATCCTCACCTTTCTCATTGTCATCCTCTTCTTCTTCATCACTTATTTCCTCTACTTCTTTTGCAATACTTGTCTCTCCAATTTCTTCCCCAAATTTCTTCTTAAGCTTCTTTAGATGCTTGTCCTTCTTCTTGACTATTGTTGTTGTCTTGAGGTTTGTAACCACCCTTGATTTGACAACATCATATGCCCCAAAGTGCTGTGCAATTTTATCAATTTCCTCTGCAAGAAATGCTATAATAGCAGCTAAAGCATGATCTACATCAAGTTCATAACCTAGTGGTCTAAGCCATCTGACTCTAGGGATGACTGCTTGTATGTAAGTATAGTCAATATCCACTAGAAAGAAATGTCTTTTTCATGTTGCTCCACCAATGAGACTGGAATTGTGATGCTCAATTTCATGGATTGTTTGAAGTCCTTAAAATAACTGGTCATTTGGGCATCAAAGTTTTCACCCATTTGATCAATGAATCCATTTATTTGGTCAGCAATAGTCTTATTTGGATCCCATCTCACCTTGCCTATTGAAGGGAATTTTTCATAATGTAGAAAAACATGCAAACCAAAACTGAACCAAATTTGTATTGAGACCCTTTTGATTTCCTTATGGCTTCGAATTTTTCATTGATTTTCTACATCATCAACTCTGCAAGATCATAAGTATGATCCTTTCTCACTAGCTTGTAGGCAACATCTACTGCTATGCAAGGTACACTGTTCAACTTGTTGGATTGGTAAAATTTGTGAGATATAATCCTTACAACAAAATCTAATAAGGGGTCTTTGATCGTGTCAATTTTCATACCCCTATTGTTCCACTTGGCACCAATGTTTTTCTCAATTGCCTCCCTCTTATCACTCCTTAGGGTCTTGGGCCGATCTAGGGTTGGAATACTAGTAACCCTATGTACAATTTTCTTTGTAAAATTTACTAGCCCTATTTTTAGCCAAAAAGCTCCATCATGGATTCTGCTCAACACAATGCGTATCTATTCTGTTTTGAAGAAAATAGGGAAAATAAGGGTTTTGGTCAGACCTTTCTTCTCAACTATGAAGAATTCATCTTTAAGTTTCCCATTTTCATAGATTTTATCAAATGCATTAAAAATCTCCAAATCTCCTATTGCTCCTATCTTATAGTTGTAGCATTTGCGTACATCCTAAACCATTACTACTTTATCAGGAATTATGGATAGGGCACCAGTGGGATCATTTTTGTAGGCAACCTCTAGGATTGGCTTGAACTCATGTTGTTTAACTTTGTTGCTAACTAATTGAATTTCAAAATCTTCCTTTCCCTTTACAAACTTAGAACCAAATTCCATTTGTAACCAAACTAGGGTTTACTATTTAAAAAAACTTTTCAAACTGTGTAACTTGGCACTTGAATGAAATACTTGATAAATTGATGAAATGGAGTTGAGTTGCTATTGAATCGCTGTAAATTGCCTTTTGATCACTAGGAAATCACTCAAATGCTCTGCTCATCTTTGCTCTTTGTTTGAATGATAAAAAAAAAATGATTTTCACTTTTATTAGGTTTGAAACCTAGCATTTATTACATTCATGCTTACAGCTATCACTTGGCTTCCAAAGGATTTTTCAACTTAGCATCAACTCTATTTCATTCACTTGGCATCTACTATCTCATCTCACTCAGCATCTACTGATCTTGTTAATTTCTCGACAGCCACTATCAAGTCTTACTTAGTAGCTACTAAACTATTCAACTCAACATATACTGGAGTTTTACTTGGCAACTAAAGATAACTCGCCATCATCTTCCAACTTTTATCTTGACATCTTAACTTATGCAAATTTCTTCTTTGTAGTGCTCCTATGTTCTTTTGGGTTGATGTATGATGCATCTTTATATGTATCAGCCCCATGTGCCTTTCTAGTGCTTAATTTGATGAGGTGTGATCACTTGACCTCTTGGGTGAAGTGACCTCTCCATTTGATGTGCTGCATTCATCTTTCTTCTTCCATTTCTTCTTCCTATCTTCCCTAATGTGTTCTACATCAACCTTTTCTTTTCCATTATTAACTTTAGTCTTGGGTGCCTTGACCTTTGTTGGACAATTCCTGTTGACATGTCCAGTCTTCAAGCAACTAAAAAAAGTAGTTTGATTCAACCATCTACTAAAGTAACTTCCCTTGAAATGTGTCCTTATGCAATTTTCAGGGATGTGTCCATACTCTTGACAATAGTGATAGCTATAACTAGTATTGTAGTCCCAATTGTAGTGATGTGCAGGATTGATTCCTCTTGTAGGCTGATTAGGTGTCCACATAGGCTTTGATATGCATTCAAATGCTCTATGTCCATATTTTTTGTAGTTGTAGTAGTGACCCTCAAAACTTGGTGTCCTCATGGTCTTGGTTTTGCAGTCTTGTGTTAAATGTCCTTTCTTTTTGCACTTGTGATAGAAATTTTCATTTGTAGGCTTATCATGTTGATGATTGTTCTTGCTTCTACATACATTAGAGGTATGTACCTTTTTACCATAGAAATGAAAAGTAGGTTTAGTGTTCTTACCTTTGTAGCTTCTTTCTTTTGCAGCCTTGGATGATTCTCCTTGTTCAGTACTGATGTAGCCAAGTCCTGTAGTGTCATTACTAGCCCTTGGTGTTTTTAGCAATTACTCAAAGTACTTGATAGCCTCATTGGGTTTGTTGTAACTTTCTACTATTTCCTTTTCTCTCTTTAATTGATTTTGAAATTATTTATTCTGTATCTTCAAGGAGGAGATCTCAATATCCTTCATGTTTAGCTCATGATGAGCATTCATCATCTGGCTTAAGGTGTCTAACTGTATGTTTGAAATCTTTTCAAATTCAATTGTCTTCTCTTCCAACCTATTGATGAGATTTCTATTTTCATCTTCTACCATGGTCTTGTCTTCAATAGCTCTCTTCTTTTGTTTAGTCACTTCAAAAAGCATTATGGCTTGTGATTCTTGTTCAAGCTTGAGTAATCTGATTTCTTTAGCTTGTGCTCTATTTTTCTCCATTAATTTTGCTATTGTTGAATCAAATTATTTGGAATATCCATTGGAAAACACTTGTGAGGTGTCAATCTCCTTGTACTGTATGTCATTTTTAGCTATGGCTATCTCCTTTCTTCTTTTCAAAGATTTTCTCAATTCCTCCCTGGCTTCCTCTACATTGTGTAGAGCTAGTTGCACATCAATCACTTGATTTTCAATGATCTTCCCAAGTTTGGAAACTTCCATCTTTTGATCTTTTTCTCCAAGCTGTTAGGCTTCTTCTTGAGAGAACTAGGGCTTTGATACAAATTGTTGGAATGTCCAAATGGGAAGAGTAATTTTGAGAAGGCGGGGGGGGGGGTGAATTAGAAGTAACCAATTTTTATCCTTTCAAACCCTTATTAACACATATTTGAAAAACAATTTGCATGCATGTAAACATATAAACAAACATGAAATGAAAGCATTCATCAACACATAACACAAGAGATTTTGGTGACCCAAAAACCCTCTAGGAATAAGAAGGTAAAATGGAGGTGGGGATGACACCCAGTAAAATTACTGTAGCAATGAGTTCAACCACTTCTGATGGTTTGCCTTGTTAAAGGCTTTGCACTGTGTCAATAGTGACTTGGTTAGAGGATTTACAAAAACTTACATGAAGTGTCACCTTGTTAAAGGATTTACAATAGGTTGTTAAACCCAACTAATACATAGGATTTTCTTGAGCTTCTCCAAAGGTTCTCCTACCTAGTTGTTAAGCCAACCTATCACCATAGGATTTCAACCTCTAATACAATTGTGAAAGAGTATTAGAACATTTAACCTAATTGAATGCAATCTCAAATTACTTGATTTAGGCACTTCATTTTCACTTCCTTTTCTAATCTCTACTAGATCTGATCTCTAAATATGTCCCTTGTTCTGTTCTGATCAACTAGATGTATAAATGTTGTCCTTTCCACTAAGATTTTTTTTTCACACCAAAATTTTGCTATAATCTCCCCTTGCTATTTTCTTCCACAATAAAATGGTGCATTCATTCTTCTTATAAAGAATGCAAAGACTTAGGGTTAGGGATGGATCTATGATCCATATTAAATCTCAAATTCCCACTCATACTTTGCATTTTTCTTATTGGTCGCATGCCTTCACCATTTTTATGATTGGTTGCATGCAAATTGCAAAGGGAATGTAAATGATTTGTCCTTATCCTTTTTCTCCTTCAAAATTTCTCTAAGTCAGCTCCAAAAATAGTTCACATCTTAGTTTGTGCAAATACAAACTCTTATGCTTATCCTACATTGCTTGGCACATGAAGTATTATTGATGCTCAACACATACTATTTCTAGATTGCTCAACATTAACTATATTTTTTGGTTTGCTTGGCACCTAATATATCTTGTATTGCTCGACATATGTTTTTCTAAATTTCTTGGCATCTGAATGATTTTGTTACTCAGCACATGAACAATTCTGGATCACTTAGCACAAACTATGACTCAACACCTATTGAAATTCTAGCTTGACATCTATTGTGTACTTGACATACATAGTGAAAATGGTTAAGTGTGTTGACACTCATTTGTCAATACTATTTATTTTACCATATATATATATATAAAATTTAATTTTCAAATCTTCTTAATGTAAGTTTTTCTAAAATTAGGACTTTTCAAATTAAATCTTTTAATTTAACTAAAACTCCATTTAATTCCAAAAATGCAAGATTATCCTATTTTAACTTCTTTTTTTTCACTTTTAAATTAAATAACATTTGATAAATCAATATCAACTGTCAATCCAAGAATAATAAATAGCTAGTCTATTAGGAAAATCACCAAGTGAAATCTCAAGAAATACATGAGGAAAATAAACCAAAACAAGAATCAAACCACATACGCACAAAAAACTCATAGGTTTTAAAAAGGGTAGACAATTTTTTATGAGTCCTCCTTGCAAGACAACTATTTTAGGCTATGGATAGGATTGAACCTAATCATTATCTTCCCATTCTCACCATTTGAGTATTTATAATTGGGCATAGTCATCCTAGCAATTCAGGGAAGTCGATGCTCGATACCTGCATCCTGCATAAAAGATGAGCATGTACATGCATATAAATATATCTAAACTAAATAGGCAATGGTGAGGAGTGGTACATCATGTAGATCCTGACTGGTAGGTGACTATGACTCCCTCCCTTAACCACATCAAATACATCAGATAGAAGATAAAATAGATACATGCACCATACACATGCAAGTATGGGGTAAGTACCATAATAAATCATGAGTCAAACATCAAATGTTGAGTCATAACAATGCATAATTATGAATATGAAATAGTCATCATTAAAAAATATCATCTCACATCACTATGAAATAAATCTCATTTGTTAACTACGAATCATTAAAGCATCATTAATACACTAGTAACCATAGTCAATAAGCAACACATGAAATATAGTCAACCAAGTAATCATCACTGATACACAACTAATCCAAGTCATGAAATAATATCATAATACTATAAATCCAATATTTCTAAAACTAATCAATGCACAAAATCGGCCTAAAAGAATTTGGCAATCAGAACATAAAAGAAAACTACGGGTGGGCATTATAAATTATTAGCTACTTTTGTCACTGATATGTCCCTTATTTTTGCTATGGTGGAGTCTTAGGGGTTGAAAATTGTCTCTTTATTCTATTATCCTCACAAAAGTTGTTAAATTGATTTGAAATAAATTCTGCACCTCTATCTAATCTCAAGAATTTAATTTTCAAACCAAATTCATAATCAACTCTACTCTTAAATATCTAGAATTTCTCAAAAGCATTAGATTTCTCTCCAAGAAATGCAACCCACATCATTCTAGTGAAATCATTAGTGAGAAGCATAATGTAAGTTTCACCATAAAAAGATATTGTTATTATAGAACCACTTAGATCTGTATGTACAATCTCCAACTTCACTAAAGTAGTAAACATCTTGCCTGGAAAAGAACTTTTCTTCTATTTTGCCAAATCACATTCTTTGCACATCATATTAGTAGGGGTCACAATCTTAGGTAAATCTCTAATTGCAAATTTTGTACTGACATTTAGAATATTATCAAAGTTGATATGACAAAATATCTTATGCCATAACCAATTGTCATCCACTTCAGCACCCAAACATATCATTTCAGTAGGGTTCAATTGAAATACCTTACCTCTTGTTCTTGTACTAGTACCAATAACTGTTCCATTCTTATCCTCGATAATAAAATATTTCTATGTAAACTACAAATGATATCCCTTGTTAAGTTGTCCAACACTCAAAATACTAGGTTTCAATCCATCCATAAAATAAACATCCTTAGACATTATATTTCCATCAAGAGTAATAGATCATTTTCCTTTTATGTGACATGTTGCATTATTACCAACTCTAACTATTCCTCCATCATAATTGTTAACCAAAAATGCCCTCCCACTAGAAAACCAATTTCAAATAATAGGCCATTGAATAGTCACCTAGGGTTTTCATGAAATAATTTAACATTGGCTATATCCTTTGTCTTCATGTTATGGCTTAGAATGCTTTAAGTTGCAACTGTGTGAATCACCTTTGGTTCATACAGTCATGATGAGGTAAGAACTAACCATAGTTTGAATGGAAAAGGCACAATTGCATTGTGTTTGCATTGTTGTAGAATTAGTTGGCTTAACCAAGGTTCAAGCCTTGATGGTGCAATTATACTGTGTTCACTTGGTTGCAAGGTTATATTGGCATACCATGGTTTAAGTCATGACAGTGCGGAGAAGGGAAAAATCTTCAATGTTTCAAGGATATATTTTGCACCATTAGATCTTCTTAGATATATGGCCAATGCACTATTGTAGCTAGTTAAGAGAAAGCTAAGGTTAGATTTGTGATCAAGAAACTTCTTTGTTTCATTTGGTCACAAGGTTGGGAAGTAAACCTCAGGTCACAAAAAAAATAGTGTGAATGTGGTTAGGATCTTAGTCTTCACAAGGTCATGATGACTAATGAAAGATGTCAAGGGTATGCTACAAAGTAGCGATAGTTAGTTGGTCATAGTTTTACAAGCAATACCTATTAATGAAGAAAGGTAGTGGCAAAGTTGTGATCATGAGCAATCAAAGGAAAGAAGACTTTGTAGAGTGGTAGACTGGTAAAAAATGATTGGTCCACATAGCAGGGCCTAATGGTTTCACTTCACTTGACTGATGACATGACCAATGTGACAAGTTGATTATAGAGGAAGTAGCTCTTCAATGATAGATTTGATCTTTTCAATTTCTTGTAACCACTTTCATCATTCCCTAGGTCTAATAAATGCAAAAGAACACTCCATCACCATTGGTTGATCCATCTACTTAGTCAAAAGTTAATAGCCACTATTCTTAACCTCTTAGAGCTTTTTTTTGGTGTACAAGTGAATTTCCAGCATCTATTTTTGTACCATGATTAGATATTTTCCAGATTTGCAATAATGGTAGGATGAAGTGGTTGTAAAGTGTTTCTCAGTCAGAAATAACTAGTTATGCATAAGGTATAAAAGAACATTTTGATATCCCTCCTAAGGTCTAGTGAGAAAATTCTATTTTTTCCTAGGCATGTTTTGCATGCGCATTGTAAATTCTCTTTGCCTTTGAGCAATTGTAATTCTTTGATGTATCTCTTTCAACAATTAATACACTGTGCAAGAATTCTTTGCCTCTAGTTTATGTTCTTATCTATATTTTGCAATCCACATGATTGTATCTATTTTTGGCATTTGAATGATATTGAGTGAATTTTCTTCCTATAGCATTCTTTTATTGTCTGATCTACATGTGGTTGTTAGATTAAACAAGGTCTGAATCTATATTCTTTGAGGTTATAACTGGTTAACTATGCATATATGGGTAGAGGTAGGATTGAACACCCTATTTTGGTGCATCACCTCCTTAGAATAGATTAGGTAGTTTCTTTCATGTATTCCTTCTCCCTTTTCCTCTTCAAGTGTAGTTTAGGTGCATCTTGATAGCAAAAGAAGTCGACCTTCTTTAGAGACTCAAACTCATTGTTCAAGTCTCACAACTTGGAGGTTGCTTCCATTTCACAAGGTTGTCCTTAGGTACAAAGTTTGGACAAGGGTGAAAGCTTTTGTGACAAAAATAACTATTAAATTAAACAAATTTTACTATCTCCAATCATATGATGTGAACAACCACTATCTATTGTATGTGCTAAAATTGGTTAGACAAACACTTCAATATGGTCATTACATGTATGATTCAATCACAAATGGATATAGATAAATCTACCATGAATAATTAAGCAAGGAGACCTATTTCCTTTTATCTAGTAAGAGTTTAAATGCTCTTAGAACAAAGGCATTCAGTGACAATAAGATGCTGCTATAATGAAGGATTTAAGAGAATGAATGAACCTATATCTTTTTATTTTCAATGTAAGTATGAACTAATCTAGAATGGTATGCAAAGACATTATTAATATAGATAAGTAAATAGAATTCTAGTTTAGTATGAATGCAACTAAAAGCTATAATTAGAGAAAATAAATTAATTAACAATCTAAGAAATCTAATGCATAATAATCTAGCATGAATTCAAAATAATTTAATTACTAAAAATGACCCTTTGAAATAAGAGGTGAAAAGCCTCCTTTTATAGAAATATAGATAAATCAATGGTCAAGATTGATTTGAATGAAAGGTTGAGATTGATTCAAAGTTGAGTTCAAATAGAAAGTTTCTATCAAAGAGGGAGCTTTTGAGAGTATTTAGGATTTAACTACTTAGTTGAGAATTAGTAACTAGTTTGTTTCCCCTTCTTTTCAGGTTAACTCCATGTTTCTATTTTTGAAATAAAGAGAGAATATTGGAGAAGATATTTGATTTAATAAATTAAAAAATGAGCTCATAAGTGGATTATATGAATAAATAAATTCAAAAATGATAATGAGTTATGTAATTTATTAAACATAATAAATTGCTCATGTGTAGTAGCTATAATGGGTGAATTTAACTAGATTAAAGTAGTAGGACTTAAAATTAAATTAATTCAATCAAAAGAATTATTTAGCCAAATTAAGTTAGTATTTAGGAATTAGATAAGATAAGTGATTATTAAAATTTTAGGAATTCTCACAATTTGATACATAGATCAAGTAGAAACAATTGGTCATAAATGCCTAGTAAAATAGGACATAAATAATCAAGAGATTGATGTTGTAAGATTGATGCAACAAAATTGGTTCAGAATGCCAATGTGTCAATTTTGGAGTATTACATTTTTCCCTCTTTGAATTAATGTGTGAGGAGCAC
The DNA here is from genome assembly GCA_028749045.1 of Cupressus sempervirens. Taxonomy (NCBI): domain Eukaryota; kingdom Viridiplantae; phylum Streptophyta; class Pinopsida; order Cupressales; family Cupressaceae; genus Cupressus; species Cupressus sempervirens. The sequence continues at coordinate 421,733,836 of CM053791.1, forward strand.
ATTGATTCAAAAAAATAAAAATTCTAAAGCATAGAACAAGAATTGATATTGGCTCCAAGATTGATGAAATGGAGACAACATAGAACAAGAACCGATATTGGGTTTGAGATTGATGATATGAAGTCCAATTGATGAGAATTTTTAGGGTTATCTCCAAAACAAAGCCTAACCCTCTTGAGTCTAGATAGAACACCTAGATACTTGTCTATAAGAATGAAGGTTGTCATAACTCATAGAATTTTCTCTAGAACAAGGCTCAATCCTCAAGATTTTGAGTTAGATTACCTAGATACCTATCCATTAAAACATGACAACAAGTATTCATCATAAATCATAGGAATATCCCTAGAACAAGGCTTACTACTTAGGAGTCTAAGTAGAACACTTAGATACTTATCCATCAAAGTATGACAAGATCAAATACAATTTATAGGATTGTCACCAACATGAGGCTTAATATTCAAGAGTCTAGGTTAGATTTCCTTGATACCTATCAATTAAATAGTGATTGAAAGAAAAAGCATAGGATTATCTCTAGAATAATGCTTAATCCTCTAGAGTCCAGATAGAACACCCAAATACTGGTCCATAAAAGAGATAACAAGACCTATCATGAGTCTTGGGATTATCCCCAAAAAGAGGCTTAATCCTTAGGAGTCTATTTAGAGTACCTAGATACCATCCATTGAGCTATGATAAGGACTGCTATAAGTGTGTTTAGCTAATAGAGAGATGAGATAAATAACATAAGATGCCAGATAGAGGGGATAAGGATGTCCCTAGTGATGATATGCCCCTAGCAATGAGGATATTGAGTATAGATCATATTTGAAGCAAGATTTGATTGACGCAAGAAATGCAGTCATCTTGCCCACTTAGGAGCGAAATTGAAATATGATACACTAGAAAGATTATGTAAAGCGGTGGCATTGAAGTTGAAGATTCAATCAACAATTCAAATAGTGTAGGATATATCAGAATAGTTGGAGAAAGAGTTTTGCAGAAGAATTTGAGTCCATTGGGTGAGATTTTGAGTCCCATTTGACCAAGTTTGATCTTGTTGACCACAGTTGACTTTTGTTGAAAAATTGAAAACTTTGAGAAAATTTTTTTAATTTGATGAGGTTTTGAGTACTCTACCCCTCACTTTCCATGCACAATCAAAAGAGAAAATGAAACCTTGCTGAAATATAATCTTAAAATGAGATGCAAACCTAAGTTGAATGCAATCGTAGAACTTAGTCACTGGATTTTATGGTATAGTTTTCATCAATGAGTTCTTTTGGGAAGGCCACTAGATGTCATACAACCCTCACTAATATTTCTATCATGAGAATATGAATATTAAATTACTCATAGTTTTGTCACAATGAAACATAAGCATTAAGACACAAGAAGCCAAAATGACCAGAACATCTATTATTATTGATTTAGCAAGAAAACATAAGCATCAAGGCATAAATGTTAGGATCATCATTTTCTTTTTTGCATACAAGCACACCAAACAAACAAAAGAATCAAATTTATAGCATGCAATTAGTTTGCAAACATCTAAATATCTTCATTGATGCATGCATGATAAGAAAATAACTAAATACTAAGATAAACACAAGATTAAACTAAGAAGGGTGAAATATTATAGCCATGCTAATTAATCTATGTTGTCTAATCTAACATGCAAAGATGGAATGGGCTAAATGATCCAAAAAGTTATAATTTGTCATGTCCCCTTTTCAAATAATAAAAAAATAATAATCTTTGCTAAGACAGGCAGGCCCAAGAAAGTGAAGTTTCGGAAAAAGGGAGTTAATCTTTGGAAACCGTTGGACTAATAAATGATAATTATTATTAAAATATGTTTCATTAACCTCTCTTGGACGTGAGTTACAGTTATTCCCTTTTTAAAGAGGTTTGGAGGCATTTTGGGGGGATTCCAGAACTTGATTTTTGCTCATTCTTTGTTATTCTTCAAAGGCTGCCAAACCTGTGGAGAAGGAGACCCAAGAACGGGAGTTTGCAGGTTTCCAGGGAGACCCAAGAACGGGAGTTTGCAGGTTTCCAGGAAGGCTAAGGACGGGAGTTTGAAGCCATTCCATGTGCATGCTCATACAGAGTTTGCCTTTGTGCTGAACAGTGCAGATTTGTGAGTTTTCGGGTGTATTTTTGTGAGAGTTTGGTGTTTCCGGTTGAGTATTTCATATCAGTTTTGGTTGCTGCTGTATTTTAGACTTTAATATGTTAAAATAGAGCTGAATATATATATTGGGACGTGATTAAACTTCTGAGATAGATTATTAGTGTTCTTGTGGTGTTTCCGGGCATATTTTGTGCTATTTCGGGAGCCCGATGAGCATAGTTTTGGTCCTACATTTTTGAGCTATTGTGTAAAGGCTATACGGATCTGGAAATGTCAATTTGTAGGCTGTTATGCTGCTGAAAGTTCTGTAAAAATTTCCATTTTCAGATTCATTAATAATTTGTGAAGTTGTGAAGCTTTTAGCACTATTTTCAACATACCCGATTTGAGGTTTCTTGAGGAATTGGTGGATCTTTGGGATATTAGCTGTTTGATTTTAAAGATCTGATTAGAGGTTGGAAATATCATGAAAAATCAGAAAAGGGACATTTCAGTGGTATCAGAGCCATGATCTTGCCAGCCTGAGGGTTTGTAGAAGTTGCAGGTCAGTTTTGACAACTACCCAGATCTTGCATTTCAGTTTTGAGAACTACCCAAATCTTGCATGTCATAATTTATGATTGCATGTTGCTTCTAATCAGCTGCATGTAAAAATCTATGGTTGCATGCTACTTCTAATCATTTGCATGTTAGTTCTTGGTGCTTGAAGAAGTTATATCCTATTGGGGTTACACTCTACTTTATCCAGAATGGACAGGTATAGTACAGAGTCTCAGAGGGAACGATCTTGGACAATTGATAGCCAGAGTCAAAATAGTAGAAAGGATGGTTATTTAGACATTCGAGATAAACTTATGAAAATAAACCATGACATGTCTAAACAGTTGGTTGAGCACCACCGTATAAATGACATGTTATCTGACCCAACTAAGGTGGATAAGTTGACTGGATTTCTATTTGGCAGATTTTCTCACAGGACAGATGACACAATTTCCAAGAACTTGCATGAGGAGTTTGAGAAACTAGCTGATAGCCAGGTAGAGGTCTCAGATTCTACTTTGCCACAGGAGGTGGTGGGAAAGGATATTACACAGATTGATAGTAAGGGTCAACTTGATACTCAAATTGAGATAATTGTTTACAGGTTGTCAAAGGGTGATGCCACAGGTATTCAGGATGGTATAGTTACAACAGGCAGTGACTACAGTGTAGTGGGTTCAGATGATGATTATGAGGATGTTGTTGTGCAGGATGGTGAGATACCTAGTAGAGATGAGCAGACATTGAGCATTCATGACTTTGCTGAGAAAGAGTACCAGGCACAGTTAGATGCTTCATCACATGAGGTTGAGGCTGGTAGTACTTCACATGATTTGTCCAACCAGCTGAAGGTGAACACAGATAGTATTGTGACTTCATTATCTCATCATGACAGGTATGTGGAGTTAGTTGGTATTGGTCATATTACTCAGGTGAGGAGTTTGCTTGAGTTACCAGTTGATTCTAGTTTACGGATATGGACTCGAGATTGTTATATTGGCATTTGGGATTCAGTTGACTGGAGATCTTTAACACTTTTTGGTAGCAGTGTTTGTTTGGGTGCTATCATGGATTTGATTAGTAGATTACACGGTGTTGTCTTTTCTTGTGCCAGTATCTTGTCTGATGTTGGTATTAGTTTTTATACACCGGTGTTGGGCTTTGTTCATATATCCAGTCGACCATACTTGCTGGAATGTGTTGATGATCTTTCATATTTGGCAGTGTGTACAGATGAGTCCCAGGATCATATTGGCATTGATGACATCCAGGAGGATGTAGTGGGCAATTTTGAAGACTTAGTTTCTTTGGGTACAGAGGAGTTGGATAGCAGTGCTACAGTTTTTGATACTCTCTATGTTGATATGAGCTTTAGAGTTGATTCATGGGACATGGATGGTAATACTCTAGAGACTAGTAACTTTGAGGATACTCCTTTAGACAGTGCATCAAAGGAGGTTTTTAGGAGACAGTCAAGCCAATGCCATCATGTGTCTAATCAGTTGAGAGTTAGTGACCGAGACATTTCTATCACTTGCCAACATTTTGATGCTGCTCGTCAGTTATTAGCAGTTTATGGATGGGGTTCTCCTACTAGTGATGAGCAGGAAGGAAGTTATCTTTCCTTGACAGAGATCCACTCTTTATGGGAGGCTATTCGGATTTTGAGACAGAATTATATGCAGTTGGTAGCTGACAGAGATTATCTTATGGAGTGGGGTAGTACAACATATGATGCATTGTTGGCCAAGGAAGATGAGGTGAGTGAGCTTACTGAGCAGCTTGAGGTGATTTCTGAGATTCTTGAGAGTACACAGTTGGCTTTCAAGGAGTCACAATTTCATTTGGCTAAGGTGACCATGGAGTTAGAGCGACTACAGTCTTTATCTGATTCTATACAGTCACAAGCTATGGTGTTTGGTGATTCGAGGATGTCCATGGCTGAGATTGTTAGAGACAGTGGAGATGGGGATGCATCCATCCTTGATACTAACATTGGCATATCAGGTTCATTCCCACTAGAGTCAAGTTTAGTTGAGTTGGGTATTGTAGCAGATTATTGTATGCCTGACAGGGTGGTGGCTTCTAGTACTAAAGGCACAGAGACTAGAGATGTATCAAAGGTCATGTGTGATGTTGGTGAGTCGACAGTTGGCATGGTTCCTGCTAGTAATACTACTCCCTTGGTGATATCTTTGGAGGTAGTAGTCAGTTCCAACATGGTTGATGATCAATTGCAGTTAGTTTCATCTAGATTACAGTCTGAGCCACTGACTGAGATTGGCGCATTCTATCGGCATTACACTGTGAGGTACGCTCATCAATTTACCTTTGATGACCATGTTGATGAGATTATGATACAGAGATGTACTTTGGTTCCTAGTGCTTATCATCAGTTATGGAATAGTTTGATGCCTCAAGATGAGAGTTGTGATGGGCACGACATGGCGACAGGTTCTGTAGTTGATAGCTTGATAATACATGACTTAGAGCAGGAGTTTTGGAGTGATGCTTCAGCAAGTGTTGTTATTGATTCTACTCCTTTGGCTATGACATCTCCTGACTTAGCTAGTGATCAGTCACAATGGGTTGTATCACTTGTTCATGGTGAGCTATTGACTGAGGTTGGTTTTTTTAATCAACATTATATTGCAGGGTATGTACATCAGTTAACAATTGATCCTTATGCTGAGGAGTTGATGGCAGGAAAATTTGGTTTGGGTTCCATTTCTTGTTGTTTATCTTGTGATGGCTTTTCACCGTCAGGGATGCATGGGAGTTATGGTTATGAGACAGTGGCCAATGATCTACAGAGTTGTGTTGACTGCAGGAGTTGTACAGTGTGTGGATTCTCCATACTTGGTATAGTTTCATTTGAGAGCATTCACCATTGTTGCAGAGTTGGATTGTACATTCCATATAGGCCAGTGGAATGCATTGATGGTATTTACTATGTTGGTAGTCCACTTTACTTGGGTTTTGATATTCTAAGAGTTTGTGTCTCATGGGTTTTTTACTGTGGTAATGGTGATTTTGGAGTTTGGTTGAGCTATAATTTCCAGTTTGATTATGGATTCCTCTTGGTCATATTGCAGAGGATCTTGCAGGAGTCTGTGTTAATTGGTAGTAGTATAGTTCATGACTACATTTGGGATCTAGGAGGATTGATTGGTTTATTGTTCAGCCATTGCTTGAGGACAACCAATGTTTGGGAGGGGAGGACTTGTCATGTCCCCTTTTCAAATAATAAAAAAAAAATAATCTTTGCTAAGACAGGCAGGCCCAAGAAAGTGAAGTTTCGGAAAAAGGGAGTTAATCTTTGGAAACCGTTGGACTAATAAATGATAATTATTATTAAAATATGTTTCATTAACCTCTCTTGGATGTGAGTTACAGTTATTCCCTTTTTAAAGAGGTTTGGAGGCATTTTGGGGGGATTCTAGAACTTGATTTTTGCTCATTCTTTGTTATTCTTCAAAGGCTGCCAAACCTGTGGAGAAGGAGACCCAAGAACGGGAGTTTGCAGGTTTCCAGGGAGACCCAAGAACGGGAGTTTGCAGGTTTCCAGGAAGGCTAAGGATGGGAGTTTGAAGCCATTCCATGTGCATGCTCATACAGAGTTTGCCTTTGTGCTGAACAGTGCAGATTTGTGAGTTTTCGGGTGTATTTTTGTGAGAGTTTGGTGTTTCCGGTTGAGTATTTCATATCAGTTTTGGTTGCTGCTGTATTTTAGACTTTAATATGTTAAAATAGAGCTGAATATATATATTGGGATGTGATTAAACTTCTGAGATAGATTATTAGTGTTCTTGTGGTGTTTCCGGGCATATTTTGTGCTATTTCGGGAGCCCGATGAGCATAGTTTTGGTCCTACATTTTTGAGCTATTGTGTAAAGGCTATACGGATCTGGAAATGTCAATTTGTAGGCTGTTATGCTGCTGAAAGTTCTGTAAAAATTTCCATTTTCAGATTCATTAATAATTTGTGAAGTTGTGAAGCTTTTAGCACTATTTTCAACATACCCGATTTGAGGTTTCTTGAGGAATTGGTGGATCTTTGGGATATTAGCTGTTTGATTTTAAAGATCTGATTAGAGGTTGGAAATATCATGAAAAATCAGAAAAGGGACATTTCATAATTCTTAAAAGAAATGCATGAATGCATGCAAGTGAAATGATAAAATTTGAGCTAGCATGCAACATTAAACTAGCAAGGATGAAATATTACATCATTGACAATTAATCTATGCTTCTTAGTCTAACATTCAAAGATAAAAATGCTAAATGACCCAAATAGATCAAAATGAAAATATGTTAATTTTTTATTTATTTAAGATAGAAGGTTTGATAGAAGATAGCAGTTATATCCAATAGTTGTGAAACTCTATGTAAGAATGTAAGACAGAAGATAGAAGTTTCTTTTCATTCTTAAAAGTGTTATTTCACTTGCAAGAGATAAAATCTGTAAAAAAAAACATGGACATGTAGATTAATAATAATAATAATTAAATCTTGAGGCCTGGAAGGCCCATAATGGGTGCCAAAAATGTATGTCCTAAAATTGGTTAGACACACACTTCAACATGGTCATTACATGCATTATTCAATCACAAATGGATATAAATAAATCCACCCTAAATAATTAAGCAAGGTGACCTGTTGCCTTCTATCCACTAAGAGTTTAAATCCTCTTAGACCCAAGGCATTTAGTGACTATAAGACACTACTAGAATTAAGGATTTAAGAGAATGAATGCATCTATATTTTTTATTTTCAATGAAACTAATAATAAATTATTCTAGAATGGAATGGAAAAACATTATTATTTTATATAAGTAAAAAAAATTCTAGTTTAGCATGAATGCAACTAAAAGGTAGAATGAGAAAAAATAAATTAGTTAACAATGTAAGAAATCTAATGCATAATAATCTACATGAATTCAACATAATTTAATTACTTAAAATGCCCCTTATAAATGAGAGTTAGAAAGCCTCCTTTTATAGAAATTTGGATAAATCAATGGTCAAGATTGATTTGAATTAAAGGTTGAGATTGATTCACAGTTGAGTTCAAATAGAAAATATCAATTAGAGAGGGAGCTTTTAAGAGTAGTGAGGAGTTAACTACTTAGTTGAGAATTAGTTAACTAGTTTGTTTCTCATTCTTTTCAAGTTAAATCAATGTTTCTATTTTTGAACTAAAGAGAGAATATTGGACAAGATATTTGATTTAATTTAAATTAAATATGACCTCATAAGTGGATTATTTGAATGATTAAATTCAACAATGATGATGAGGTATGTATTTTTTTAAACATATTTAATTCCTCATGTGTAGTAGCTAAAATGGGTAAATTTAATTAAATTAAAGTACTAGTACTTACAACTAAATTAACTCAACCAAAAGGATTATTTAGCCAAATTAAGTCAATTTTTAGGAATTAGATAAGATATGTGAGTATTACAGTTTGAGAACTCCTCACAATTTGATACTTAGATCAAGTAGAGACAATTGGTCATAAGTGCCTAGTAAAATAGAACTTAAATAATCAAGAGATTGATGTTGTAAGATTGATGAGTCGAAATTGGTTTAGAAAGCTAATTTGCCAATTTTGGGGTATTATATTTTCCCCTCTTTGAATTAATGTGCAAGGAGCACATTGATTCAAAAAAATAAAAAGTCTAAAGGATAGAACAAAAATTGATATTGGCTCTGAGTTTGATGATATGAAGACCAATTGAAGAGATTTTTAGGGTTATCATTTGAACAAAGCTTAACCCTCCAGAGTCTAGATAGAACACCTAGATACTGGTCTAATAGAATGAAGGTTGTAATAATTCATAGAATTATCCCTAGAACAAGGCTCAATCCTTAGGAGTTTGAATTAGATTATCCAGATACCTATCCATTAAAAGATGACAACAAGTACTCATCATAAATCATAGGAATATCCCCAGAATGAGGCTCAGTCCTTAGGAGTCTAAGCAGAAAACTTAGATTCTTATGAAAAAATAAAAATAAAATTCATAGAATTGTCCCCAAAATGAGGCTTAACTTTCAGGAGTTTGGGTTAGATCTCCCTAATACCCATTCATTAAATAGTGATTAAAAAAATCTTAGGATTATCTCCAAAATAAAGCTTAATCCTCTAGAGTCTAGATAGAACACCCAAATACTACTCCATAAAAGAGATAACAAGACCTATTGTGAGTCATAGGATTATCCCCAAAAAAAGGCTTAACCCTTAAGAGTCTAGGTAGAACACCTAGTGTTGACATATCAGTCAAAGTTTCTTATTAGTGACACACACTTACTCAGATTGTATATAGCTATTGCACTCATTGTATAGTTTATGGTGTTTTCTATGTATTTCAATTGTCATTGAGTTCTACAATTGCTACCAATTCCTTTGGACAAATCTCAGTGGTTACTGAGTAGTCTCAGTTACAATGAAGATCAGTAGTGTAAATCATGCATCTCAATGTGCCAAGTTTACCAGTGTAAGCTAAGCCATGCAATGTTCACCAAGTTCACAGTGTATGTGATAAGAGTTGTCATGCCCAAAATATGGGGCAAGAAACACACAAATTTTTATTTTTTTAAAGATAATAAGATTAAATGTAATACACAAGAATTCAATTTGAATCATTTAACTTCCTTACATTCATGTAATAATTACAAAATTTAAATACAAATCAAAAGCAATTTTTTTTAAACATATTGTAATCTTAAATTGCATAGATTGATATATATCACTATGTTACCTAATTAACTTCAATCAAATGAGTATGATTACAAAACATACAATTACTGTAGGAAGAGTGAAACATCATCATTTATCCATATAACTGAAAATTATGATTAAATCTCATGAGAAGAAATAATACTCAACCACTATTTTATTGGTAATCTGATTCAAAAGCTCAGCCGGGAAAGAACCAGGAAGAAAACTCAGCTTCGTTGCCATTACAACAAAGTTATTAAATATAATTTTCATAGAATTTCAATCCCAAATTTCAAAAATCAAATAATTTCCATCATGTGCCTCATCAAGGGATCCATATCATTTTCTGCAATACATTTCTAAAATCATGGAGGGAACAGAATCTGATCAGGTGACAACAAGCATGACCAAGAAACAATTCAAACATGCATATTCATACAAGGTTATCACAATAGGATTCACAATGAATCAAAACTAGGGAAAGGTGGATTTTTCCAACAGGAGATGTCAGAAACAACACCAAACCAGGTGCCCAATTGGGGCTATAAATCAAGAACTTCCATTCTTCCATACTTACATGCCAAAACTCATACGTGGTTTGTACTGACAGGTAGGGGCCCATAACACCCTACCCTCTCTCCCTCTTCTCATCCTAAGAAGAGACTCTACACTGTTGGAGTCCAACTAAAATGACCTTTCCCGAAATTGGCCACTTCTGCCCTCTCCAAGGGTGACTAATGCCAAAACACCCATGCAAGAACATCTCAAAATTCAAACATAAACATGAAAGGAAAACATTTAGAAATCATGGTTTTCAAACCTTGCCAACATACCCACATACATACAAGCATTCAAACAACAACAAGGTAGCATAAGCATGAAACAAACATGAAAATCTGAACAAGGGAGATGAGAATTCCTACCTTCACAAAGAGGTAATGGCAAATGAACAAGTTTGAGTAGAGCTTTTCCCTTCCTTGCTTCAATCTTCCAAGACTCCTCTCTAAATGTAGAGATTGGGTAACAACCTCTACTACTCCAAGAAGGGCCTCTAAATAAGCCTCAAACTCAACCACCAAATGGATCAATAACTTCTCCCACCCACCTACAAATCTAGAAGCTCCTAACTCAACCCATACTATGGTTAACCACTAAGTGGAGGTGAGGTGAGACAACTCATGGTGGCCATAGTCAATTTTCGCACAAAGGAAAAAGGAGACTTTTTGAGTGACCTCAAAAGTCAATAAAAGAGGCTTAGGGGTTGGAAAAGACCCCCAACCAATACCCATACCCCTTGGGTATAAATATTTCATGTTTTAAAGCCTTAGGAATAGGTTTTGAACCAAACAAAAGCTAGGAAATAATTAGGACCATCTAACAACTCTAGAAATGCAGATTAAGCACAAATTTGAATTAGGGTGACTAAACTTGATTAAGAACCAAATTAGCATAAAGACACTAACTTAAACTGACTTAGGTCCAAAGGTTACACAACTAACCCTAACTAGCACGTTGAAGAACATAAACAATTCACGAGTGTCAAGCAACACTAAAAGAACACAGTTACGAACATTAACATTTACTGATCACAGAAAGATATATACATGCATCTCACAATTAAAATACTTGAATTACGAACAACAAGGTTCCCAAAATTAGCACATAGAGATCAATTCTGTTCCTCCGTCGATTTTCTCAGCTAAATTATCTGCACACTCATTGCACACATCAGTAGTCCCGAAAATCACATGTACATATATATATATATATATATATATATATATAAATTATCAGGAAAATCACATAACTCAGAACATAATGCTTCAATTAATTAACTATTTAATTCATTTCTACTCACATTTAATCATTAGTAATTACATAATCAATATGACATATAACTTATTCATTAATTTGGATTAAGTACGAGAATAATCATCGTTAGGCTTGCATATACCTAAACATCATAACATCACCAATAGTGAATATTGAACTATCTAAAAGCATAAAATCCTAATCATTAAGGTAGCACAATCAATACATCATCATTAAGTGAAACACCTTTTATTATTGTTAGTGTAAATTAATGTTTAAATAGTCAAGATAACATAGTAGTTCTCTCAATCTTTAAGTATTAAAGCATGGATGTATCTGTTAATCTCAATTTTCATTAGGACATCTAAACCTACAACATTACTCCATATCCGTTCAAATATCCTACAATAGATTTGACAAAGAAATTCATAGTTAATAAGTACATGCGAGGAGGGACCTTACATCCTCCCCCACTAGCCTTTGACTTCCTCCTAGAAGTCACACAACTAAAATGTTCATTCTATGCTAGCCCTATTCTAGACTTATTCCAAGATTTACTCTTATTTAAAGAATGATTACTAATTAACATACATACACAGGGAGATAACATATTTGTCTAATTATTCTTACTAAAATCAAAGTTCAATCCAAAACTCTGACATGGTTACATTTTCCAGGGTGAAACACTCTTTAAAACATATTAATCATATATAAACAACATTCAAGTCTAGTATAACATACTTATAAAGTCTCTAATAATAATAATATCAAAGATATATACCATATTCTGCACACCTACTCACCAAGGTAACATCTGTATGAGACTTCCCCAACTAGGTTTTCATAATAAGCAACTTGGCTCTCTAATGAGGTTAAACACTTTTTCTTTAGGGTTTCCACAACATACTGGTTTCGTGATATAATACTAATCAATTCATCGCTACACATGCACCTTTCCATCCAGAAGTCTATTTGGTTAGTTTCGTAACCTTATCTACTTGTATGCTTGGGTGCAATTCCATCACCCATAATAGTTAACAATTATCCATGACCATATACTCAAAGTCTTGGGAGAGGGTGGGGCATGAATAATCTTACTAGTAACCCCATACCTTATTGTTAAACATCCACTTAATTGTCAGGAACTCCATTTTGGTAGGCCCATCAAATGACACTTTGCCAATAAAATTTAAAAACATCAAGGATGAAACATCCAACACAAAAGTTAGAAATCAAAGAAAAAAAGAGTGGCCACAATAGAAAAATTTTAAACCAAGAAATGAAGACATAACCAAAAGGCAAAATAGAATCATCAATAATATAGTTGGCTAAATAGCCCAGCATCACACTAATGGCAAAAAGGAAGAACATTAAGAGTACCAAAATCTAAAATCAGCCAAATAAGGACATAAATCCAATTACTTACGAAATTTACATTACTCACAAAATGTGGCCATACTAGGTCACTGAGGAACATGAGGGATCTTAGGTCTTCCAAAAACATTACAGGGATCTTGAATTGATTTTCGATGATGGTCTAACGACCATGTCACTCAAACTTTGATTGATCCCACATACTAACTACACACTTATCTTCATCGACATTTCCTTACGATTAGGGTTTACTGTACAAAGGGGTTTTCCTTGATCATAACCCACTCAAAGGTGCAAATGCGAGGATACAATAATAAGTCACCATCAATCCTCTTGTTGATATATTGTTTTCCTTTCGAAGACTCTAACATGTGGGGACCTCAGTGTCAATAGAGTGTAACTCTGAATTGTAATTACAAAACCAAATCTCTTATCCTCCATTCACTATAATTTCTAAGGATTCACTACTTGCCCAATATTTCTATCTTAAACCATTTAACATTCATAAAATACTAACAAAACGCTTATCAACAACTTTAACCATAACTTACTAATTATAATCTAAAATAGACATATCTAAATATTAAATATAATTTAAATAATCAATAAAATAACATTAACTACACATCTAACATACAAATCATTAAACTTTATTCTAAACTAGTTATATTTAAATCTATAATCTATTCTAAAAAGAAACATTCTAATAATAACAATATACTAAAATTAAATACAACTAAATAGTAAATCATTAACCTTATCTTAAAAAAAATATTTACCACTTCTAACAATTCCTAACTTTGAAATCTTTATTAATCTAACAATACTTTAAAAATAAAATAACACTAACTATCCAACTTTAGAATATACTAATTTAATTACTTAACATATCTAACTACACTTAAATAACACAAAAATTTAAATTAAAAAAAAATACTAACTACATCTAATTAACAATAACGAATTACAATTTCCATGTGTTTTGAAGAGACATTACAGTTGTATTAGTTCATATTCTTATTATTTTGCAAGACCAAAATATCTAAAAAAAATAGACTTGATAATCGTTCGACAAAAATGATGCGACCCTATTTATTATTATTATTATTTAATTTTATTTTTTTAAAATCCTACTCAAGGTTGAATCTCAACACATCCAATTAGAGAGCTTTTAAAATTAACCAAATCTATCACAGTTGCTGAGGGCTCAACTCCCAAATAAGCATGTTTCAATCTGCAAAGAAAATGAAGTATCTCTGTGATTATAGACTAATCATCTTGTAACTTTCGAGTTGAATTCAAGTAATAAACTTACAACTGAGACTTCTGCTGTAACATGTCAAACTGGATACTGTAGATTGCCTATGAAAACAATTTGATCGCTTCGCAAATCTGATAGTAGTATTCACACATGGAAGATAATTATCAAGTTATCTGATTCATAGTAGACACTGCCCAGTTGTAGTTGGTTCAGGTTACCTCTTATCTGATTTTGGCAAATAACCAGCTGAGCAATAGCATTCCACCATCAATTAACATGCTCAAGTCTATAAAGTGACTGGATTTGTCTGGAAATCGATTAGAGGGCAAAGTTCTGGCGACTATTTGCGATTTGAGAGAGCTGGCATGGTTAGATTTGTTGAGAAATGGCTTTAGCGAGAAGCTTCCTAGGGAAATTCTCGGCATGAATAAATTGAAGCATATAAATTTCAGATTCAACCATTTTTGTGGAGAGATTCCTTAGGGGAAAGCGCTCTTTGTTTTTTTTTTCTTTTTCTTTTTATTTTGCCGCTGCATTACTTCACAACGATTGTCTCTGCGGACAACCTCTGGCTTCCTGTTAAAATGGCTGACATATTTGTACTACTTTAGCTTCCCATACTTTTTCTCCCATTCAACAAACCTTCTCCACGTGGCAATGCATGAGGGTTTAAGGCATATAGAACGAAATGGGGATTGGTTTACAAGCAACCCAATAAAGATGTCGCCTTCCCCCCCCAGTACATAGTCCAAGAACTAGCGTGACCCACATGGTCTCTCTCTACCCAAGGTAAATCTCGTAGGTGAGATGCGATTGAGTGTGGGGAGAGTATATCAGAACCCAGACTAATGCATTACCTATCCATAAAGGTTGATGTGATGGGTGTACATAAGGAGGGAGATAATGCAGAACCATCAGTTCATTAAATCTAGCACTCACTACAATGTTCTCATTGTTGACCTTAGCAATATAAAAAAATGGAAGCCTTGCCTAACTTCTTTACTCAAGATTCTGATAGCGCCAGGTTTCACTAGTTTGATGGGGATGAGATCTAAATCTTAATGATTTCGATGGCAATGGTACATTATATCATTTATTAGTTGAAATTTTAGGAAGAGTATGCGAGAGGAGATGCCCTCACAACTCATTGATATGCTACTAATTTGATATGTTTAGAGTTGAAACGTAGGGTGAATATTAAGACTTCCTTTGATTGCGTGGAAGATAAAAGAATAGTTAAGACAAGCACTAGTACCCATCAATTTGATTTCCCTTTTCCAAGTCCCAACATAAAACATCATTCAAGCGTATGTCAAAAGGAAAAAATGAGTTCAACCCATAGGGCAGAGGAAATAAAGGTAAGTGGTTGGCTTGTGAAAAGAAGTTATGATATAAAGTAAAGTATATGGGTTAGGATTTCTTTCTTTCTTTTTTTTTAAAATTTAAATCTAAAAAAAAAAAATGAAAAAAAAAAAAAAAATATATATATATATATATATATATATATAGATTGAATATATCCAAGGAAAATTAAGAGAATCTTTAAGATTCTCTGTTCAAAAGGAGGATTTACAACTTTCCCATACAAAATACATCTTGTAGATGCTTATTTTGATTTTGAAAATATGCATTTTTGAAACTATGTATTTTTTTTAAAATTTTTTTTAAACTATTACTTGCATTATATCACAGGGTTTAAATGTCTATGTTATTACCATAACATAGGATTATTTCCTTTGTAATCAAATACACAAATGTGAGAGAAGATTTAATTGATGCAGTTTTAAATGTACACACTTTACATGGACCCATTGTTGTCCAAGTGTTACGAAACCAGGCTCTAATACCAAATTGTCATCCCAAAATATGGGGCAAGAAACACACAATTTTTTTTTATAAAGATAATAAGATTAAATGGAATACACAAGAATTCGATTTGAATCACTTAACTTCCTCACATTCATGTAATAATTAAAAAAATTTAAATACAAATCAAAAGCGAATTTTTTTAAACATATTGTAATCTTAAATTGCATAGATTGATATATATCACTATGTTACCTAATTAACTTCAATCAAATGAGTATGATTACAAAACATACAATTACTGTAGGAAGAGTGAAACATCAATTTTATCCATATAACTGAAAATTATGATTAAATCTCATGAGAAGCAATAATACTCAACAACTATTTTATTGGTAATCTGATTCAAAAACTCTGCTGGGAAAGAACCAGGAAGAAAACTCGGCTTCGTTGCCATTACAACAAAGTTATTAAATACAATTTTCATAGGATTTCAATCTCGAATTTCAAAAATCAAATAATTTCCATCATGTCCCTTATCAAGGGATCCATATCATTTTCTACAATACATTTCTAAAATCATGGAGGGAATAGAATCTGATCAGGTGACAACTGTATGCACCCAAAAATGGTCGCCTAGACTATGGGCCCCCATTATTCAATTTATCAATTTATCAAATTTTCTGAATCAATGGTTTGTAATATTTTATTAAATCAATTCAAATCAATTTCTTTGATCAAATTCGATTTATTTCATTTCTAAGATTGATCATTTTATTCCAAGTTTCATTTAATTAAAAGAAAATCTTCTCTTTTAATTAAATAAAATAAAATCTCCATTTAATTAAAAGAAAACTTCTCTTTTAATTAAACAGTTCATCCACATTTAATTAATTAAGAGAAAAACCTCTCTTTTAATTTAATTAAATATCTTCTATTTAATTAAAAATAACTTGCTCCCTTTTAATTATATAAAAATCCCACTTAAATATCTCTTTTGATGAAAAAAGGAAATAAAATAAATTCTTTTTATTTAATTTCTCTACACTTAAAAATGTGATCTAAGTGGGATTTATCTTTCCACTTTCTCGTCAACCACTCCTCTTTTCTAATTGGTGGAATCTTGTCACACATGGATCACCACTTTCTTCTCAACCACTCCTCTTTTCTCATTGGTGGAATTTTGTCTCACATGGATCAAGCTCTATTATCCCATATTGGTTGTGAGAAGCCTCTCAGCTCCATAATTTCCTTTATAAGAGAGAGCCCTCTCCTCATGTTAGACACCCATGATTATGCTATCGTTATGCTGCAGGTTTGAAAACCAATTTTTGAAGGAGTTTGAATACAAAAGCTTTTTGTGGAGGACTTATATTTTCTTGTCTTTTTCTCTCTTGCACCCATCATGGGCTTTTAGCTTAGATCTTGCATTTATAGATTAGATTTTGATTTCATAGATTAGATCTTATTTTCATGCATATTCGAAGATCATGGAGACTAGCATTCTTGCTTTTCCTCTTTGAATCTCTCATCTCATGGTGTACTTGCATGAGCACAAAAATAGGTCAAACTGAGGGCCTCCATTGCAAACCCTTGCACTCTATGGGTAGAGAGCTATGGATCGATTTGTGAGGGCTCATTCTTGAGTTTTCTTACATGTAATGATTCATAGAAGTGTGACAACATTTTAGCACACATTTTTGGCGCCCACCGTGGGGCTTGAATCAAGTTTCTAGCTCCATTTGCTTTTATTTTTCATCTCTGGTTTTTTACAGCAGCATATTGGATCTAATCAAGTGCTTTTGTAAATTTTTCACTTTGGTTTTAAGGCCAACCCATATATAGATTGGTTTGCAGGCAAAAAATCTAGTTGGTTTAAAGATTCAATCATATCTTTTAAACCATTTAGCGTTTGGTTTTGAAATTTTTTTTGTGGATTGGGTATGTGCCCAAAATGTCCTAGTTAGATTTTCAAAGTATTTTGACATGATTTACGTGAGTTATGAATTTATCTTTATTTTTCATAAAAAGTCATTTCTGATCTCAAATCAATGTATTTTTTAGAAAAATTTATATTTTCAGAAATATTTTTGAATTCTAAGGGGGGTTCTTTCTTTGTGTTTTGAATTTTGAGGCCGTATTAAGGATCAAAAACTTGATTTGATGAATCTGACCTATTTTGAAAAATTGGGTCCCTAGGGCACAAATGAAGAGATTTTTTTGAATTTCTTACATTTTTGGAAAGCTCCTTAGTTTTTAGTTGGGGTCTCTTCTTTTCATTTCTATTTTTGGGTTTTAAATCATAGCAAAAAAAAGGTCTAATCATGTTGACTAGGTTATTCATTTTTTTTTTTTGCAAGGATTTTCATGTTTTTCTGGTTTTTTCTGCTAACTGCTCACTGTTTTGGATTTTTCTGTGTTTTCTGATTTTTTTGGAATAGCATAGCAGCAAGTTGTGATTTCATTGAAAAAACTTGCTAAAGTTGTTAAAAATAGGTAAGATCTACTAAGCGCGTTGCGAGGACTTCAGGTATTCTCCTTTGGCTGATAACACTTTGATTTGGAACCTTAAAATGAACCTCTCATGTGTCTAGCTTGTGTGTTTTGCGGATGCTTTTATTTTTCAAACACATGCATAATTGATACTAGGTTGTAATCTCCATTGATTTTTATTTAGCAAGCTTGATTATTAGTGATAGATTTAGATAGCTATATTGGGTTATTGGACTCGCTGAATCCGTGGGTCCCTCATTCCACCCCGTGGTTGCAAGATCAGCACCACATTAAAGGGGAGGGGTCTACAAGATAGAAGCGTTAAGTGCTTCACTTTTAAACCCTCTTGTGCTTTCTAGAACTTACTAATCTTTGAGTTGTGGACTCGTTTTGGCTTGTGTGAGGGGTTAAGTGTTCCACATCTTTGGACTCACCTTGCATTAGTTAAAGCGTTAAGTGTACCACCTTGTGCTTTTTGATTATTCTTGGATAGATTTTTTTTTGGGGAATTAACATCTATACACACATAGTAATTAGGCCCCATGAATACTATTTGTGGATCTTGAGGGAGTGAGTTCCTAGTGAAACTCCTCTCAAAGACGGATTCCTTGTAGGTGGGGAGGATACTTTGAGAATCTCTTAGATAGATGGATCTTCAACTTGGTGATTGAGACATCCTTTCTCCAGAGAGGTTGATAGATCACTAGGGGTTGATATCATAGATCTTGAGATAATCTTAGTTAGCGTGTTGGATTAATCTGCTTGCTTTGATTGGGCTAAAAGTGAAAAGGTGTCAAAACCTTGGATTTGAAAGTTAAGTCCCCTTGTGGTCCACTATTGTGAGTCGGTCACCTGTAGAGAGGGTTAACCATAGCAGACAATCCCTATACAGGGCAAACTATGGACAGAACCTCAAGTGGTAATAGCCACTTCTGCTGTGGTTGCAACAATCGCTATATAAATTTTCTCGTGGAAGAAATCTCCATGGGGTATGGTTCATTGTGGGTTGTCAGATCTCCCTAGCAGCTCTTGAAGATTAAGTTCTCAGACTGTGTCAAAACCTCGGTGCGCCGGGATTGGAGGTCACCCCTATGAATCATAAAAGTTGGAGAGTCAAACCATTAAAAAAAAAACCTTAGAGAGGCCAACTTTTATTTTCTAGGGATGTATGCAATGATTGTGAAACTCTTTGAGAACATACACAATTAGCTCTCCTAGGGATTAGCATAAACTAAGTCACTTGATTGCTCATGCGCAAGGTTTCTCTACCCCTAGTTCATTGTTTGAAGACTGTTTTCTTGAAATCCCTATTTTCTATCTTGCGTGCTTGGTTTATGATAAAGAATCTATTGATACATCTAGTTGGATATTTAAAATGAACAAAATCTGAGTTCTTGAGTTGAGACTTTACGATCGAATAACTTTGTTATCCCATTATTTCTAGTCTCCCTAGGTTGGTCCTATTTGGATTAGGCTACTTTTCTCATTGTTAAAAGCCTTTTTTCACCATGGGTTATTGTTCTTTGACCTCTTGAATTAGTAATCATTGATTTCACAAGAGACCTTGTTTGGAGTTGGTAAGTTAGAAACCATCCTTATTGAGAAAGATATACACTTGGATCCTTTGATATTACACTTGGAGAGTCTTAGTAATCTCTTGTCCATTCACTTTCATCAAAGTTCAATTTTAATTATTTATAATTTGGGTCAATCATCCTCCTGGTCCATATTTGCTAGGGTATTCACCCAAAGTTGTGGGCACCTCTGTGGCAGTGTTGGTTTACACCTATTGCAAAATTCTATCTTATCACATCTCTTTTGGACAAGTGAGAGCTTTTACTATCCTAGTTTGGTACCAACGTTTCTTAGGGTTATCCTATCAACTAGTGCCTTTTCTTTCATGTTGATTACAAGTGCTATTACATGTTGCTCAACATTCAAATGATCTCAAATGGTATCAAATTTTCCAAAATGACTCTTGGTCTTCTTTCTTCTTTATCTTCCATGTCTTTCTAATCTGTCATTTCCACTCTTCCTCTTCTTGATTCTTTTCCTCCTATTATCATATATTCTACCTTCTTCTATTCATTCTTTCTCTTCTTCCATACTTGATTCTTCTTCTTCTAGAACCATGGATCTTGGATATCTTTTTAGGGATCCTCATTTGAGGTCAGATGAAATCCACCTCCTTCTTGAATTTGAAAAGTGTTGTCACTCCAATAGATGCATGGATGCTAACGTTGCAACAAAAATGATTAAAAAAATGGATAAATCAAACACTTTTGCTAGGATCATGTGCAAGATTAAATCACAATATCCTTCTTCCAAATATTTTCCATCTTCCAAGTCTTATCATGATTCTTCTAAATATCATACATATTCTTCATCCTCCAAGTCTTATCATGATTCTTCTATATATTGTTCAAATTCCTTATCTTCCAAGTCTTATCATGATTCTTCTAAATATCCTTCATATTCTTCATCTTCTAAGTCTTACAATAATTCTTCTAAATATCATTCACATACTTCATCTTCTAAATCTTACCATGACTCTTCTAGATATCATCCATCTAGGTCTTCACCTACCTCTTTTTCACGATATCATTCTTCTTCTACTTCTACCAAGAGTCTTATTCCTCTTATTAAGACATATGATAATGAACAACGTGAAAAGTCTTGTGATATGCCTATCTATAATTCTTCTAGTGACAATGATTATGATGGTGATGATTATTACATTCCAACAGTTCCTAAAAGTCCTCCTAGTCCTATGTTTGTGCTTAAAGGGGACGGGTCATCAAAAGATATTGATGGTAATTCACATGAATCAAATCTTGAAAACAACATTGATAAATTTTGTGAACAATACCTAAATGATAAATCTGCATTTTTGATGAAGAGAAAGCATTTTTTTGTTCTGAAATACAACATCAATGGGATAAGAGTTCCTCTTCTAAGAACCCTCATGCTGAAAATAAAGATTGCACTCTTGAGCAAGATCATGTTAATGTTGAACCTTTGTCTTCTGATGCTCCCCTTCCATCTTCTACTTCCTCCACTATCCATACATTCCCTAAAGATTCTAAGACTCTCAAATCTTCTACCAATCCTTCATCCAACAAAGATTCTAGTACTTTTCATTCGGTTCCCTATAGTTATCCTCAAAGTCTACCTCTTAAAGAAACTCAAGCTAACCTTCACTTGGCTGAAAATACTTCCAATAATGTTAAACCTAAAGAGCCTAAGCCTTCATGCACTATAATGCCTACTTCAGCTAGTCCTTCCCAATCTCCTCCAAAGTCTTCCATACAATTCCAACATGCTTCCTTCTTCTTAGGAGTGGGTTCATGTCAAGAGGACTCTAAAAATGATAAAGAAAAGAATATAAAAAAAGATCAAGATCAAGAACCTTCCGTGTCATCCAATCCTTTTCACAATGTTTCTGATACATTTCATGGTTCTTTTGATCCCTTACACCCTTTCTCATTCATTCCACCATCTCTTAAGCCTTCTCCTAAGCAAGATCAAGATACTGCTTGCACCACTGAGCCTATTGACAATAAAAATGGCCTTAGTACACTTTCTCCTTCCAAAGATGAAACTTCCATTAAGGTTATTAAAAATGATGCTATTACTTCCAATGTTGAGCCTATTGAAAATCAAGAGAACAATTCTATGCTTATGTTATCCAAAGATCCTTGTCAAGATCAAAGTCTTCCATCTTCTTGTTCTACCATTCCATGTTCCCTTCCACTTTCTACTCTTCCTAAGTCTTCTCAAGTTTCAAGTACTCCTATTAAAGAAGTTGCTCCTATTCAAGATGTTCATGATATTATTGAAAATCCTAATGCTCACTCTAAAGATGTTGATGTCCTTGATTGTGATATAGATGTTGGGTATGTGCAGGATCATGGTGTGCCAAAAAGTGGCGATGTGAAAAAAAGAGAGTTTGAAGACGCCTAAAAGCGCTTCAAAATCCGCTCTGACTTTTTTTCACCTATCCAGGAACCAAACCTGGAAGGTTAAGCCGAGCCTTATTAGATATCCGATATCATATCGGATATCGGATATCCGATATCATATCAGATATCCGATTTTAAATCCAATATCCGACTAATAATTAAAATCATATAATAGTATGATATATTATTTTAATATTATTATTATTGATATACAATAATAATAATATTAAATAATATATCATACTATTATATTATAATAATATTATTATTATAATAATTATTAAACTATAATATAATAATATTATTATTATAATAATTATTATACTATAATATAATAATAATATTATTATTATATTATAATCATATAATATTATACTATAATAATAATATTATAATAACATATTATATTATAATAATATAATATAATATTTCATATATTATAATATATAGTAATGTAATATAATATATATATATATATATAATATAATATAATAATAAAAAGTAATATCTTATAATATAATATATAATAAAAAAGTATAATATATTATAAATTATAATAATATAGTATAATAATAATATTTTATATTATAATATATAGTAAATTAATATAATAAATATAAAATATAATATAAAAATATATAAAATGTAATATATATGTTATATTATATATTATAATATCGGATATCCGATATAATATCGGATATCCGATACCTCTGCATGGATTAAACACAAAATCACAGACCTGCGGCCCTTATTTTCACGCGAATTTGGGCCAGTCAGATCGGATTTCAGATAATAAATCGGATATCAGATAGCAAATCGGATATCAGATATCAAGTATGTTTCCCCCCTCGGACTCATTTTTAACCTAAATTTAATAGATTTTAACAAGATTTTGTTTGTTTTAGTTGAATCTAGGGTTTTTTTGACAAAAATGGTTAAAATTTAGATTTTTTTTTAATATATATTACGTTTTGCAATTCAATAGGAATGGCTGATCAAAATGATGACACTGAGGCAGGGAATAATATTCCTCGCAACCCACCACCAAATGATCCAGTATCCCCACAAAACCGTCCACCAAATGATCCTCTACCTCCTCAAAACCCTCCTCGAATCGAGGATTTGATAAATGAAAATCTCACTGAGTTGAGAGGTTTGCATAGAACATACAATAATGTACCTGCACTGGCTCCTATGTTATCTACGTTAAACACCATAGTGGATAACATTGAAACTCTTACAAACCAAAAAAATGCCGCTCTTCGTTGGCGTGATGAAATGCACTAGATGTTTGATGATGGTTTGGATTATGATGAGGTCGTGGCCCTCAACATAACCAAAGACAATTTGGCAAGCCTTTTTGCTAACCCAAAAATGGGTATACCAGTTGACCCAAAAAAAACCAAACTATCGATTAAATGGTGCACAAATGATGCCATACGTGCAAATTTTTGGGACCGTTGGTGGATGGTCTTTGATATCCCTCCACATGGCAATTTAGACATACCATTTTATTTCCTTAAAAAAATATATGCAGAATTTGTGTTGAAACTTAAAGTGAACTATTGGAGCATGAAGCCCAACATGGGCTTAGGACTAGGAGCTCCTCAAGATAGACCCTCTTCCCAGCGGAAGAAACTTGGCAGTTTTGTCCCCCCCCTGATATCTCCCCCCCTCCTCGAGTGGAGCATCTAGATATTATGGCAGAGGCTAGCTCTCAGACCATCAGAGCCATTCATAGGCTGAGTAGCCTAATGATATCTTAGGCTAGGTCAGTCTTGCCTCCTCGTGTTGATGATGTTGGTGCCAGTTCATCATCGGCTAGCTCATCACACGTTTGTGTGTCTCACACTTGCATTACATGCAAGAATATTTTCCTAGGTCCCATAGGTGATCTTCTTGAGTATCATTTTGTATTAGACGAGGATACACCAGACGCACGTGCAGAGGCTACAGACCCTGATGCGAGAGAGGAGGGGAATGTAGAGGCATGGAATCCTTCAGTGTCGGTACGTGTATACATTTTTTTGTTATGACATATGTTATTTAAAGTTAATTTTTATAATAGATTAATTTTAATTTTTAAGCCATACTGACTTTTACATGTATGTGATCTTCATTCATGTTTAGTTGATGATCGAGGAGGAGCTCAGACAGATAGATGATGCTACACTCTCGGCCATTTCATTTGGCCTTGAGACATCTACGGTACATTATGTTGTGTTTGCATTTTTTTTTTCTATTTGATATTGTAGCATATATGGTTGCTAATCTTTCTTTTATCTTGCAGATACCACCTGCCCCGGGGGGACAAAGTGCGGGGGGTGAGCCAGCATGCATTGATAAAGGAAAGGTAATTAGATGTTTTCTAATTGATTAAATATTGATGCATTCTTGTAAAATGTTTGTGGTAATCTCATTTAATTACATTATTTATTGTATATAGGGTGTGGCTACTGGCGATGAGCCTGTACAGATTTGGCGTCCTAGATCATCAGGGATTTTCATTCGCACAGAGAGCCCCATTGTATGTATAAGTATCATTTATTTTTTATTTTTTTAATTGATGCAGAGGAAAGTATGATTTTTGTTCTATACAATTTCTATGATTTTTTCCTTACCAATAGTGATTCATGTCTTGCATATGTTCATTACAACTTAAATAGGCTTATATGCACCTGTCCAACCGACCAAGTTGGTTACAAAGGTTTATTTAATCAAAAAAATACCAAATAAATACTTTCCCTCCAAAACTAATATGACTATTTGAATTTGAAATTCAAATTTCAAACTATAGTTTTTATGCATTCCCTAACTTTCTAAACTATTCCATTGACTCAAAATTGGTCATATGGATTTATTAAATGCAACTAAGTAAATTTCCAGAAAATTGAAGTTTTTATTATTTTTTCTCCAAACCATCGTACACTCTGATCTCCCCCTTTCAACTGAGATCACATATGACATATATAAAGGTCTACATGATCGTTGGAACAACCATATAGGCGTTCCCAACCATAAAACAAACAAACAACCACTTTTTGCTAATACTGTTTAGACTCTAAATACCCTATTCTAAGGCCTTTTGGTCCCATGGAGTCACTTGGTTTATAACCACACCAAAATGCTTATGGGCCTTACATGTGCCTTTATTATAAAACATAGACCAACTTGTAAAATATGGACCAAACCTTTATTCCAACTTCCTAATCTACTTGAATCCTCACTTTCATGGAGTGGCAAGGTGTCCGGCAACATAGATACTTGTTCCCCCCTGCCACATAGGTTAGGTTCCCTGCACCACCTTTCCTCTCTCTCATTCTGAACACTAGTCCACCAAGTGAGTGATGTTCCTCTCAGTCTTGTTTTTGCTACTTTTACCTTCTTATCTGCCTCTATGTCTTCAAGATCAAAGTAGTTCTCAAGGGCCTCTATCCACCCTAGCACTTCTTCACTATCCATTTTACCCTGGTATATTGGAAAATCAATATGGTTCTTCCCACCATTACCTTGTACTGCCTTAATGATTCTCATAAATCTCCTTTCTTCAGGATCATCTATTGTCTCATGCTCTTGCCTTGCATTACCAACCTCTTCTTCTTCATGGTTCTCTCCATGATTTCTTCCTCTAACCTCTTCTCCTCTAGGTTCTTGCCTTTCCTTTTCTAAGGATTCTATCCTTGCAATAAGCTTCAGCCTCTCTCTTCTCATCTGTCTTTCTTCCCTCACTCTAGATGCTTCAAGTTCTCTCCTCTCTCTTTTCTCTTTTGCCAACTCTTCTCTCAATTCTTCAAGTTCTCTAGCCATTTGATTTTTAGGAGGCATTTTCACAATAATTTTTCTTCCTTCCCAAGGGCCAACTCACTGATTCTCTTTCTTTCCTCACCAAGAAATCTCTGGACACCACTTATGTACCTTTCAACTCTGGGACACACAAGGAGGAATTAGACACACCAAGGCTTCAACAAAGGGACCAACACACTAAGGATTTTCAAGATTATAGGTCTTGGTCACACTCCTAAACACCCAAACTTCAAAACCCTCCTTAAAATGGCTTAAAAACTAGGGCCTGCTTGTTCAAACCCCAAAACTCAATTCTAGAACGTTTTGACTTGTCTAATGACAAGATATGATCATGACAACCTACATGAACCTATCAAATGACACATCTACCATATGAAATCCTAAAATCCTATCTCATGCCCAATTACAACTTTCTTCCACATATGAGTCCAACATTATAACTTTGTATGCTTCCATGAGCCATAATTGGTGCAAGGATTGCCCAATTGACTTCAAGAGATGTTCCATGACCTCTGTAATGCCTTGGATCTTCAATGTTCCCCTGATGAGCATGGGATGCTCTTGCATCACTTATCTTCATAAATAAATTCAAAACTAATTTTCATGATATTAACAACTACTATTTTGTATATCATAGGAGACTCCTAGTGCACATGAGGTTCGACGGGACAGTTATGTAGATTTGATGACGCGGCCACTCACTCCTGAGGAGGAGCCTACAATAGTATGTTGTAGTTTGAATTCATGATTAAATATGTTATAAATTTAGCATGCTATGAATTATAATGTTATAGTTTAAATTGTAGATTCATCTGACAAAGGTATTTGAACATATACAACCCACAATCACAGAGGTACCAACATTGTCGAGGGCATACAAGAGGACTCCTGATCGGCGTAGGAGGTCGACGAGAGAGGTATTTATTATGAAATTTTGATAGTATTAATCTCCAATATGGAAAAGATCATTATGCATTTGAGTAATTCAATGTTAGATACGTAGAATCATATAAATTTAGTAGTCTAACTTTGGGTTTTCCTTTTTTGTTTATGTAGGAGGCATCCTATCCACCTAGTGCAACGAAGAGGCTGCATTTTGATCATCCACCAGCACCCTAGGATAGTATAGTTTTCGTAGGATGCATCATGAGACATTTTGAGATGGCATATGCCACATTGTATATAGAAACATTGATATTATACACATTCTGATGACAGGATCAGCCACATTTTGTATATGGATCTATGTATTTTGATATATATATATTTGAGTACTTTGTCTATGGATACATGATCTTTGATATATATTTATGTAAAATTTTGTCTATGGATACATGTATTTTGATATATATTTTTATCATTTACGTGCACAATGATATACATATTAATTTAGTATCTAGTATTGTTCAATTTATCGTGGATCATGTGTCATGCCCTAAATTTTACTAGTAAAAACACAACAAATTTTTTTTTTTGTTAAGCTTAT
This sequence comes from Cupressus sempervirens, assembly GCA_028749045.1. Classification (NCBI taxonomy): domain Eukaryota; kingdom Viridiplantae; phylum Streptophyta; class Pinopsida; order Cupressales; family Cupressaceae; genus Cupressus; species Cupressus sempervirens. The sequence continues at coordinate 421,761,239 of CM053791.1, forward strand.
GAAGTCACATAATAAATTACATATTGTAAAACAAGGTTATCATTGAATAGGAGTTCAAGACTCATGTGAATAGTGTGAAGGTGTTAACATTTTAGTCACAGGTGGTTTTCAAATAGATTGGATGATAGTCTAGTTCAAGTTAGCGTCACGAGTCAAACGAGCAAGTTCAAGATACAACACTCATAAATTAGTGAGGTAATTCATATCCTAACAAGCCTCTGATACTAATATTCTATTAGGGTCTATCAGTTGTATCATATGGACTAGGTCGTGATTCTAGCATGTAAGGGAAGGGGATCAGAATTACTTATTATCCTCATTACCAATGTACACACATTCATTAATCATTACAATATATATTAATGTGACAATTAGTATATTACTATATCCTCATTATCTATCAACATTGCTTCCTCACCAAATTATTGAGTGCACAAAAAGATTGTAAGCAATCTACTAAGTTTTAAATTTATACAATCAATGGTATCACATAACATCTATGGATTGTTATTATCAACTAGTCATTTACAATACCACAAGGAGAAAACTTTCTTTCACATTTTCAAATGATAACAATGATGTCAAAGCAAATCTGTGACTCATACCAATGCTTTCATAACAATATAAACTCCAAATGAAAGATGCATATACAACCTTATCAATATTTTCTTCTACACGTACATTAGGTAACAATGATACAATCTCCTTCCATCACAATGGGGCAACATAAGGGACTTTTCAAAATCATAAGGAACATGGACATTGAAAGATATGGACAATGAGTAGCATGAACATTGTCCAACATGATCGTTGAGAACATGAACAAGCTGGTGAATCCTCCTTCACAAATGAGGGCATAATGTCAAGTTTTCTCATCCAACATCAATCTGCAAGATGATCATTCCAAGCCATTTCCATTGCTCCCTTGGACACAAATCTGCATATGCAACACAACAAAATAACAAGGACCATGGGTGCTTTCCACCCAAACATAGGCCTCAAAGAGACCACCCCTACACTAGGGAACAAGGCTCAAACTGGGATACACATACAATCTTTCAATGCATAAACATTACATTTCAAACTTGAACAATTTCCCCCCAAGACTATTTCACAATGGCTTCACAGATGGAACCATAAACATAGGGTGAAGGTGTGTTCTAAAATGGAGACTTGCCATACCAAACCATATTTGCAATAAACAATTTTCATGCCCTCTCGGGGCTATCATAATTCACCAAATTTGATGCCCTCTCGGGGCTATCATAAATGAACCATTTAATGCCCTCTTGGGGCCTCCACATTTCCTCCTCCAAACCCACTACCATCAGCTATAACTCCTCAAACTTCCTTTCTACACCATACTTTCTTTATCACCCCCAGAAAGATATGAAATGTTATGGCATACAATGGAGCCCATACTCCAAGGTTCTCAATACATTTTTTGAACCCAACTTAAGCCCTTCACCCTAGAATTCTCTTCCCTTCCCACAAGGGTGAGTGTAAGTCCCAATCCCATAACAATACTCAAGCACAAAACAAGAAAACAAAACCAAGTAGAAATAAAACAAGAAATTTTGGCAAACACCCCACTAGTTTGGCCAAGACCCTCTAATAAAGCCTTCCCACTAACTTATTTTAGCAAAAACACTAAGCCACTCCATCCTTACGAACTTTTCTCCTCTAACGATTCATCGATAACCCTCACGAGCTCTGAGTTATGACCCTCGAAGGATCGACCTCAAAATGCACTTAGAGCACCTTGAAGACTCCTCGGTACGGTGTGGCCGCAAATGATGGATGGTCTTTGTGGCTAGAAAAAAGGTGTGACTAGGGTTTAGTTGCTCATCTGGAGCTAATGGGACTGATGATTCGATGCCAAGATCAACGGTTTCAAAGTTACGCTGTGGTGCACCTATGAACTAAGGCACATTGCGAGTTTTGGCATCGAGCGAGATCATTGTGCTGAATCCAAACGGAATGTGATATCTCAAAAATGAGATAGGTTATTTTAGGCCTTAGGATCACTGTCCTGTAGCATTTGACAGTTTGTCGATAGCCCTCACGAGCTCTGAGTTATGACCCTCGAAGGATCAACCTCAAAATGCACTTAGAGCACCTTGAAGACTCCTCGGTACGGGGTGGCCACAAATGATGGATGGTCTTCGTGGCTAGAAAAAGGGTATAACTAGGGTTCAACCGCCCATCCGGAGCTAATGGCACTGACGATTCGATGCCAAGATCAGCGGTTTCAAAGTTACGTTGTGGTGCACCTATGAACTGAGGCACACTTCGAGTTTTGGCATCGAGCGAGATCGCTGTGCTGAATCCAAACGGAATGTGATCTCTCAAAAATGAGATAGGTTATTTTAGGCCTCAGGATCACCATCTTTTAGCATTTGACAGTTCATCGATAGCCCTCACGAGCTTTGAGTTATGACCCTCGAAAGATCGACCTCAAAATGCACTTAGAGCACCTTGGAGACTCCTCGGTACGGGGTGGCCGCAAATGATGGATGGTCTTCGTGGCCAAAAAAAGGGTGTGACTAGGGTTCACTCATCCATCTAGAGCTAATGGCACTGATGATTCGATGCCAAGATCAGTGGTTTCAAAGTTACGCTGTGGTGCACCTATGAATTGAGGCACACTACGAGTTTTGGCATCGAGCGAGATCGCTGTGCTGAATCCAAATGGAATGTGATCTCTCAAAAATGAGATAGGTTATTTTAGGCCTCAGGATCATCATCCTGTAGCATTTGACAGTTCATTAATAGCCCTCATGAGCTCTAAGTTATGACCCTCGAAAGATCGACCTCCAAATGCACTTAGAGCACCTTGGAGACTCCTCGGTACGGGGTGGCCGCAAATGATGGATGATTGTTTGAAGACTACTCCATGTGTCACTATCTTTCTTGGAAAAAAAATTTCTTTTGAACATCAAGCTTGCAATATTATCAATTATTGTCAAACTTTTTCAACCAAGTCAAAATGTCAAATGCAAATATTTGTTTGCATTTTTTGCTAAGGGGAGTTTCATAAATTGACTTTGATTTTCTATGTCTCTAGTGCTTGAACATACTTAAAATGGCTCTTTGGTCTTAGAGCTATTGGTATTTTCTAACTTCATGGTCTATGATATGCATACTAAGAATTTCTTTCACTAAATGGTTTCCTTGATCTATTGACTACACTTAATTTTGTTCACTTGTCATCTCTCTTTCTATATGTTCAATACAAAGAGCTAGAAGAGACAAATAATCTTTCTTACCTTCATCTCTCTAAGAACATGATAGAAATCAATTCTAAACTTGAGAAAAGGTTAGAGGAGAATATTGCATTCTTAAATTAATCTCCCTTAAGACCTTTACATACACACGGGGCATTCTTAAATTAATCTCCTTGGAAGAAAATTTCATAAAACTAAAGATTCCATAGTGTTGAAACATAAAATCCAAGATCTCATTTATGATGGGATTGTTGATACCTCTAATGACTCATCCACTCATAGCCTTCATATCCAACTTCATGTCATGTCAGTATGCATGTGCTATCTTTCTTATTGGCTTTAATTGCTTATCCTACATGCTATCTTCTTTCATGGATTTTATGGCTTATCCCAAATGTGCTTCATACAACTTTTCAATATGAAAGTCTTTCAAAACATTATACAATATTATGACTCTTTATGCTTTCAAATGCTATGATTGGTTGTAAAATGGAAGAAATCAAGTATTCTAATTGTTCATCCGTACTTTATGGATTTTTCTTATTTGATTAGTTTGATAAAAATAGTTTTAATAATCATAAGGTCGGCTTTATGTCAAATAAGGAAAAAACCAAATTTGTAATAAGATATCCGCATGCAATTATCTTTCATATAGTTATAAATGCTCTTAAAATTGTCGTTATAGCCTTGTATCACATGCAAATATGATTTGGAAGAACTTGTTCAATATCTTCCTCTTATAATTCCTTACAAAGAACCTACCAAAATACAAAAACCATATACAAAAAACTACACATTTTACATCATAATACATCATAAATTTTAGAAATTCTCCCCAATACCACCCCCCTCCAACTCTTTATGATGTACCTACATTCCAATATCATACAAAAATTAGTAACTTATTGTATTAAACAAGATAATCATCAATTCATTAAATCATTATGAATAAAATAACATAAGAAGTATATATACCTAGTCAAGTATTTCAATAGGGTCCTCTCTCTGTTTTAGGGTCTCCAACAAGGCTTCATGATCAACATTAGCAATAGTAAAAAGTTCTTTTACTTTTGGTCTTCCTTGATGCTTCAATAACTTTACATTTGTTGCTATAATAAGATGCGAATATATGAGAATTACTTTGTGCTTCTGATAGTCTTCGAATGCAAGAATTTTGTTCCTTCTAAGCATGTATGTCCGCAGCCATGTTCTAGAAACAACCACTGAACTAGTAGGATACGTGAATCCATCATCATCTGTGATCGGTTGTGCAAGTTTTTGTTTTCCTCTTACACAACATGCTAACCAATAATCAGATTTCTCATCATTCCCCTGTGGTGCAACCAATGCAAAGACATGTCCTGGCTGAAGTAGATCTGATAGATGATTATGCTCAAGTGAACTTTCCATGTCATCATTTTTGATAGAGGGTATGATAGACAATGGAGTAAGATAATGTGGAGCCCATGTGTCCACCCACTCACTTGACTCACAGTGATCCCAATCACACTGAAAATAAGTACGACAAAAATAAGCTAGTTGTCGTGTCCAAATGGTCCATGTACTAGAATTAGAGCTCCGAAATGTATGCATTTTTGATGAGTCTGTCACTGTAGCACAATCTGATCTATCACCTATGGACCCTTCCTCAACCAACCAAAAGAACCTGCGTACCACTGAATTAAGAGTCCCCCCCTGTGATAATGCTAAACTACACCAATCAACAATGCTACGAGCATCAAGAAGCTCTGTTGTTGAAATCTTCAGTAGCTCCTTAACTAGAGCTCTCTTCACACATGCCCCTGCTCCATCATGTTCCCCTTTTCCATGGACGGACTCAAAAAAAATCCAAATATGAGGCATCCCTCTCTCTACGTGCATCCTACACAACCAATAAAACATGCGAGCATTCTTGAATTGACCTATACAGTTATCTGACCAAATGATATGTCTATCCATAGCAATTGCATGCTCGTGTAAGAAATAAAAAAAAATCTCGAAACAATGTTGCACAAACTTGTGAGAGTGAGATCTATCATCACTCATATAAAAATGATACTCTCTAATAATCTTTCGATTATCTTTCACACTATCAGGGGCATGTCTATATGTTATGTGAACAAAAATTGCAATCTGAATAGAGTTGTAATACTGAGATTGTGTCTCATTTTGAGGTTGCAATGTGTAGTTCTCAGCAAAATCAACAACTAATATAATAGTGCCAATGGGAAAAGTCTCCTTACACGTTCTAAATTGTTGATCCAACCACTAAGACTTGTGACTATGTCTTGCATACTTGTAAAAAAGATTTGCCTTGAAATCTGAAATAAAATTAGCCACATTGATATCTTTTCCAACCAATTCACATATAGAGCTCTCACTCCCACTCTTCAATGTGTATTTCACCATTTCATAGACCCTTTTTTTCACTATTGTCTTTCCAAGATCTTGTTCACAACCCTCATGGAAACATGTGTCAAACTTGGATAAGCCACCACATTCTGAACATTTCTCATTTAAGCAAGCATTTTTATAAAAGCAACAACCATCAACTCTACGACATAAGAGTTGATCTAACAAGTCTCTTGATGATTTTGGAGGCCCACTAGCCCCACAATCCTCCAACATTTCTTTACTATGCAAAGTAGAACGGATGGAGCATAATAGTTCATGGTGCATAGAAAACTCAACATGATATTTGCAACAACATGTATTTCAAATTTTGAGTGGAACACAATAAAATGGCTTCAAAGATTCAAAAGACCTTTGTGATATATGAACACTTGGATGACTCTCTCTAAATTGTTTGAACAACATAGTTTGACTTACCTCCAAATAGTGTTTAGGATGTGGCGTGCAGTCTCTGATGCCAATTCTCAACTTTAAGACATCTTTAGAATTGGGTGATACTCGTGAGTTAGAGTGCCAAAATTGTATAATTTCTTCCTTCACATCGTCGGATAGCTTCTTATCAAAACGTGGAAGTCTCCCACCAAATGCCCATGTTTCATTTTGAAGAGGATCATCAATTTTCTCTCGTCGACTAAGTGCTCTTCTCAAAGTAGTACGATTTAGATTCAAATCAATACAAGTTTGTCTCATATATCTACCCTTTCTCAAATGATGACTTACCAAAGAGGTTGTAATAACCCTTCGAGCAGCTCTATTATCCTTCTCTCTGCTATTTTTCCCAACGCTATTGAGAGCACTGAAAAGATTCTTCACAATAATGGCATTTCTTTCCAACTTTTTATTGACACGAATTTTCAATTTGGAAAGCATAGGTCTCATCTTTTGCATCTTTAATAAGTGCATGAAAAGCTGACATTGCTCTACCACTGTCTTGTTGCCGAAAAACATTTGATATAGTCTTGAAGCCCATAACCGAATGGTTCTTTCTGATTTTTTTCCTTCCAAACTAGTCATAATCGTTTCATCAATTTCAATTATCCATTTTGGTGTTTTAGAACCTTCATGTCGATTATAATTAGGAGATCTATAAGTTTCTTGTGCATTAAGTTCATGTGCATTGTCATCTTCGACATGGTCAATTATGCAATTTGGATTATGACTTGGTGGCATTTCTTCTTCAAAATTTTCAATCTCTACATTTTCAATTTCCGCATTATCATTTTCAATAGGTACATTTTCATTCCCCAACTGTACATTTTCATTATCTGACTCTATGATTTCACCTTCTATTAATTCATCGTCAACTTGATTGATATTTAGCATACCTTGTCTTTTTTTTTGGTGTTTCATTTTGTCCTTTTCCCTATATGCTGCAATGTCTTCATTGGACATCTTCCTTTTACGTTTATTCTTTCGAGGACTGCTGCTCCCCATTCAGATGACAAATTTGAACACCTAAGGTTATATTTTCGAATTCTTTTCGATTGGTTGGGCCCCAAAACATGACTTTTTACAAATCCCGTGAAAAAAGAGGTAAAACAGTAATATTGTCGGGTCTGTAGGGACAGTCAAATATTTGAAATTGATGCCAGTATAATTGGATATACGATAATAGATCGGATATCCGATATAGGAAAAGGACTTTTGGGGGGAAAACATGCTAAGGTTTCCCTCCTTTGCCACAATAATATTAATATTATGAAAATATTTGGAGGCAAACGACTTTAATTTATAACTAAGTTAATAGTATATTAGTATTAGTATAAAATATCAATAATATTAATATAAAATAGTATTAATATACCTATAGTATAAATATTATTATTATACCTATAATAGTATTAATATTATTAATATAGATATAATAGTGTAAATATATAGTGTTTATTTATATTAAGCTACAATATATAGTATTAATATATATTATTATTATACCTATAATAGTATTATTATTATTATACATATAATAATATTAATATTTAGTGTTTATTTATATTATAATTATGATCCTAAAATAGTATAAATAGTATATCCTAAAATATTACGTTATATATACTAAAATATTACGTTATTATATAGATATATTAATAACATATATATTAATATAATAATATTTATAATATATATTATATTTAATAAAAATATTACGTTGTTATATATATATTATATTATTATACATATTAATATAATAATATATAATACAAAGAGGGTCGTCATTTAATGGGTCAAAGGGGGTCATAGGTCACCCTATGACCCCCTTTGACCCATATGAACGACTCGACTATGTCCCTAGGGGTCCTAGGACCCCTAGGGACATACGTCATCGTTTAATGGATCAAAGAGGGTCATAGGTCACCCTATGACCCCCTTTGACTCATATGAACGATTCAAATATGTCCCTAGGGGTCCTAGGACCCCTAGGGACATATGTCATCATTTAATGGGTCAAAGAGGGTCATAGGGCCTTTGACCCATATTACCCATTCGAATATGTCCCTTGGGGTCCAAGGACCCCTAGGGACATATGTCATCGTTTAATGGGTCAAAGAGGGTCATAGGTCACCCTATGACCCCCTTTGACCCATATTACCCATTCGAATATGTCCCTAGGGGTCCTAGGACCCCTAGGGACATATGTCATTGTTTAATGGATCAAAGGGGGTCATAGGTCACCCTACGACCCCCTTTGACTCATATGAATGATTCAAATAGACATATGTCATCGTTTAATGAGTCAAAGGGGGTCATAGGTCACCCTATGACCCCCTTTGACCCATATGAACGATTCGAATATGTCCCTAGGGTCCTAGGACCCCTAGGGACATATGTCATCGTTTAATGGGTCAAAGAGGGTCATAGGTCACCCTATGACCCCCTTTGACCCATATTACCCATTCGAATATGTCCCTTGGGGTCCGAGGACCCCTAAGGACATATGTCATCGTTTAATGGGTCAAAGAGGGTCATAGGTCACCCTATGACCCCCTTTGACCCATATTACCCATTCAAATATGTCCCTAGGGGTCCTAGGACCCCTAGAGACATATATCGTCACTTGATTGGTCAAGAGGGTCATAGGTCACCCTATGACCTATGACCCCCTTTGACCCATATGAATGATTCGAATATCTCCCTAGGGGTCCTAGGACCTTTAGAGACATATGTCATCGTTTAATGGGTCAAAGAGGGTCATAGGTTACCCTATGACCCCATTTGACCCATATTACCCATTCGAATATGTCCCTAGGGGTCCTAGGAACCCTAGGGACATATGTCGTTGTTTAATGAGTCAAAGGGGGTCATAGGTCACCCTATGACCCCCTTTGACCCATATGAACAATTCGAATATGTCCCTAGGGTCCTAGGACCCCTAGGGACACATGTCATCGTTTAATGGGTCAAAGAGGGTCATAGGTCACCCTATGACCCCCTTTGACCCATATTACCCATTCGAATATGTCTCTTGGAGACCAAGGACCCCTATGGACATATGTCGTCATTTAATGGGTCAAAGAGGGTCATAGGTCACCCTATGACCCCCTTTGACCCATAATACTCATTCGAATATGTCCCTAGGGGTCCTAGGACCCTTAGAGACATATGTCGTCGTTTAATGGGTCAAAGGGGGTCATAGGTCACCCTATAACCCCCTTTCACCCATATGTACGATTCGAATATGTCCCTAGGGGTCCTAGGACCCCTAGGGACATATGTCATCGTTGAATGGGTCAAAGAGGGTCATAGGTCACCCTATGACCCTCTTTGACCCATATGAACGATTCGAATATGTCCACAGGGGTCCGAGGACCCCTAGGGACATATGTCATCGTTTAATGGGTCAAAGAGGGTAATAGGTCACCCTGTGACCCTCTTTGACCCATATGAACGATTTGAATATGTCCCTAGGGGTCTGAGGACCCCTGGAGACATATGTCATCCTTTAATGGGTCAAAGAGGGTCATAGGTTACCCTATGACCCCATTTGACCCATATTACCCATTCGAATATGTGCCTAAGGGTTTTAGGCCACCTAGGGACATATTTCGTCGTTTAATGGGTAAAAGGGGGTCATAGGACACCCTATGACCCCCTTTGACCCATATGAACAATTCGAATATGTCCCTAGGGGTCCAAGGACCCCTAGAAAAATATGTCGTCGTTTAATGAGTTAGAGAGGGTCATAGGTCACCCTATGACCCCCTTTGACCCATTTTACCCATTCGAATATGTCCCTAGGGGTTCTAGGACCCCTAGAGACATATATCATCGTTTCATGGGTCAAAGAGCGTCATAGGTCACCCTATGACCCCCTTTGACCCATATGAACGATTGGAATATGTCCCTAGGGGTCCTAGGACCCCTAGGGACATATGTCGTCGTTTAATGGGTCAAAGAGGGTCATAGGTCACCCTATGACCCCCTTTGACCCATATTGTCCATTTGAATATGTCCCTAGAGGTCCTAGGACCCCTAGGGACATATGTCGTCGTTTAATGGGTCAAAGAGGGTGATAGGTCACCCTATGACCCCATTTGACCCATATTACCCATTCGAATATGTCCCTTGGTGTTCGAGGACCCCTAGGGACATATGTCATCGTTTAATGGGTCAAAGAGGGTCATAGGTCACCCTATGACCCCTTTTGACCCATAATACCCATTCGAATATGTCCCTAGGACCCCTAGAGACATATGTCGTCGTTTAATGGGTCAAAGGGGGTCATAGGTCACCCTATGACTCCCTTTGACCCATATTACCCATTCGAATATGTGCCTAGGGGTTCTAGGACCCCTAGCGACATATCTCGTCGTTTAATGGGTCAGAGAGGGTCATAGGTCACCCTATGACCCCCTTTGACCCATATTACCCATTCGAATATGTCCCTAGGGGTCCTAGGTCCCCTATAGATATATATCATCATTTAATGGGTCAAAGAGGGTCATAGGTCAAAGAGGGTCATTGGGTGACCTATGACCCCCTTTGACCCATATGTACGATTCGAATATGTCCCTAGGGGTCCTAGGACCCCTAGACACATATGTCATCATTTAAAGGGTCAAAGAGGGTCATAGGTTACCCTATGACCCCATTTGACCCATATTATCCATTCGAATATGTCCCTAGGGGTCCTCAGACCCCTAGGGACATATGTCATCATTTAATGCATCAAAGGGGGTCATAGGTCACCCTATGACCCCCTTTGACTCATACAAACGATTCAAATATGTCTCTAGGGGTCCTAGGACCCCTAGGGACATATGTTATCATTTAATGGGTCAAAGGGGGTCATAGGTCACCCTATGACCCCCTTTGACCGTTATGAACGATTGGAATATGTCCCTAGAGTCCTAGGACCCGTAAGGACATATGTCATCGTTTAATGGGTCAAAGAGGGTCATAGGTCACCCTATGACCCCATTTGACCCATATTACCCATTCGAATATGTCCCTTGGGGTCCAAGGACCCCTAGGGACATATGTTGTCGTTTAATGGGTCAAAGAGGGTCATAGGTCACCCTATGACCCCCTTTGACCCATATTACCCATTCGAATATGTCCCTAGGGGTCTTAGGACCCCTAGAGACATATATCATCGTTTAATGCGTCAAGAGGGTCATAAGTCACCCTATGACCCCCTTTGACCCATATGAACGATTCGAATATGTGCCTAGGGGTCCTAGGACCCCAAGAGACATATGTCATCGTTTAATGGGTCAAAGAGGGTCATAGGTGACCCCATTTGATCCATATTACCCATTCGAATATGTCCCTAGGGGTCCTAGGACCTTAGGGACATATGTCGTTGTTTAATGGGTCAACTAGGGTCATAGGGTGACCTATGACCCCCTTTGACGCATATTACCCATTCGAATATGTCCGTAGGGGTCCGAGGACCCCTAGAGACATATATCATCGTTTAATGGGTCAAGAGGGTCATAGGTCACCCTATGACCCCCTTTGATCCATATGAACGATTCAAATATGTCTCTAGGGGTCCTAGGACCCCTAGAGACATATGTCATCGTTTAATAGGTCAAAGAGGGTCATAGGTTACCCTATGACCCCATTTGACCCATATTACCCATTCGAATATGTCATAGGTCACCCTATGACCCCCTTTGACCTATATGAACAATTCCAATATGTCCCTAGGATCCTAGGACCCCTAGGGGCATATGTCGTCGTTTAATGGGTCAAAGAGGGTCATAGTTCACCCTATGACCCCCTTTGACCCATATTACCCATTCGAATATGTCTCTTGGGGTCCAAGGACCCCTAGGGATATATGTCGTCGTTTAATGGGTTAGAGAGGGTCATAGGTCACCCTATGACCCCCTTTGACCCATAATACCCATTCGAATATGTCCCTAGGGGTCCTAGGACCCCTAGAGACATATGTCATCGTTTAATGGGTCAAAGAGGGTCGTAGGTTACCCTATGACCCCATTTGACCCATATTACCCATTCGAATATGTCCTTAGGGGTCCTAGGACCCTTAGGGACATATGTCATCGTTTAATGGGTCAAAGAGGGTCATAGGTGACTCTATGACCCCCTTTGACGCATATTACCCATTCGAATAAGTCCCTAGGGGTCCGAGGACCCTTAGAGACATATATCATCGTTTAATGGGTCAAGAGGGTCATAGGTCACCCTATCACCCCCTTTGATCCATATGAACGATTTGAATATGTCCCTAGGGGTCCTAGGACCCCTAGAGACATATGTCATCGTTTAATGGGTCAAAGAGGGTCATAGGTTACCCTATGACCCCATTTGACCCATATTACCCATTCGAATATGTCCCTAGGGGTCCTAGGACCCCTAGGGACATATGTCATCGTTTAATGGGTCAAAGGGGGTCATAGGTCACCCTATGACCCTCTTTGACTCATATGAATGATTCAAATATGTCCCTAGGGGTCCTAGGACCCCTAGGGACATATGTCTTCGTTTAATGGGTCAAAGGGGGTCATAGGTCAATGACCCCCTTTGACCCATATGAACCATTCGAATATGTCCCTAGGGTCCTAGGACCTCTAGGGACATATTTGAATCGTTCATATGACTCAAAGGGGGTCATATGTCGTCGTTTAATGGGTCAAAGGGGGTCATAGGTCACCCTATGACCCCCTTTGAGTCATATGAACGATTCAAATATGTCCCTAGGGGTCCTAGGACCCCTAGGGACATATGTCATCGTTTAATGGGTCAAAGGGGGTTATAGGTCACCCTATGACCCCCTTTGACCCATATGAACCATTCGAATATGTCCCTACGGTCCTAGGACGCCTAGGGACATATGTCTTCGTTTAATGGGTCAAAGAGGGTCATAGGGTAACCTATGACCCCCTTTGACCCACATTACCCATTCGAATATGTCCCTAGGGGTCCTAGGACCCCTAGGGACATATGTCATCGTTTAATGGGTCAAAGAGGGTCATAGGTCACCCTATGACCAACTTTGACCCATATTACCCATTCGAATATGTCCCTAGGGGTCCTAGGACCCCTAGAGACATATATCGTCGTTTAATGGGTCAAGAGAGTCATAGGTCACCCTATGACCCCCTTTGACCCATATGAACGATTCGAATATGTCCTTAGGGGTTCTAGGACCCCTAGAGACATATGTCGTCATTTAATGGGTCAAAGAGGGTCATAGGTTACCCTATGACCCCATTTGACCCATATTACCCATTCGAATATGTCCCTAGGGGTCATAGGACCCCTAGGGACATATGTCGTCGTTTAATGGGTCAAAGGGGGTCATAGGTCACCCTACGACCCCCTTTGACTCATATGAACGATTCAAATATGTCCCTAGGGGTCCTAGGACCCCTAGGGACATATGTCGTTGTTTAATGAGTCAAAGGGGGTCATAGGTCACCCTATGACCCCCTTTGATCCATATGAACGATTTGAATATGTCCCTAGGGTCCTAGGACCCATAGGGACATATGTCGTCGTTTAATGGGTCAAAGAGGGTCATAGGTCACCTTATGACCCCCTTTGACCCATATTACCCATTCAAATATGTCCCTTGGGTTTCGAGGACCCCTACGGACATATGTCATCATTTAATGGGTTAAAGAGGGTCATAGGTCACCCTATGACCCCCTTTGACCCATATTACCCATTCGAATATGTCCCTAGGGGTCCTAGGACCCCTAGAGACATATATCATCGTTTAATGGGTCAAGAGGGTCATAGGTCACCCTATGACCCCCTTTGACCCATATGAACGATTCGAATATGTCCTTAGGGGTCCTAGGACCTCTAGAGACATATGTCATCGTTTAATGGGTCAAAGAGGGTCATAGGGTAACCTATGACCCCATCTGACCCATATTATCGATTCGAATATGTCCTTAGGGGTCCTAGGACGCCTAGGGACATATGTCATCGTTTAATTGGTCAGAGGGGGTCATAGGTCACCCTATGACCCCCTTTGACCCATATGAACAATTCGAATATGTTCTTAGGGTCCTAGGAACCTTTGGGACATATGTCGTTATTCAATGGGTCAAAGAGGGCCATAGGTCACCGTATGACCCCCTTTGACCCATATTACCCATTCAAATATGTCTCTTGGGGTCCAAGGACCCCTAGAGACATATGTCGTCGTTTAATGGGTCAAAGAGGGTCATAGGTCACCCTATGACCCCCTTTGACCCATAATACCTATTCGAATATGTCCCTAGGGGTCCTAGGACCCCTAGAGACATATGTTGTCGTTTAATGGGTCAAAGGGGTCATAGGGTGACCTATGACCCCCTTTGACCCATATGTACGCTTAGAATATGTCCCTAGGGGTCCTAGGACCCCTAGGGACATATTTCGTCGTTTAATGTGTCAATGAGGGTCATAGGTCACCCTATGACCCTCTTTGACCCATATGAATGATTCGAATATGTCCCTAGGGCTCCGAGAACCCCTAGGGACATATGTCGTCGTTTAATGGGTCAAAGAGGGTAATAGGTCACCCTGTGACCCTCTTTGATCGATATGAACGATTCGAATATGTTCCTAGGGGTCTGAGGACCCCTAGGGACATATGTCATCGTTTAATGGGTCAAAGAGGGTCATAGGTTACCCTATGACCCCATTTGACCCATATTACCCATTCGAATATGTCCCTAGGGGTCGTAGGACCCCTAGGGACATATGTTGTCGTTTAATGGGTCAAAGGGGGTCATAGGTCACCCTATGACCCCCTTTGACCCATATGAACAATTCGAATATGTGCCTAGGGGTCCAAGGACCCCTAGAGAAATATGTCATCGTTTAATGAGTCAGAGGGTCATAGGGTGACCTATGACCCCGTTTGAACCATATTACTCATTCGAATATGTCCCTAGGGGTCCTAGGACCCCTAGAGACATATATCGTCATTTAATGGGTCAAAGAGGGTCATAGGTCACCCTATGACCCCCTTTGACCCATATGAACGATTGGAATATGTCCCTAGGGGTCCTAGGACCCCTAGGGACATATGTCGCCGTTTAATGGGTAAAAGAGCTATGACCCCCTTTGACCCATATTACCCATTCAAATATGTGCCTAGAGGTCTTAGGACCCTTAGGGACATATGTCGTCGTTTAATGGGTCAAAGGGGGTCATAGGTCACCCTATGACCCCCTTTGACTCATATGAATGATTCGACTATGTCCCTAGGGGTCCTAGGACCCCTAGGGACATATGTCGTCATTTAATGTGTCAAAGGGGATCATAGGTCACCCTATGACCCCCTTTGACCCATATGAATTAATGTGTCAAAGGGGATCATAGGTCACCCTATGACCCCCTTTGACCCATATGAACGATTCGACTATGTCCCTAGGGGTCCTAGGACCCCTAGGGACATATGTCATCGTTTAATGGGTCGAAGAGGGTCATAGGTCACCCTATGACCCCCTTTGACCTATAATACCCATTCGAATATGTCCCTAGGGGTCCTAGGACCCCTAGAGACATATGTCATCGTTTAATGGGTCAAAGGGGGTCATAGGTCATCCTATGACCCCCTTTGACCGATATGAACGATTCGGCTATGTCCCTGGGGGTCCTAGGGACATATGTCATCATTTAATGGGTCAAAGGGACCCCCTTTGACCCATTAAAGGATGACATATGTCCCTAGGGATCCTAGGACCCCTAGAGACATATATCATCGTTTAATGGGTCAAAGAGGGTTATAGGTCACCCTATGACCCCCTTTGACTCTTATATATTAATAATATACATATTAATAATATACATATATATTAATAATATACATATCAATATAATAATATATATATATACATATACATATTACATTATTATATAAATATATTAATAACATAGATATTAATATAATAATATTTATAATATATATTATATTTAATAAAAATATTACGTTGTTATATAAATATTATATTATTATACATATTAATATAATAATATATAATACGTATTTTATATATATATATAAATTACGTTATTATATTTAGTAAAAATAATAATAATATATATTATATTTATAGATTGTAATAAGATTAACATAAGATATTATTATATATTACTAGATTATATCTTGTATGTTTACATTACGTTATTATATATATATATAATATATTAAAATATGCCTTTACATATTAATATAAGTGAAATAATTTAAAAATAAAAAACTAGAACGTTTAAATCAAATTTTCCTCCAAAATTTGAAGATTTTTGGAATTTGACTACCGAGCCATATCGGATATCCGATGTCAAATCGGATATCCGATTTTGAATCGGATATCTGATCAGGCTTAGTATTTACCAAGCCTGCCCGGTCAACCCCAAAGACGTGTTTCTAGAGAGTTTTAGTGATACTCAGACTTCGGGTAGCCGTCTGACAATGTTATTTTGATCGAAATTGAATGAAACGAAATGAGTTTTTTAATTTCGCTCTCTAGATTCCATCAATATATTTTTTGTCAAATTCTGAGTTCGATAAGTATTTATTAGTTAATTATCAATGAAGATTATTGTAAAGTGCTGATTGACATACTGAATGAAAAATAGCTATAACTTTCAAACGGTATAACATTTTTTAAATCTAAAAGTTGCATCACATTCTATACTTCGCCTAGTATAAGAAAAAAACAAAAAAAGAAAAATTTGATCAAATTTTCTATTAGTTAGGGTGGTCAGACACGGGACTTTTTTTAATCCAAAAAAGTTTTGGTAAAAAATTCATATTTAATTATTTATTTGGAATAAAAATATCAAAAAATATGCGTCACATCCGGGCATGAGTCTAGTTTTCATAACTATAATTATATTAAAAAAAATTGTGATTTGATTTTGATTAAGGTGGTCAGACATACACCTACTTTTTATTTTCGCCCTGAAATTTTCTTAGTACTGCATTAAAATTCAAACTTTTGACCAATCAATTATTTTTTTCTCCTGATAAGGCCTAGTAGTTTAGAAACTAAATTCAATTTTCTACAAATTATTTTCTTACAAATTTTTGATATAAAGTCCATAACCACTTCAAAATTATGTGTCAAGTTGACATAAACCTGATTTGCTGATTTTTCACTGCCACTTAAGGCCATAGTTTGGTACACCATGATCTTGCACATACCCTGTTGATGAATTTATTGATTACCCTTTTGCATCTTTTACATCCATCCTTGGACCTCCCCCACCAATACTAAATCCTTCACATTTTCCTTCCATCTTGGGTCCTTATGTCCCTTCACTTTCCCCTCCCAATTCTCCTAGTTCTTCATCCATTTTGGGTCCTTATGTCCCTCCCTCTCCTATCTTTCCTCAAGATCAACGTAGATGCATATCCTTGAATCCTTTTCATCCACCCACTCACCTAAACTAGTCATATCATCCTTCTTCTTCCACAAGTCCCAAGTCTTTTGGAAGTAACTTGAATGTTCAATACAAGAAAAAGAAGCAATTCAAGAATCCATATAAAAAACACCACCATGTCTCCTCTAATCGACATGGGGGCATTAAGTCAAAAGAGATATCTAAGAAAAAAATTATAAGACAAGTATGGGTTCCAAAATCCATCATTGAAGATATTATCTCTAAATCATCAAAAAGAAATGAAAAGAAGCCTAAGGCTATATGGATTCCAAAATCTCTCTTGAGAGAGTCTAATGTTGAACAAAAATTGAAGTTGACATTCAAGCTTCCGAAGACTTCCACTTCATCTTCTTCCAAAAGCATTCTTCCATTACATGTGCCTAAACTGCAACCTTTTCTATCCACTCACCATATTCCTTCACATATTCCTTCATTCACATTTTCTCCATCCTTTCGCCACCCTTCAAGGTGTGTGTTGACGTTGATCTTGCCTTCATTTCCATTTTTCAATCTCACTCACTTCGCATAAAGCCATATCCTCCATTTTTGTCTCCCATCTTCCTTTCCCTATTAGCAGCTTTGAGCATATCATTTGAATTCCTTTGTATATCATGGTTTAAACATTCAAAGAGCATTATCTCAAAAGCTTGACTTCTTCCAAAAAAAAAAATTCGAAAAAAAAAGAAAGAAAAAAAAAAAGAAAAATTTGAAAATGTGCCTTGGTGAAAACCTGGTAATCAGGCACCTTGGTAGCAAAAGTAAAGAGAAATAAATTCATCCTATGGTGAAAACCACTCCCTTGTGGTGCCTTGGATAAGTACCATGATGAAAACCTAACAAATAGGCATCATGCGTAGTTCTTCTACATCTTTCATTCATTTCGTCTTCTCTCTTTGATCTTGACAATGTTGACCTATAGACAAACATTTGGCTATCTTGTGAGATATCTTATGATGATCTTGTTTTCATTCCTTTCATGTTTAGCCTTCATATCTATTTTCCTCCATTCATTCTAGTCTTTTGCTACCCTTTTCCCATTTACCCCTTTGGTCTTGATCTAATAAAATAGAGTAAAATATGATGCTATAAAGTCTCTTGACATGTCTACTTCTTTGGATTACATCTTTCCCACTTTTACATTATGCTTTCTTGAATTATCCTATACTGGCCTTTCATTTCTTGTCCAAATGTTCTTTACATGACAAATTTTCCTTAGCTTGGGTACTCTTGAGGAGTCAACCTTTGAAGATCACTTTCACTTGCTTCATACACTCCTTGCTTATCCATAATATCCATTAGCTTATTGCTTCATCATGTCCTCCACCTTGTTAGACATTGGGACTGCATGATGTGATCTTGCTTAAGAGTTTAATGCCCATTCTGTCTAGGGGTATCTTTGTACATATTTATTGATCCTGAAAAAAAAAATCCAAAAAAATTGATATATTTTAAAAAATACAAAAAAATGATATATTGTAAAAATTCTAAAAATCGAAAAATGTCCTGAAAAAATGATCATCTTAGTGACAACCTAGTAAAAGGCACTTTCATGTATCTTCAAAAAAAATTATATATTCCAAAAATACAAAAAAAATAAAAAATTCAAAAATTCAAAAAAATAGAAAAAGTGCCTTGGTAGCAAAAAAAAAAAAAAAAAAAAAAAAAAATTATAAAAAGTCCTGAAAATAAAAATAAAAATCCAAGTGGTGAAAACCTGGAAACGGGCGCTACTTGAGGCCTTTGCACTCCTGTTTCTTAGCACATGTCCTCGACACTTAGCCTTTCTCCACCATGCCTTGTCCTTGTTACCTTGGTTTGGAATTGGTCTTTGTCTAGGGGGCATAACTATGTTAGCTTTGGTTTCTTAGATGTGTGAGTCTTTAGGACACCTCGCAAATGGTGTTTTTCAACACCCATTGACATCGAGTGTTTTTCAACACTTATTGGTTTGGTCTTACCCAGTATCATCATGTGATCTTACCTTCTTGCAAGCATTTGATCCTTGTCCTTAGAACTCAGTATCAGTTAACACACTTAAATTTTTAAACGCAACACTTAATGCTTGACTTATGTCATGATTTTTTTTTTCTGTGTACTAACTGTTATTGATTTTTGTTGAGTGTCTTTGTCTGATAAGTCTCTCCATGATGCATCGCTAGAAGACTTGGGGCATGAGACATGTTTTTATTTTTTATTTTTTATTTTTTGTGTGGGTGTGGTCTTGAACTCTAGAGTGTCTTTTGTTGTCCCCTTGAAACACTTAGGAGATTTGAGACATCATCCTTGATTGTTTTTGCACAACCATTCTTATAGTCATCTTGGCATCTATGCCTTGATGCGAGCATAGTTTTTTTATATTAAATTGGGTAAGCTAACATCGAAGTCATCTCGACCTTTATGTCTTTGATGCTTATGTTAGAATCTTTCCACATTTCAATCCAATATAAATCACATTCATATCTTCATAGTTACATTTGTAACTAGTGATGATTGTGTGATTTTTCGATGTCCGTTAATAATTGTCCAATGATGAAAATAAGTTCTTTTACATTCTCTAATGAATGATGAACACAAAATCCTATGTTACAATTTCTCTTTTGCAAGTACACCATTGCATTTCATGTAGCTTGCATTATTAGACTTCATGTTAGTTTGCATTTTTAGGCTGCATTATGAGTTTGAGAGGGTTCTCCTTTCATCTTTATTGTGGACATTTAATCAATTATGGTCACATTTTGATCTTCATTTCCTTATTTTCTTTCGTGATCTCAATCGAAATTTCTATCTTAAACAATTGATTGATTTTTGGAGAATTTTCTTTTCTTATTTCTATTTCTTTCCATATCTTTCAAACTTCTATCTTCCATTTTCTTTTTTCCCCACTTCTTTTCTTCTAAATCACCTTTGGGGCATAATATTTCATGCTTGATGATCTACCTTGGTTCTATGATTCTTATATCTTTCATCTTACATCAAGAACCTTATCTTTTGTTCGATTTGATCAAATTTATCAATTTGTTGTTTCTCCTCTATCTCATTTCGATTTCGATCACGAGGGGGCAGTAATTATCAATTTCAATCCTTGATTCAATTTTATCAATTTGATCCTCGACGTTTTCAAGTTAAAATTTATTTATATTCTTTGTCTTGATGTGTTCCCGAGTCGACCACACATTTGGGTTATTTTGTGATTCCAAATTGACCTCACACTTCAATTTCTTTCTTTGACTACATGTGTTCCCAAATCGATCACACATTAGTCAAAGAGGGGCAAATGTATGCACCCAAAAATGGTCGCCTAGACTATGGGCCCCCATTATTCAATTTATCAATTTATCAAATTTTCTGAATCAATGGTTTGTAATATTTTATTAAATCAATTCAAATCAATTTCTTTGATCAAATTCGATTTATTTCATTTCTAAGATTGATCATTTTATTCCAAGTTTCATTTAATTAAAAGAAAATCTTCTCTTTTAATTAAATAAAATAAAATCTCCATTTAATTAAAAGAAAACCTCTCTTTTAATTAAACAATTCATCCACATTTAATTAATTAAGAGAAAAACCTCTCTTTTAATTTAATTAAATATCTTCTATTTAATTAAAAAGAACTTGCTCCCTTTTAATTAAATAAAAATCCCACTTATATATCTCTTTTGATGAAAAAAGGAAATAAAATAAATTCTTTTTATTTAATTTCTCTACACTTAAAAATGTGATCTAAGTGGGATTTATCTTTCCACTTTCTCCTCAACCACTCCTCTTTTCTAATTGGTGGAATCTTGTCTCACATGGATCACCACTTTCTTCTCAACCACTCCTCTTTTTTCATTGGTGAAATTTTGTCTCACATGGATCAAGCTCTATTATCCGATATTGGTTGTGAGAAGCCTCTCACCTCCATAATTTCCTTTATAAGGGAGAGCCCTCTCCTCATGTTAGACACCCATGATTATGCTATCGTTATGCTGCAGGTTTGAAAACCAATTTTTGAAGGAGTTTGAATACAAAAGCTTTTTGTGGAGGACTTCTATTTTCTTGTCTTTTTCTCTCTTACACCCATCATGGACTTTTAGCTTAGATCTTGCATTTATAGATTAGATTTTGATTTCATAGATTAGATCTTATTTTCATGCATATTTGAAGATCATGGAGACTAGCATTCTTGCTTTTCCTCTTTGAATCTCTCATCTCATGGTGTACTTGCATGGACACAAAAATAGGTCAAACTGAGGGCCTCCATTGCAAACCCTTGCACTCTATGGGTAGAGAGCTATGGATCGATTTGTGAGGGCTCATTCTTGAGTTTTCTTACATGTAATGATTCATAGAAGTGTGACAACATTTTAGCACACAACAACAAGCATGACCAAGAAACAATTCAAACATGCATATTCATACAAGGTTATCACAATAGGATTCACAATGAATCAAAACTAGGGAAAGGTGGATTTTTCCAACAGGAGATGTCAGACACAACAACAAACCAGGTGCCCAATCGGGGCTATAAATCAAAAACTTCCATTCTTCCATACTTACATGCCAAAACTCATACGTGGTTTGTGCTGATAGGTAGGGGCCCATAACACCCTACCCTCTCTCCCTCTTCTCATCCTGAGAAGATACTCTACACTGTTGGAGTCCAACTAAAATGACCTTTCTCAAAATTGGCCACTTCTGCCCTCTCCAAGGGTGAGTAATGCCAAAACACCCATGCAAGAACATCTCAAAATTCAAACATAAACATGAAAGGAAAACATTCAAAAAGCATGGTTTTCAAACCTTCCCAAAATACCCACATACATACAAGCATTCAAACAACAATAAGGTAGCATAAGCATGAAACAAACATGAAAATCTGAACAAAGGAGATGAGAATTCCGACCTTCACAAAGAGGTAATGGAAAATGAACAAGTTTGAGTAGAGCTTTTCCCTTCCTTGCTTCAATCTTCCAAGACTCCTCTCTAAATGTAGAGATTGGGTAACAACCTCTACTACTCCAAGAAGGGCCTCTAAATAAGCCTCAAACTCAACCACCAAATGGATCAATAACTTCTCCTACCCACCTACAAATCTAGAAGCTCCTAACTCAACCCATACTATGATTAACCACTAAGTGGAGGTGAGGTGAGACAACTCATGGTGGCCATAGTCAATTTTCGCACAAAGGCAAAAGGAGACTTTTTGAGTGACCTCAAATGTCAATAAAAGAGGCTTAAGGGTTGGAAAAGACTCCCAACCAATACCCATACCCCTTGGGTATAAATATTTCATGTTTTAAAGCGTTAGGAATAGGTTTGGAACCAAAAAAAAGGCTAGAAAATAATTAGGACCATCTAACAACTCTAGAAATGTAGATTAAGGACTAATCTGAATTAGGGTGACTAAACTCAATTAAGAACCAAATTAGCATAAAGACACTAACTTAAACCGACTTAGGTCCAAAGGTTACATAGCTAAACCTAACTAGCACACTGAAGAACATAAATAATTCACAAGTGTCAAGCAACACTAAAAGAACACAGTTACGAACATTAACATTTACTGATCATAGAAAGATACATACATACATCTCACAATTAAAATACTTGAATTACGAACAACAAGGTTTCTAAAATTAGCACATAGAGATCAGTTCTGTTCCTCCATCAGTTTTCTCGGCTAAATTATCTGCACACTCATTGCACACATTAGTAGTCCCAAAAATCACATGTATATATATATATATATAAATTATCAGGAAAATCACATAACTTTGAACATAATGCTTCAATTAATTAACTATTTAATTCATTTCTACTCACATTTAATCATTAGTAATTACATAATCAATATGACATATATCTTATTCATTAATTTGGATTAAGTACGAGAATAATCATTGTTAGGCTTGTATATACCTAAACATCATAACATCACCAACAGTGAATATTGAACTATCTAAAAGCATAAAATCCTAATAATTAAGGTAGCACAATCAATACATCATCATTAAGTGAAACACCTTGTATTATTGTTAGTGTAAATTAATGTTTAAATAGTCAAGATAACATAGTAGTTCTCTCAATCTTTAAGTATTAAAGCATGGATGTATCTGTTAATCTCAATTTTTATTAGGACATCTAAACCTACAACATTACTCCATATCTGTTTAAATCTCCTACAACAGATTTGATAGAGAAATTCATATTTAATAAGTACATGCGAGGAGGGACCTTACAAGAGTCTAGTGTTAAGCAAGCTTCCTAGTATTAACCAAGTGATTTAGTTTATACTAAGCTTGAGGTGAGAATGTTTACTGAGTCATACAATGTAAATCAAGAGACTCAGTTTATATGATAAGTTTCACAATGTCTACCAAATCACCATTGTAGACTAAGTTCAAGATCACTTGGAAGTGATCAGTATGGACTGAGCTTCTACGTCTACCAAGTACATGATTATGCCAAGTACTGATAGTGGATTTTGAGTATCAGAACCTCACTAAGTTAGTCTTTAGAAATCAAATGTCTTCATGTGGGCTGACTTTATAATATTTGTGGTAAGTTGGATTGTGGTTGATTTTGTAATTTGTATAATTGGATTGATATATATGTAATGCATTGTATCATATCCAATATATGTATGTATGTATGTATGTATATGTATGTATGTATATTTATGTATATGTATGTATGTATGTGTGTGTGTGTGTGTGTGTGTGAAAACATGAAAATGTAATTGCAAATTAAATCAGAGAAAAGTAGGAGTGAATTACAAAGGCTACAACAGTATAAGGAGAAATAAAGTCATATCTATCACAACAAGGTAATCAGTACTTAAAGGAATCTCATTCAACAAGCCAAGTTGTAAACTAAAGATCATCTACTATTTCATCCTAATAGGTGGATTAGTCAAATCCTTTCACATGGTAGACCTAACAGTCTTTTGTAAATCTCTTTACTGAGTGCATACTTAATTGTATGTTTGTAAATCCTTTCACAAGGTGGACCTAGTAGTCCTTATTGCTCCTAACAGGGTAGATCATTAGAAGTGATCAATGTAAGCTTTAATAGGCTAACTTTATATTGCAGTACTAAAGTTGTTGGTATCATCCCCACCCCAATTTTTCTTTCTATTTGGAAGGTTTCTAGGTCATAATATCTTTGTGTCTCAGTGTTATGAATGCTTTCATGTTTTCAATTTCTTATGCATGCAATTATATTAGAATTTATATGATGGATTAAATGCTAATTGAATGGTTGGATTAAGAGTTGAAATTGTTGAAGATTTAGAAGTTATTGATTGACCCCTCCCCTCTTAGTAACATGGCTTAGTCTTGAATATTTCTAATAATTGGTATAAGAGCATTGTGGTTCTTAGGAGAAATCTTAACAACTCGAGCAAAGATCAAGGCTATGGAGATATTCAAACTTGACAAAGCTATTGATAATGAGAAGCTAGATTTAGAAATGACCATTGGCCAACTCAGGAAAGAAAAGGAGTGACTCTCTCAATCCTTGAAAAGAAGAAAAGAACTTGCAATTCAAATGAATGATCATCTCTACATTGAAGAAAGAATTGAAGACCTTCATTCAAGCAATTTAGATGAAGCCAATGAAGCAATCAAAGAACTCCTAGAAAAGAATGGTTCCCTACAAGAAGAAGTAAGAAAGCTAAGAAGAGAACAAGAAATTTAGTCGGTAAGGCTATGTGAAGTTTTGGAACAAAGAAATAGGGTAAAAGAAGATATAGATGGAAGGAACAATGAAATCCAAAACCAATCTCTTTAGCAAGCATACCTTATTGATCAACTCTCCAATGCAAATGAAGAAATCATGAGCCTAAGATTTGAAAATGAAAGAATGAGGAATGATCTAAATTCTAAAAGGTAAATCAATGAAAGAATGAGAGATGATCTAAAATCTAAAAGAAAAATCAATGAAAGATTGAGGAATGATCTAAACTCTGAGAAGAAAATCAATGAAAGAATGATGAAATCTCAAGAAGACATGAATCAATGGAATGAAAAAAAACTCTATAGGAAAAAAGGAAAAGTAGGAATTGGATATATAGAAGAAGGAGAATCATCCAAGCAAGGAGCTCAAAAGTATCAAAGACCTACTTGCAATCACTATGGTAAGACAGGTCATACATCAAAGAAATGTTGGAGTAATGAAAAAGAAAAATTCAATGGAAAATGCTACAATTGCCATCAACATGGTCATAAGGCTAATGAATGCAAAGAGAAACCAAGATTTGAAAGCAAATGTCACAAATGCAAGAAACATGGAAACAAGTCATTAGAATGCAAAAATAAGGTATTGAATCTAGCAGAGCAAATTATGAAAGCAATATTTGGATTGGGTTACAACACCTGGTGTAGATGTCATTACTATGGAGAATTTGGACACATTGGAATAAATTATGTAAAACATCATTTGAGGAAAAGAGACACCAATAAAAGATATTTCATTTGTACAAAACTTGGTCATCTTACAAAGAATTGCATGAATACTAGTAGAAGTAAAGATGAGAAGAAGGAAAAAGATAATAACATCCAAAAATAGATGAGACAACAATGGGTTCCTAAGTCAACTGAGGATACAAGTCTGATTAATGATCAATTCACTCAAGAATTGGGCGATTCTATCATTTCTGCTTAAGTTCTCATAGGAGAAATTGGAACCATGCTATAAAAGAAGACATCCAAAATAGTTCCACATTGAAAGAGAAAAAAAATCCAAATTAGTATCTAGATATAAAGAGATTACTAAGTGCAAGTGTCTATTGAGTTGTCTTCTCTACCGAGTGAGGTTGGGTCATAGACTCTATCGAGCAAGGTCAAGAGTAATAAAGATGTTCATGGTTATCGAGTCATGAAGAGTTTGCCAAGTGCTTAATACAAGTGTAATGGATGATAATTTCTCAATGTGATGATAGTCGATCTACCTTCGTACTGAGCACTTATGGTGAAATTTTAATAGAAGGCACAGAGTTGAAGTCATTTATTACCATGAAATTACAAGTGCTATTGTGAAAGTGCAATCTTTAGAGCTTCCAAGTGATTTGAGCAAATTTCGAGCGAAATTTTTGAATTCCTTCAAACCCTATGGAGTAAAGATGGCATCCAACAATAGCAAGGTCAAGTGAGGACCTGGCATATTGGTTCATGGATTGGACTGGAAAGCACCTGATTTCAAGCTCACTCCTATGATCGCCAAAACCCTAGATCTGAGTGGAGCTCAATCTTAAATCCCTCCAAAGGAACTTCTGGTTAATGATATTCACACTTATTTCAAATGTGTTATTCAAAAAATTGGTACATTGGAAATGGATGATGCCCTAGGTCAACTATGTATGAATGGAGTTTTGAAACCTAAGCACCAACATTTAGATAGCAAGGTTAACTCATATCCCTCACATGCCCCGTGAATTTCAAGTTAAATGGATTAGGTTTATCCTAAGCTAGGTGCATAATGGTTAGTTTGGTTGGAGAAACCAGTGTTGATAACAAAGAAGATGATTTGCCAAATCACTAGCCTCCTAATGCTAGCCAAGGCCAAAATGACTAAAAACCTAGGTCAGGTAGAGTTGGAAAAGAAAACCCTAGAAAAATGGGATGATAAAGGAATGAAAATCAGCAATGTTTCTGATATTGAACTAAAGTTTGGTATTCACATCATTACACATAAGATTTATAGCTCTAGCAAGTTAAATAGTGTGTCATGTGAAGCTATGGACTTGGTATACAAGGTGGTAAAGAATAATCTATCATTTGACCTCATCGAGCTATTGCTAAGACAATTCAACAAGAACATGGAAATCATAAGAACTTCAAAGAATAACACATGTAAGTTTGGTTCCTTGTTGACTTGTATAATCTTTTATGTTTAGAAATTCTTTCCCTCTAAAGGTAATGTAGTATGGAGAAAAGATGTTCCTATGCTTTATTAGATAAATGAGTATATTGCAGAGATGGGAGAAAATTATAATAGCATCATGGACAACTATTTTGATGTATTCAAAGAGAAAATGAACAATAGGTTCCAAATCCCCAAGAAATTAGTTGAGGATTATAAGGATGATGTATGTTTCATGGTGGATTGTAACAAAGTTTACATTCAGGCAGTTAAGCCTAGAATTGCATGGGTAAAACCTCTTGGTTATGAGGTCAATATTGATGAAACCAAAGGTATCATTGAAGCCCTTGTCAATGAACCAGTTGATCCCAAGGCTACATATTTTGGGACATATGATGAAGCAAAAGCTAGGGTTGAACTTGAGATAAAACTTCCTTAGGTGGTAAACAAAGGGAAGAAAAGAATTCCAAAATTGAAATCCATTTCAACCCTTTTGTTGACCGAAGGTAAAGGATAAGATGAGGAAGTAGAGGATGTGGAAGTAGAAGAGGTAGAATTTGAAGAAGAAGATCCACTAAAGAAGAAAGGTAAAGTGATTATCACCAAGCCAACAAAGCCATCCACTACAATTTTCATAAGGAGATCTTCAACGAAGAAGTCTAACAAGGAAGAAGGAGACATTGTATTTAGAAAACCTCACCTACCTTCCAAGATAGACTAAAAGACCTAGAAGTAGGGGTAGGCATAACAAATTTCAAATATTTAAAATATGAGATTAGGACAATAGATGAGCAAAAGCAGATTGAAGACCTAGTGTTGAATAAAATGGGTAAGTGGAAATACTCACTAGATTAGCTCGCTTCTCAAGTTCCTAGTGAGTTATTGGAAAAGATAAAGCCAAGATGAGATTTTTCTATGTAAACTATCAAGGAAATATATGGAAAACCTTAAGGCAGCTATTACTGAGCATATCAGATGCTGAGGCAAAAGAGTCATTGAAGAAAAATGAAGAAAAATTGACTCTAAAGTTTAATATATGTCTATTTTTGATTAAGGACATTGAGAATGTTGTTAGGAATTCAACAAACACAAGGAAGAATATTTATTTGTTACATAAACCAAGTGATTTTCTAGTCAATGTCAAAGATGATGATGATGAAGAAGAGAAGGAGAAAGATGAAGAAGATAATGTTGAAGAAGTAACTCACTTCGACAATGAAGAAGATGAAGAGGATCAAGGAAAAGAGGCTATTGAGGAAGCAACACTAGATGATGAGGAGACTAATCTAGTCAAGATAGCTATAGTAGTCATTGCCTCACTTCCTCACTCTCTAGGAAAACTAGCAACAATATCAAGCATAAATATAGCCCCAATAATTTTGATTGTGACCACCAGTACCAGTCCAATCATTTAATCACTCTTTGCTCCTACTCAGGTCAGCACATCACTGAGAGAAGTGACTTCCACTTCATCTACCAAGCTACAGATTCCTCCTTCAGCTATTGAGTTAAGTACTTTAGTTTTGAGTTCTCCAATTTTTACTTCAATTTTGAGCACACCAATTTTGGGTTCTTTAGGTATTTCTAAAAATATTCCTTTAGTAAGTACAATATCAGTTTTGACAACTAGTCCTAGTATATCTACAATTGTTTCTATTATGGGTACAAAAGCAATAAGTGTAATGACAATTGAGCCCAAGGTTCAATCGAGAACAAATTTTTGAGTAAAGGTAAAGAGCTAGAGGAAGATATTGATTTAGATGAGGAAATTGTTATCCCTAATTGGGACATTTCCAAGCTTACCTCAGACCAAATGTAGTTATTTGGTGAACTCCTCTAGAGAAAGGCTAAACAATAGAAACTAAGAGAGGAGAGAGATAAGGAATTTAAAATAATTGAAGATGCAAAGAACATTTTGGCAAAAACTATAGGTATTGAGGTTGACTCTTCTCAGCCAATTTCATATTAGTTAGTAGAGGTAGTATAGAAATTCAATGAAGATACTGAGGGACAAGAAAAGTTAGTACAAAAAGTAGAGAAGAAATTTGATAAAAAAGTGCTGGAACACATTGCTCAATAGATAGCCATTCATCAAGTAGATCTTTCTACAATTTTGGGCAATTTAAAAGAATCTTGTACAAATGTGTCATCACTTTTTGGAAAGATTTGTGATGTTTCTAGTTTCACAAAAGAAATAAAGAACAAAATGTCCAAATTAGATGAAGATTTGAAAGCTAGTGCCCAACAGCTACAACTTGACCCTAGTTCAAGCTCTATACATTTTCAAAGAATAAGATTTTTGATAGATATGCAAGTAGAAATTCTTAGAGAAGAAGCAAGAATTAGATCCACATTAACTGATATTCAAAATATGATTCTTCCCATCATGGATGCATTGCAAAAACATATTGTACATTCAAACGCTCTCATCCATGACAATAATTTCTCCATCGTAGATCATATGATAGAACTATCAGTAGAAGTCCAAATTGCACTTCACACATTAAAGATTCTACAAGACAATTGGGATAACTCCTTGGTGAACATTCTCAAGGTACATTTATATTTTCTATCTCATTTTGGTGTTACTATGTAAATAATTAGAATAAGTCTTTGGTATTAATGTCAAAAAGGGGGAGAAAAGATATATTGGAGAAAGCCATGTGTTATGGGGAGATTATACAAAAAGTTTTAAAATCAATGGAGGAGTAAGACATGTACAGAGACATATATTGTATATAGAAAGAAGATTTATAGTATACTATATAAAGGAGCCTTACCATGTATAGATATATCCCTTACAAAATCAATTTTGAAAAATCTAAAAAACAATATACTTTATTGAGCAAGTATTACAAGGTGATGGATAAAAGGTATTCAAGAATCTTTTTGAATTTAGTTTTGGGTGATAAGTGTTTTTTTTAACTAATGCCAAAGGGGGAGATTGTTGACATATCAGTCAAAGTTTGTTATTTTTGACACACACTTATTCAGATTGTAAATAGCAACTGAGCTCATTGTATAGTTCACATTGTTTGTCTTGTATTTCAGTTGTCACTAAGTTCTACAATTGCTACTAAGTCCTTTGGACAAATCTAAGTGGTTACTGACCAGTCTTAGTTACAATGAAGATCAGTAGTATAAAACATGCATCTCAGTGTATGTCAAGTTTACTAGTGTAAGCCGAGCCATACAGTGTTCACCAAGTTTGTAGTGTATGTGATGAGAGTCCATTGTTAATCAAGCTTCCCAATGTTAACCAAGTGACTCAATTTATACTGAGCTTGAGGTAAGAATGTTTATTGAGTTATACAATGTAAATCAAGACACTTAGTTTATATGACGAGTTTCACAATATCTACTGAGTCACCAGTGTAGACCGAGTTTAGGACTACTTGGAAGTGATCAGTATGGAACGAGCTTTTATGTCTACCAAGTGCATGATGATTCCAAGTATTGATAGTGGATGTCGAGTATCAGAACCTCATTGGGTTAGTCTTCAGAACCTAAATATCTTGATGTGGGCCACCTTTGTAGTTTGAATAATTGGATTGAAATATATGTAATGCATTGTATCATATCCAATATATATATGTATCTATGTATGTATGTATGTATGTACATGTGTGTGAAAATATGAAGATGTGAATGCAAATTAAATCAGAGAAAAGGAGTGAATTACAAAGGCTGCAATAGTATAAGGAGTAGCAAAGTTATATCTATCACAACAAGGTGATCAGTATTTAAAGGAATCTCATTCAGCAAGCCAAGCTAAAAATTAGAGATTATCTACTATTTCATCCTAACTTCTAGATTAGTCAAATTCTTTCACAAGATAGACCTAATAGTTTGTTGTAAATCTTTTTACCAAGTGCATACTTGATTGTATGTTTGTAAATCCTTTCACAAGGTGAACCTACCAGTCCTTATTGCTCCTAATAGGGCAGATCATTAGAAGTGATCAATGTAAGCTTTAACAAGCTAAATTTATACTGTAGTACTAAAGTTGTGGGTATCATCCCCACCCTAGTTTTACTTTCTATTTAGAAGGATTCTAGGTCACCAAATCTTTGTGTCTCGGTGTTATGAATGCTTTCATGTTTTTAGTTTCTTATGCATGCAATTAGATCATAATTTATATGATGGATTAAATGCTAATTGAATGGTTGGATTAAGAGTTGATATTATTGAAGATTTAGAAGTTATTGATTCACCCCTCCCCTCTTAGTAACTTAGCTTAGTCTTGAATATTTCCAACACCTAGACACTTGTCCATCAAGCTATGATAGAGACTATTGTAAGTGTGTTCAACTAATCAAAAGATGAGATAAATAACGTATGATGTTAGGTAGAGGGGATAAGGATGCCCCTAGCAATGAGGATATTGAGTTTAGATCATATTTGAAGCAAGATTTGATTGATGTAAAGAAATGCATTCATCATGTCCACTTAGGAGCGAAATTGAAATATAATACACTAGAAAGATTATGTAAAGTAGTGGTATTGAAGTTGAAGATTCAATCAATGGTTCAAAATAGTGTAGGTTATATCAAAATCGATGGAGTAAGACTTTTGTAGAAGAATTTGAAGAATCTGAGTCCATTTGGTGAGATTTTGAGCCCTATTTGACCAAGTTTGACCTTGGTTGACCAAAGTTGACTTTTGTTGAAAAAGTTGAAAACTTTGAGAAAAAATGTTAATTTGATGAGGTTTTGAGTACTCTACCCCTCACTTTCCATGTGCAATCAAAAGTACAATTGAAACCATGCTGAAATATAATCTTGAAATGAGATGCAAAACTAAGTTGAATGCAATCCATAACTTAGTCACTAAATTTTATGGTATAGTTTTCATCACTAGTTTTTTTTTGGTAAGGCCACTAGATGTCATACTACCCTCACTAATATTTCTATCATGAGAATATGAATATGAAATTACTCATAGTTTTGTCACAATGAAACATAAGCATTCATACATAAGAAGCTAGAATGACCAAAACATCTATTCTTATTGATTTAGGGAGAAAACATAAGCATCAAGGCATAAATGTCAGGATGATCAATTTTCTTTTGCATACAAGTACACTAGATACACAAAAGATTCAAATAGATAGCAGACAATTAGTTTGCAAACATCTAAATATCTTCATTGATGCATGCATGATAAGAAAATGATTAAATACTAAACCACACACAAGATTAAACTAACAAGGATGAAATATTACAACCATGCTAATTAATCTATGTTGTTTAATCTAACATGCAAAGATTAAATGTGCTAAATGATCCAAAAAGTGCTCAAAAGAAATGCATAAATGCATGCAAGTGAAATGATAAAATCTAAGCTAACATGCAAGAGTAAACTAGCAAGGATGAAATATTACACCAAATTTTACCAATTAATATATGTTGTTTAATTAAACATGCAAAGACAAAACATTCTAAATGACCCAAAAAGCTCAAAATGAAAATGTGTTAAAAAACAAATTTTATTTAAGATAGAAGGTCCAATAGAAGATAGAAGTTATATCCAATATCTGTGAAACTCTATATAAGAATGTAAAATAGAAGATAGAATTTTCTTTTCATTATTTAGAAGTGTTATTTCACCTACAAGAGATAAAATCTACAAAACAAAACATGGACATGCAAATTAATAATAATAAAAATAAAATCTTGGGGCTTCGAAGCCCCACAAAAGGTGCCAAGAATGTATGTGCTAAAATTGGTTAGAAACACACTTCAACATGGTCATTACATCCATGAGTTACTAAAAAATGAATATAGATAAATCCACCATGAATAATTAAGCAAGGCAACCTATTGCCTTCAATCTAGTAAGAGTTTAAATCTTCTCAGAACCAACACATTTAGTGACTATAAGGCACTGCTAGAATGAAGGATTTAAGAGAGTGAATACATCTATATTTTTTTATTTTCAATGAAAGTAAGTATGAATTAATCTAGAATTATATGAAAATACAATATTATTTTATATAAGTAAATAGAATTCTAGTTTAGCATGAATGCAACTAAAAGCTAGAATGAGAGAAAATAAATTAGTTAACAATCTAAGAAATCTAATGTATAATAATCTAGCATGAATTCAACATAATTTAATTACTAAAAATACCCCTTAGAAATGAGAGGTAGAAATTCTCCTTTTATAGAAATCTAGATAAATCAATGGTCAAGATTGATTTGAATCGAAGGTTTAGATTGATTCAGAGTTGAGTTCAAATAGAAAATTTCTATCAAAGAGGGAGCTTTTGAGTGTATTGAAGAGTTAACTACTTAGTTGAGAATTAGTTAACTAGTTTGTTTCCCCTTCTTTTCAAGTTAAATCAATGTTTCTATTTTTGAACAAAAGAGAGCATATTGGAGAAAATATTTGATTTAATAAATTAAATATGACTCCATAAATGGATTATTTGAATAATTAAATTCAGCAATGATGATGGGGTATGCAATTTATTAAACATATTTAATTTCTCATGTGTGGTAGCTAAAATGGGTGAATTAAATTAAATTAAAGTACTAGGACTTATAATTAAATTAATTCAATCAAAAGAATTATTTTGTCAAATTACGCCAATGTTTAGGAATTAGATGAGATAAGTGATTATTACAATTTTAGTATTTCTCGCAATTTGATACTCAGATCAAGTAGAGACAATTGGTTAGAAATGCCTAGTAAATTAGGACTCAAATAATCAAGAGATTGATGTTATAAAATTGATGCACTGGAATTGGTTTTGAATGCCAATGTGCAAATTTTGGGGTATTACATCTATAATTTTCTAGCCCCAACTAATAATGTAATTTATAATGCTTTAAATGCATAGAAACGAGTCATATTAGTTGTTATGGTGTCATTGATGTCAAGTTTTTGTTGGCTAGACATTATGATAACTTAGTAGATTGTATATCATTAGAGTGATAAAGAAAATTGATTGATAAAGAGGATTTGAAGAAAGTATGATGAAGATAGTATTGATAAGTATGGTATTCAATGAGCACTGGAATGAGTTGAATAGTAATAATGTAATGTTGGTTTGATTATTTTACAATAATGTTTTATTGCAATGTATTGAAGAACACAAGCTTAACCAAGTGACAAGGTTAATGAAGGAAGACTATATTCATCGAGTGACTACTATATTGCCCAAGCGATTGGAAAAGAAAAAAAGGAAAATCAGTATTTCCCAAGTGAGTCTAGTATTAATTGAGTACTATATTAACCGAGTGAATGCTATTCTTACATAGTAACAACTGGAAGAACATGTTTAGATAATTGGAATCTAAGGCTAACTTTTGATGGAAATATGGAAACTTTGATATTGTCAAAGGCATGAGTCAAAGATTGTTATAATATCAATGATTGGGAAAGTTTAATAAGGATCTAATGTTAGATATTAAAAATGAATAAGGATGATCAAAAAATTCTATGCAAAGTTCTATTTTATATGTAGTTAAATACATTGAATTTGAGATCGACGATTATGATTAAGTGATAATAGTTGGAAGTATCTAGAAGCTCAAATAATATTATTTAAGGAGGAGATCAAGACAATTTTAGGCTACTGATCAAGGATAACTTTAATAAACCCCCCTTTGGAAAAATGTATAAAATCATGGCAAATCCAAGATTATTTTAGGGGAAAAATTGAAAAAAATTAATTTTATTAACGATTTTTTTTTCAAAATTAGAAAAAATTTAATTTTATTGGCAATTTTTTTCTCGTCGTATGATAAGTTTGTAAAATCGTGGCAAATCTTTAATTATTTTAGAAAATTGCAACCAAAAAGTAAAAATATATAGAAATCATAAATTTGTATTTAATGACTATTAGATGATCCTAAATCAATGGTCTAAATCCCATTTCGGGCTAAAAAGTTAAAGTACAAAAAGTTTTAGAGAAAGTTTCTAAAATAATGACACTTGTCCATAGTATAATCTATTTTGGGCCAAAGAGTAGAAGGATACAAATTTCCTAAGAAAGTCTCCAGAATAGAGACACTTGTCAAACATATGTACTTTACCTATAACCCGACTTAAAGTTTTACCATAGATTGGCAAATGTAACCATCAATTAAGACATGCCTCTGAAATTGTAGGTGAAAACATTTAATTTACCATGTGGAAAGACAAGATTCCATTGGTGAAGTCATCGCCAAAATAAAAATGATTATGTATCATTATTAGTGATTGGTCTGAACATGCGACCCAGTTTTCGTAAATTGTGGGTGATGTTCCCACCCAAAAAGTGCCAATTTTTTTTCCAAATTGAGGGTCCCTAATGAGTGAGATTAGCCATTTGGTGAATATTCACCACTAACGAAAACCCTTCTATTGATTTGGTTATTGATTATTATTGTTGGTTATGTTGATGTTGATATTTTGTGAATATGAAGTATTGAAAAGAAAAGAAAATCAAGGTGAATTGAGAAAAGAAAAGGAAAGAGAAGAGCAAAGTTGATGAAAGACAAGGTGTGAATAAATCAAGTGAGAGATAAGGAGAGAGAGCTAAGAACAAAGATCTAAACAAGAAAAGGTAGTTGATATATTTAACATATAATTTCTATTGTTACATCTAAATCATGTAGAAGAAAACTTGGAAAACTAAGTAGACCTAACAAGTTTGTGAAATCCTATATGGTAACATCGATTAGTGATGTTTTTAAGTCCTTTAGAGAAGGCTAATCTTTCAACATGATTAAGGAGCGATAAGGTCTAGATGATATTTTTGTAAAATCCTATAACAAGGTTACATTTATACTATATTGTAACATTTAACAAGGTTGGCTCCTAATAGAGCTTACTTCAAAAAAATGAAAATTTTGGATTGATGTTCCTAGGTGGTTTTTTCATTCATAGGGTTTCTATGTTATAAAATTAGTGTCAATTTTGTGAAGGTTATTTGTGTTGCAAGTTCTTTTACATGTTCTACTTTTAACTACAACTTGGTAATCACTAAGTTTATGGTGGGTAGTAACTAATCTATTTTACCAACACTCACTAATGCAAAAGAATAGTAAGTTAAGAGTTTCAGATAAACAAGTTGGATGATATCACTGAGTGATTTCTATTGATGTTGATGAAGTTGAATTGGTACTAAAATAGTTTGTAGGAATTGTAGGATAAGTGAACATAATTGATTAACCCCCCTCTTAGTTATCTAACAATTGGTATCAAAGCACAATGATTATAGAAATATGTTTAGAGGAACTTAAGCTAAAGGTCAAAGATATATAAGAGAGAGGTACCAAAACTGAACACTAATAAGTTCTCATCCTAGAAGGGTAGAATGAAGTTGCATCTATATGGAATTGGAGACAATGTCACATCTTGGTTGGAAAATGAATATAATACCTATGTTGGTGCTTCTATTGTAGAGAAAATAAATGAGAAGAATAATCACAATAGATTGATGATTGAGATTGCATTTGCACTCAATGATGATGAGTTTGATGATATCAAGAATTTTACCACTTCCAAATAGATATGGGATAAGCTAATACTTGCAAATAGAGGAGATGATAATGTGAGGAGAGCCAAAGTTGAAAGTCTCAGAGGAAAGTATGTTGACATGCAAATAAAATGAGAAAATGTTGCTCAATATGTAAATTGAATCAAAGAGGTTGTGAACGCGATCAAATATGCTAGCAAAGTTATCAGTGACTCTAAAATTATAAATAAAGTTCTCAAGAATCTTTTACCTATTTATGCTATCAAAGGGTTTTCAATTTAATAAGTGAGAGCCATGCCTAACAATGTATTAAAACTTGACAATTTAATTAGTCAGTTGAGTTTGTTTGAGTTAAGAAATTATGATAACATTATGGGTACAGTTGGAAATGCATTTAAGACTTCACTAACCATCAAAAATTAAAAGAAAGAGAAGAAAAGTAAAGAAGAAAGTGAATTTGAAACTAAGGATGATTTGGATTAACTTGAAGCATTTCTTCCAAGAAGGTTTTCGAGAGGAAGAGGAAAATACTATTGGTTCTCCAAATTGTTGATTGAATTCCTATGAGCCTTCCCTACTCGATGTAGGGAATCTCAACAAAATCTTAGTCAAAATCTCCACACTTTAGGCTTTTCAAAACCTAGGTGGTTGTACCTAAATCAATAATCCTTAAGGAAAGCTTAAAGGTTCACAATGCAAACTTTATAATTGATACTCTTGATTTGCCAAGTCTCTTCTTAATGAGAAATTGAATTTGAATATTTTGAATATAAATTAGTAATGATGTGAAACATAGTATGGGTGCACATGGATAAGACAAAGAATATCACCTTCCACAAAATCATACTTTTCCTTGAAAGAAACAAAATACTAGTCCTTTTCCATTAGGAGAGTAGATTCAGTTATAATATTTACTACAAATGCCAAACTATCTGAAGATTGATGGACTACCATCAATTGATGGACATAGAACTTAGAGTCATGAAACCCTAGTTAATTGAATTTAACTTCAAAGGATGAAGACTGATTATGCAAAACATTCACATGCATATGAGTTTTTCCATATTGAATGTTTGTCCCAATTTCAATCTATCAACAACAATATAGATCCAAATTTAAAGGATAATATATAGACAACAATATTGATAATTAATTCTCAATATTTAGAGTAGAAAATAGGGTATTTTTATTTATTCCAAAAAATAAGTACAATTAGGTTGTGATTGGTTGCAATGCCTATTCTATATTACATATAATATTTATTTGTGTGCTTAAAGTTAAAATTTCTTGCTACTAAATCCTCTATCATCTAACATCCTAGTATCCTTTCTTATAGGGTGCAAAAATCTTTAGGTTGTTACAAAATAAACTAACTAATAACTAACTGCAAGCATTCACCAAAATCTACAATATAATTGAGAAAATTTTAAAGAAAACTATAATTCTTGCGTCATGTCAAGAATTTCATCAAAATTTTGGTTTCCCTAAAAATCCTGGTGTTAGGATTAACCATGGATGGAAATAAAGGTTACATGCAAATATAATGAATATTAGAAAATAATAAAATGCATAAATGAGAACACAAGACCTAAGGATTTAATGTAGTTCACCCAATCCCTAGGCTACGTCCACCAACAACAATTCCAATATTATTATCCAATGATTACAATCCACAATCCCTTACAACTCAATACTACTACAAGAAGCTACAATATCACTATACATTATGAAATCCCTAACCCTAAGCCATTTTATACAAGATTTTATCTAATAGACAAAATAGCAATTGATGCCTTTTACAATATAAGGTCATTTTTGGCTTCAACAATGTTGCCCCCAAAAATATGCTATAGAGGTGTTGCTTCTCAAACCTATCATATACTATGACAAAGAGCACACTTACCCCTTAACCCCATCTTGGGAGTGCTACCCCACATCCCCATAAAAATAATTTGGGGAGAAACTACACCATATAAAACTCTGAGTCTGATTAAGCTCCACATCACAACAATCTCCAACTTGGAGATTGATTAGACTCCACAATAATAACCTCCCACTTAGAGATTGATCATAGCACTGCTAAACGTATAGCTCCCACTGGAATATCAAACCACCTTGGATTCTACTGATCTTTTATTTTGTTCAGTCTAGAAGACCATTTGAAGCTGAAGAGGAGTTCAACTTCTCCCTTGTTATTGCCTTGATAAACATATCTATTGGATTATCATTTGTATATATCTTCTCCAATTTCAACTATCCATCTATCAGGCCTCACCTTGACCCATTGTAGCATAGTTGACACATTATTATTTTGATACTCATGACTCAATATGTCGAGACACTATTGAATACACTAAACATATTATATTATTTCATGTGTGTGATGTTTTACTTTCATATATTTGATTATGTTATTTAAACTTTTATGAACATGTATATTGATGAAGTAGTGTAGAAAATGAATGTAGGATTAACACTTTGATTATGCAATTTTAATGATTAAGAATATGAGTAGAATGAGATAAACAATAGGTTATTTGAAAGATGGATATTTTAATTTATGTGATTTCCATGATACGTTGTATATATATATATGTGTGTGTGTGTGTGTGTGTGTGTCTGTGTGTGATTTTCTTGAGCTACTAATGTGTGCAATGAGTGTGTAGGATATTGTAGTCAGAAGATCTAACAAAGAAACAAAACTAAACTCTATGTATCAATTGTGAAAACTAGGGTTAAATCTAATGAAATATGCAAACCTCGTTGTTCGTATTTTATTTGTATCATGGATTGGATGAATGTATCATTTTGTAATCTTTTAATGTTAATGTTTTGTAATAGTGATCTTTCAGTGTTGCTTGACACTCGTGAATTTTATATGCATTCCAGCATGATAGTTATTGTTCACCCAGTAACCTAAAGATCTAAGTTGGACTAGGTTAGTGACCTTTTTGCTAATTAGTTAGTAATCGAGATCAATTACCCCTAATCTAGATTAGTGTTTAATTTTCATTTTGAGGGTTGTTAGAAAGTCCTAAAATTTCATAGCAATTGTTAGGTCCCTAATTAGTCTTGGAGGCCTAAAATCATAAAAAATAAATGCCTAAGGG
This sequence comes from Cupressus sempervirens, assembly GCA_028749045.1. Lineage (NCBI taxonomy): Eukaryota > Viridiplantae > Streptophyta > Pinopsida > Cupressales > Cupressaceae > Cupressus > Cupressus sempervirens. Next base: position 421,801,162 of record CM053791.1, read on the forward strand.
GTATGGGTATGGGCTGTGGGCATTTTCCACCCCCTAGCTCCTTTTGTTGACTTTTATGGTCACTCAAAAATCCTATTTTTGTTTTTTTATGAAAATTGAGTGTTTCTCCATGAGTTGGATAAATTAAACTCCACCTTGAGGTTAGCCTTATGTCTAGTTGGGTTAGAAGACTCTAGAACTTTTAGACAAGTGGGGGAGTTATTGCTTTTTAGAGGTGGTTGAGTTTAAGATCTTATTTAGACACATTTTTGAGAGGGTTTGAGTGGTCACCCAACCTCTAGTTTTAGAGTGAAATTCAAGATTGAAGGAGAAGAAGAGGAAATAAAGCTCATCTCAAATTTGTTTAATTGCCATAACCCTATTTGGAAGGTAGGAATACTTCACCTCATTTTGTTTATGTTGTGTTTCATGTTTTAGTTTTATTGCATATGTATGTCCATGTGTGTGTTGAGTATGTTTGGGAGGGATTGAGATAGGTTTTCTTAAATATTTTCCTTTGTATTTTGCTTTGAATTTCAAAGGGGTTGTATGGGTTGTATTGGCATTACTCACCCTTGGATAGGGTAGAAGTGGCCATGTATAGGAGGAGGTCTTTAGTTGGACTTTGACAGCATAGAGTCTCTTCTTAGGATGAGAAGAGGGAGAGAGGGTAGGGTGTTATAGACCCCTACTCATCAGCACAAACTATGTGTATGAGTTTTAGAAATAAAGATATGGAAGAACGAAAGTTCTTGAGTTTATAGCCCTGAAAGGGCACCTGTTATAGTGTTGTGTTTGACATCTCTTGTTACAAAAATTCACCTTCTCCCTAGTTTGGTTCAATGTTGAACCTATTGTGAAAACTGGGATGGGAGTGAATGTTTGATTTTGTCTTCATGTTATGTTTGATTGTTACTTGATCAGTTTTTGTTCTCTCTATGATCACCATGATGTATTACAGAATTCGTAATGAATCCCTTGTTAAGGGCCAAGAAGGAAATTCAAATTGTTATTGAAATTTAGTTATGTTGGGAAATTTCTCCTCGAGATATTAATCTTGTGTAAAAATGTTATATTTAATCTTTTTGTTGAAGTGGCAACGATGTCAGGGTTTCTTACTAGTTCTTTCCTGGTAGAACCTTTGAATCAGGTGGTAAAAAATGATTGAGTAATATCCTTGCTTATGAGATTTTTGTATTTTTAGTTATATGCATATGTGTATTGAAAAATAGATAAAATGGTGATATACAATTTTGCAATTAAAAGTTCAAAATATGTTAAAGAGAATTCGATGATATGATTGGTATTTCACTTCATAAATTTCATGAGTATTAGGTAGCATAATGCCCCTTTTGAAATGTTCAAGAATTACATTTAACATCTATGTTATAAATTAACCTGAAAAAAAATACCCCCCTTGACTAATAAATAAATTTGAAATCCCATACTTAGACCAAAAATGGCCTTTAAAAAAAAAGTGTTTCCAAGAGCAAACATGCTCTGGAATTTGTACAGGATAGAAATTTAATGTTCTTGTGAACAGAGAATCTTAAAAGATTCTCTAATTATCCTTTTGAAAATTTTTTACATATTAAATATTTAAATAAAAAGAAAAAAAAAAAAAACAAAACGAAAATTACTAAAACATATTTCCTAAATATCCTATGTCTCAACCACTAAACTTTTCAATTACTATTTTCTCCCACCCTAGGCATAGTCATCCTTGACCTTGAGCATGCAATAATTTTTTGTCATGATAAAAGAAAACAAAAAAAGAAACATGGGGTTCTTGGGTTAAGAAAAAAAAAAGTTGATATGACTCGGGATTTTAATCCCCTCCCTGTTCCTCCCCATGCAAATTTTCTGCGAGCATGTAAGACTTGGGATCATGTGTGCCATAATTGCTTGACAAAAGCATTGACCAATGAGATTAATAAGGGGAATGTATTGCAGGTTGTTTTTTTTTTTTTTTTTTTTTTAAAGTTATTTTCTCAAATTTTATAGTTCACCTCTTGCCCAGGCGTACCTTCCTTGGAAATTTTAATTGCTACATTTTTGGGCAGCCCTTGGTCTACATGAGGGCCTTTGGGAAGTGCATGGTCTAGTGGTTAGGGTGATTGGGTAGAATGTAAGAAGGTTTAGTTGTATAGGGTTAAGTAGTAATAATAATGAAGTTGTTAGCATTAATAAAGTTGTGTTAGTTTTTTTTTTTTTTGTAATTTAAATTATATATATATATATATATATATATATATCAAAAGTGGCTAGCCACTATAATATTTATTAATCTAATTCAACGAGGTCAACTGGGAAAGAATCACTGAAGAAAACCCAGCATCAAATATTAGTTCTTTTTTTTTCTTTAGTATTTGTTTTATTTGTAGTTTTAGAATTTAGTTCATTAAAGTTGTAAATAGTTGTTAAGCTAGAATTAGTAATAATAAAGTGTTAATTAGTTTTAATTTTAAGTTATGCATTTAATATGTTAGTGTATTTTAATGTTAGTATTTATGTTGGTTTGTAAATTGTTATAGAAGTTAGGAGGGTTAATATTTTATTCAATTATTTAGTTTTTATTTAATTTTTAGTTATATTATTATTATTAGAAATATTTTATTTAGGATAGATTATTAATTTAAATGTAATTAGTTAGAATAAAGTTTAAAATATAGTTTAGTTATTTATGTTACATGTTATATTGTGAATTAGTCCCTTGATTTCAATAATTCAAAATAGTTAGATTTATAATTATTTAAGTTGTTATTTAAAAAATGTATTTATATTGATAATTAATATCTCGCTTAAACTGATATTTTAATGGTTGGATTTCATGGGGGTTATTGAAAGGTAAATGAAAAATTATATATTTTTTTAAAATTAATATAATACAAAACAAATGTTGAAATTGATCCAATAATAAAAGTTCAAAATTATCGATCTAGTCTTGCACATTGATTTTTAAACCTAAATGGAATGTCAAGGAATTGATAAGAAAACACATCACTATCTTGCAATGTACCTATGTCTTAACTAAGTTAAACTTATCAACTTATTAGATTTAATTATTATTACTCTTTAAAAACAAATTTATGTGTGCTTTTACCCCTGTATTTTGGGCACAATACTATCATCCAAAACTGACCAAATGAAATGGTACTGCAACTGTATGTGTTTTTTCTTTAAATGTAGAGAAGAGTTCTTTGCAAATAAATGGAACTTTGGCTATATGTAAAAAAATAATTATCCCTCTATGGGTATCCCAATTCTTCCTTGAAGAACAAAAGCCATATCATCTCCTTGGCTGCCTTTGTAGTAGCAACATACTCTACCTTTGTAGTAAATAAAGCATTAACCTTCTGCAACTAAGAAACCCAACTCACTACTGCCCCACTAATAGTAAATACATAACATGTAGTACTCCACTTGGTATCAATATCGCCTTCCAAATTTGAGTCAACATAGCCTTGTAAATTAGTAGTAGAGCCCCCAAAATGTAAACACTTACTAGATATGAATATTTGCAGAGACTCATATACCTACTAAAAAATCCCACTGCATGTGCAATATCTAGCCTAGTACATACCATAACATACATCAAGCTTCCTACAACTGAAGCATAGGGCACCTTGGAAATATTATCTTGCTCTTCTTGTCTCTCTAGACACAACTCCTTAGCCAACTTCAAATGACCAGGTAAAGGTGTGCTGACATATTTAGCATTCTCCATAGAGAAACATTGCAACACCTTCACAATATAATTGGCCTAAGATAATGTCAATTTCTTATTCTTCCTATCTCTACAAATATTCATACCAAGGATTTGTTTTTATACCCCCAAATCTTTCATAGAAAATGAATGTGCTAACTATTGCGTTAACCCCTTAATGGGATCCATGTTAGACCCAACTACAAGAATATCATCAACATATAAGCATAAAATAATGTAGTTTTTATCATCCAACCTCTTAAAATAAACAAAATGATCTGGATGACACTGATTATATCCATGCTCATGCATAAAACTGTCAAATTTTAGGTACCATTGCCGAGGTGCTTGCTTCAAGCCATATAAACGTTTCTGCAATGTACACACTAAGTTTTCCTTACCTTTGACCTCAAATCCATGTGGCTATACCATATATATATATATATATATATATATATATATATATATATATATATATATATATATATATATATATATATATATATATATATATATATCTTCATCCAAATCACCATGAAGAAATGTTGGTTTAACATCAAGATGTTCCAAATGCAAATCTTTAATAGCCATAATACTTAAAACAATGTGAATAGAAGTCATTTTAACAATAGGAGAGAATATCTCATCAAAATCAATGCCCTTTTTCTATGTAAATCATTTTACAAATAACCTAGCATTAAATATTTTCTTACCTCCATCCTCTTCTTTCAACCTATAAACCCATTTATTTTGTAAAGCCATTTTACTTGTAGGCAACTTGCATAAATCTCATGTTTGATTTTTTAGCAAAGAGCTCATTCTTCTTTCATTGCAGACTCCCACTGAATATTTGTATCCACCTACATAGCTTCATCATAAAATTAAGGTTCACTAGCATTAGTAAGTAAAATAGAATACAAAGAGGGAGAAAATCTTTCTAGAGGTCTACTTAGCCTTGTTGACCATCTAACATTGTCTAGGGTGTGTGATATTTGTTGTTGTAGTTGTTGCAAATCATGAGGAACTACTGGAACATCATCTTTTGGAGTATCATCCAACATTACATAACCATTTTCTTTCTTCTCATGTTGCTACAATAGATGGGCGATCCAACAATAGTGGGTACCACTTTTTGACCAATGTTGACACTAAAATCAACATTTTTGAAACAAACTTCACATTCAAGTGACTATATCTCTAAAACTATGAATAATTTGAAGATGATGTATACTAGTGATTTCTAGTACTTTGTTCTTACTTCATAACCATATTTTTTAATTTAAAAAAAAAAAATTAAGTGAAATTTTTCTTCTCCCCCAAAAAGTGGTACTTATGAAAAATCAAAATTTTAAAAGAGTGACAATCTACTTGATAAGCATAATTTTTTTTTCTCTATAAATGATAATGTGGTAAATCTTTTGATGCTAGATTTGTAACATCAATATTTAGAGTATCAATTTTGTTGAATATTGTATATTTTATGAAGTTTTGAAGTGACATCAATCGTAATTTAGACACATGTTCATTTTGACAAAGATAACTTGAACTCAATATATCATAAATCAAAATTTATTTTTTCAATAGAAAGCTAACTCAGTAACCTATTTCCTAGAGAGTTTTCAAAAAAATTGGACCTAATTTACAATTTTTCTCGAAGTGTCAAAGCAATTTTATGTTTAATCGTTAATCAATTTATAATGAGTTAAACTCATCTTTGAAAGTTTTAATTAATATAATATGTATTAAAATTATAGTCATTGGAAAGCTTGCTCTGAGAAGAACAATTTGACATTTTTTTGATTTACGATAGAAGATCATTTGATCCCAGTTTTGAGGGTCAAAACATTAATTTTTAAAATATTTTTCTAGAAAATAGAAAAGTTTTCTAAAAACATATGTTCATGCAAACATAGCATTTGCATGAACATATTAAAGTGTTCGCTCGATAATATGTTCGCATGAACATACTTGCCAAAAAAATGTACCAGCCAATTTTTTATTTTTATGGGTTTTTTTGAACACATACAAAAAGCTTGTGTTCGCCCAAACACATAAATATGTCACTTTCACAATGAGGATAAATGTTGAAATTGAAGGTGATTTTTATAAAGTAAATCTGAATTTTTGAAGGAAATGACAATTTTTTGATTTTTTGATTTTTTAGTGGGAAACAAGAAAGGAAGACAAAGAAAACATGCAAGGAAGAGATCTCATGAAGTAGAACAAATAAATCTTCACAAAACTTTGGCACATTATCATAAAAATAAACAAGGTATATAATTATACATATATATTTATTTTATTTGTTTTCATTATCTTGAATTTAATTATGCATCAATACGATTTTTTTGTCTAATTTGATTAATTTATAAACATGTTGCAAACAATCAACAAGGTGAAGGTGAAGAAAATGTTGAAGGAGGCTAGACAAAAGTAGAAGTATATATGGGAGAAGGCTCAAGATCACTCCCTATAGAAATTCAAGTAATAGAAGTCAAAGAAGGGTTGGAATTAGGTGCTCCTACTAGTATGGATGAACTCATAAATATTGATCAAACTGTAAAGAATGAAATTTCTCATAAAAATTTAGATCATTTACTTAAAATGGATGTGGATAAATTGATAACACTTGCAACTACTATTCAACACTTAAGTGTATCTAAGAAAAGGTCAATGCATAAGATGATAAGAAAAATAATGACTAAATTTGATAACATTAAAATACTTGAACAAGCTCAATTGCTTTCACTTTTGCTTATACAAAATAAGTGGCAAGAGGCATTGAAATTGTTAGGTGTAGATGCAACATCAAACAAAAGAAGATTTTCTAACATGCAAACTAATGTGATTGAAAATGTTAAACAATGTTTGAGAAATATAGGAAAGTGGTCTCAAACTAAAGATAGGTCCATGACAAGAAAAATGATGTTGATTTCTGTTGTAAATAAGAACATGACCTAGAATAGAAAAATATCTTCAATTTTGTCTAAAATGGGTTTTAGTATGAAACCAATTTGAGAATATGTTAAGAGAAGATTAATTTTGGATGATAGTACTATGGAAAGAAATTGGGAAATCATGTGTAGAGAACCTCATTCTAAAAGCGTTAATGAGGGATTCAAAAATTTAGTCATATCATTTTAGATTGATAAAGTACATCCTTCATCAAATAGTAGAGATGTTATCAGGCATAGGAGTGCATCTGGTCAATATGAACATCATACAAAATGTTGGTTGGACACAACACATCATGAGTTATATGTGTCTTTTTGTAGTGAACATCCTAATATAAAAATTCATGAAATGTTTCTTGAAAGATTGAAGCCATGCTTCATGAGGGAAAACAAAGTGTTTGAAACTTATTGTCATTATCATATTGAATTTGATCTCCACTATTAGGTTTTTTGAAAGTTTGTAGAAGACACATATGGTTTTCACATTGTTTCTCCTAGTAGGCAAAGTGAGTTTATATCATCTATTTTATGTGATAAAATAGATGATCTAGTTGGTCAAATAAATTCCATCAAAGAAATATGTGAAACATATGGTGAATTGGATCTTTTTCCTTTGAAAATTAAAAATATCCATATAAGAAAAAAGGTGAATTGCAAAATTTACAAGTATGTAAAGAACAAAATAAAGTTTGAGAAAGAGACAAAAAAGTTGGAATATGTTGAAGAGGAGTGAGCTATTGTAACATTTATCAATAGATTTAAGAATTTTATTCAACCTTATATTCGTCACGCTTTTTTTGCAAAGTAGCAAGCACAACAATTTCAAACTTTGAGAGAAAATTTTCAACTTGGAATGATTCTATCAGTCATTGATTTTACAGAGAACTATTCCTTTTTCATTAGGAAGAAATTAAATTAGATTATTTCTTTTTAAAGTAGGTCACTATTATGGTACATGTTTTTAATAGACATGTAGATTTAGATTTGGATGGTGTTCAGAGTATAATTGAAGCACATGTCATTAAAAAGGAATATCATTTTATATAAGTGGTGATAAAGAACATGAAATTCACTATGTAGAACATTGCTTCAATATTTTTTTTTTCATATTTGAAAGAAAGAGACATAAATATTGATAATCATTATGTTTGGTCTAATGGATGTGCTACACAATTCAAATCATCTACACCATTTTATGCATTATGTAGATATCATCATAATGAAAATTATAAAACATATATGGAATTTCTTTGAGAGTGGGCATGAAAAAGGTGAATATGATGGTGTTGGAGCTTGCATCAAATGCGCTCTGTGAAAGTATCAAATGAATTATAAGGGAGTTCATATAAATAATGCACATGATGTTGTTAAATGTGGTAAAACACATTTTACATTAGATGAGGTTGGGACATTGACATAGTGCAAGGTAGGAGAATCCCCAAAGGAGATGTCCTAGCCTCCAACAAATAACCACACTGTAGAAATAAAAAAGAAGAAGAAAAAATAATGCAAGATCTAATACCAAAATCACAACTCTTTATTCATAAAATAACTAATTACATGCAATGTGCCTAGCTATAAGGCCTTTTGGGTTAGGGCCAAATACAAACAACAATTACAATATTAGTTCTACAAGATCCCACAAGATCCAACTTACAAACCCAATCCTAGCTAGTCCACATCCACAACTAGATTAGAACACCACAAAGAACCCACATTTGTACCCTTAGGTCCACCAAGAAATCCTTTTTTTCTCAAGCCATAACTACAAGCACTTCAAAGTTTGCATCCTCTTCTCTAGGATGGATCCTCATAAAAATGCCTAAAGACTCGACAAGAGCCCCCATTTATACCCAACTAAGCTACCATTCAGCCCAATTCATTACAAACTAAATTAATTCCCTTACATTAAATATATGTTGAGCCATAAGTCAACTACAACACAATTTAAATACTTCTACATAAATTCAATACCAATAGCTAGCTCACAAACAACTCAACACCAATAAGAAGGAAGACCAAGAAGAGTGCCAGAGAAAACCAAGCCAAGCATCAATAAATTCTAAAGCATTTCTAGGTTCCCAAAGCATGGAAAGCTCCCAAAACATGTTGAGTTTCAAGACCATGCCAAAATCCAAGATCATACTGAGCTCCACAGATTGTGGAAAGCTCCAAGCCCATGTTGAGATCCATAGTAAATGTCAAACACCAATATCTACTGAACTCCACAACACTTAACCAAAATACTTCCAACCATGTAGGATTGAAAGAAAGCCCAAACTTATCCTACATCAAACACCTTAGATTTGAAAAGATGTTCTTAGAAGCTAGAAGAACATCATCTAGGATCAAACACATAAATCTCAAATTGGTTCTTCACATACATATCCTCCATGTCTTTAACTTGTACACTCTTTCCCTTGTTCCACTTCTATTTTTTCATGTCCATCTTCAGTGTGTTATAGGTCTTCTTTCTATACTAATCTCCAGCCTTCTTAGAATTTGCTAACTCAACTCAGTTGCCAATGCTCAGGTTTCATCTACCAAGCTCTTCATTCTGTAAAGGAATCAAGGAATGCTTCCTACCACCTTTCTCAATAGTAAACAAATTCTTGACACAATCATGCACAACCCTACTATCATACTACTAAGGTCTATCAAGAAACATATGACAACTATTGATGACCACAATGTCATACAACACTTCATCCTAATATTTCCCAATCTAGAAATTAATAAGGCATTGCTCCCTCACTTCCAAAGCATGCCCACCTTGAAACCATCCAATCCTATAAGGACAAGGATGTCTTAATCTCTTCAAACCAAGTTTTTGAACCATCTCCTTAGCAAGTAGGTTATCAATACTACCACTGTCTACAATCACCTTGTAGACTTTACCGCCAGACTTACAACAAGTCTTGGACAAACTAGTCCTTTGATGAGAATCCAATGTCTTCTGACCAACTAGTACTTGCTGTGATAACAAACTCTCTCCTTGTGTGTGCTGCCTATCTTGGACTACAACCTCATTCACAAGAACAACTATCCTACCATGAAAACACTCAAAAGATCAATGCCCTTCTTGACCACATTAAAAATAATTACCTCTAAACCCACCTCCATCTGTCATTCTTTTCTGATCAATAGGTTTGGGTTCACCTTCTGCACTCAGTTTAGCTTGTGCCAAGCTATCCTACTTCTCTTTTCCTCTAAAATTTCCTTGAATTTTCCTCTTCAACTTATCTTCTTCATTCAAACCATACTCATGAGCATCCTTAACTAAAGAAATATTTAGCATACCAACCTCATGCTGAATATTGAATCTTAAACCATTAATGTACCAAGCTACCTTTTTCTTTGACAATTCTCTATGCCCAGACTGAATAGTCAACTTGTATAACACCTCAGTATAATCCATCATAGTAATATCTTTCTACTTCAAATTATATAACCTCTTAAAAAGATCAAGTTCATAATTATTAGGAATGAACTTAAGCTTCAATTTAGTCTCCATCAATCTCCATCTAGAGATCTTTATTTCACCTTCTTCTTTTATGTCTCTTTTCAATTCTTTCCACCAAAGAGCAACATGTCCCTTAAACTTAGTTTGTGCCAACCTCATTCTAAGTAGATCCTCAATATCCTCAAGCTCAAAGTAGTCTCCCAATTCACCAATCTAATCAATCAGGTCTTTAGGAGTCAAAGTACCTAAAAAATTAGAAACCTCCATCTTATGCTTCAACTTCAACTAAGATCCAAGTCTAACATATTGACTAGCCCTAGTTCCAATAGGTCTCTCCACATGATCAGGTCTATCCTCACCACTCAATCCAACAACTTTAATGTCTTCAACAAATTCCTCATAACTGTGTTCAGAACCCACATGAATAGGTACACCACCTAAAGCACTCACAATTTCAACAATAATGTCACTCTTCATCAGTGCAATCTCAGATTTGAATTTTTTTTTTAATCTTCTCTAAGATCCTTTCTTCCACAACATCATTAAGATCAAAAATTTCTATAGGGTCCAATATTCTTTGAGGCATCCTCCAAATATTTCATAAATCCTAAGAAATAGATCCACAAATCTAGAAGATCAATTAACTCCATAAGATCAACCTTCTCCAACCCAAGATCTTGATGCAAAACTACCTCAGCTTCATCGATCTATGCTCACACTCAGGAAAATTGATGCTTTGATACCACTTGATCTAGTGCAAGGAAGAAGAGTCCCCAAATGAGATGTCCTAGCCCCCAACAAATAACCACATAGTGGAAGCACAAAAACAAAGAAACAATAATGCAAGATTTGATACCAAATCACAACTCTTTATTCATAAAATAATTGATTACATGAAAAATGTTTGGTTATAAGGCCTTTCAAGTTAGGGCCAAATACAAATAAAAATTACAATATTATCTCTATAAGATCCCACAAGATCTAACTTACAAACCCAATCTTAGCTATTATAGATCCACAACTAGATAAGAACACTAGAAAGAACCCACACTTGTACCCTCATGTCCACCAAACAATCTTCTATTTCTCAAGCCACAGTTACTAGTTCTTCAAAGTTTGCATCCTCTTCTCCAAGATATATCCTCATGAATAAAATTCCTAAAGACTTTACAAGACCCCTTACTTATACTCAACTAAGCCACAAGTTAGCCCAGTTCATTACAAACTAAATCAAATCTCTTACATTAAATATATGTTGAGCCACAAGTCAGCTACAACACAAATTAAATACTATTACGTAAATTAAATACTAAAAATTTGCTCACAGACAACTCAACACCAATAGGAACCAAAACCAATATGAGTGCTAGAGAAAACCAAGCCAAGGATCAATAAATTCTCAAGCATTATTGATTTTCTAGTGTAAGGAACTCAAGTGCAGAAACAACTTCCTACACTAATCCCTTAAGGAAAGTATTGTGCAAATTCTATTTAAATCCTTAAAATTTCAGATTCAATATTATGTGAACAATAATATTGTAGTCAACCATGGATACAAAAATAGATAGACAAAGAAAACACAAATACAAAGATATGCTATTGGAAAAAAACCTTTCGGTAAAACAACCCCACCCCTCCAAAACTTGCACAATGTATTATATTCAACTCAAAGATTACAACACACTTGTAGTGCAAGCTCTTTTAGTACATGGAAGACTTATCTAGTAGCAACCAACAATATAGTATACACACACACACACACACACACACACACACACACTCCCTCACAACTATCTACAACCCTCAAAGTGCTTACATAATGCATTTTCCATTATTAGGACATCTTCCAAAGATAACTCTTATGTGTCATAGGAATCCATCATAATTGTTTTAGTCATGATTTCCTTACACATAATTAAATCCTCTAGAGATAGTTTTTATGTGTCATAGGAATCCATCATAACCATTTTTAGTCATGATCTCTTTACAAACAATTAAATATTCCAAAGATAGCTCTTACGCATCATAGGAATCTATCATAATTCAGGATGTTGATACATGCAAGTGGAGTGACACATCAACATGCCTACTAGATATCTACAATCACACTTAATTAGATTATTTGCGAAAAAAATACATTTAGATAAAAAATAATAAGAATAGGAATTATCCAAGGTTGAGATATCTTATTCCTAACATTCTCCCACTTGTCAAACACCTTGTAAGTGCAACAGAAACATAACAAGAACTAATCACTATAGGCTAAAAGGTGCATAGACTCTAAACACCATCTAAACTTCTCTATACCCACTAGTTTTGCTAATACATCTACAACATTATTTATAGTATCTACCTTCTCCAAATTTACCTTTCCATCTTCCACCATATCTCTCACAAAGTGTTAAAACTGTACATCATTGTGCTTTGTTCTAGCATGGAAAGTTGGATTCTTTGCAATGAAAATAGCACTTTGACTGTCACAACAAATAGTAGTCTGTCATGCATCAACACCAATATTAGAACACAATCTCCTAAGCCAAATGGATTCCTTACAAGTATGAGTAGTAGACATGTACTCAGCTTCTGTAGTAGACAAAGAAAGCATAGGTTGTTGCTTACTCATCCAATTGATGGCACCACCAAACATAGTGAACACATAAGCACTGGTGGATCTCTTGCTATCAATATCACCTGCCCAATCTAAATCCACAAACCCAAAAATACAAACTAAATGTGGAGCTCTAGAAGAGTTACCATGATAAAAAATGGAATAATCTAATGTACCCCTCAAATATTTGAATACTTGCTTAACTGCATCTCAATTTATCCATCCAAGGTTAGCCATAAATCGTCTTAGAACTCCCACTACTTGGGTAATGTCTGGTCTAGTATAGACCATAGCATACATAAGATTGCCAACTGCACTAGCATAAGTTACTTTACTCATGTGATCCAACTCACTAGAAGATTTTGGATAATCATCTATAGATAAATTTGTTCCCATAGAAATAGGAACACACAATGGTCTACAATTTGCCATGCTAAACCTGTTCAACATAGACTTCACACACTTACTTTGACTCAACTAGAGTTTTCTGTTAGACCTATCTCTACTAATTTCCATACCCAAGACATACCTTGCTGCCTCAAGATCTTTCATCTCAAACAATGCTGACAATTGAGATTTAAAATAAAAAATTATACCCTTACCATTCCTAACTAGCAACATATCATCAACATATAATGCAACAATAAGAAGGTGATCATTTTCAAATCTAAAATAAACAAAATGATCTAATTTTGATCTTACAAATCCAATTAATAGCTGGAAGACATCAAACTTAAGGTACCACATCTTAGGATATTGTTTCGAACCATATAGAGACTTCTTTAATCTACAAACCAAAGATTCTTTACCTTTAACAATGTAGTGCTCAGGCCATGACATATACATCTCTTCCTTCAAATCACCATGAAGGAAAGTTGTTTTCACATCCATCTATTGTATCTCTAAATCATATGATGTAGCAAGAGATAACAAAAATCTAATAGATGTCAAATTTGCAACATGAGAGAATATTTCACCATAATCTATTCCCTATACTTGTGAGTACCCCTTCGCAACCAATCTAGCTTTGTACCTTTCAACATTGCCATCTATACAAAATTTTGTATTGAACACCCATTTGCTACCAACATGTTTTCATCATTTAGGAAAAGGTACAAGGTCCCAAGTTTAATTTTTATTGAATGAAGCCATCTCATCATCCATGGCCTCAATCTAGAAACCTACATCTTCCATATCCAAAGCCTCTTTCATAGATTTAGGCTCATTAGTGTTAGTAATCAAAGAAAAGGCACAACTGGAATCTAACATAGAATAACCAAACTTTTCTAGCTAATTTATCACTCTTGTGGATCTCCTCAATGACTAAGTTTGAGGTTTTTCTTCCTCTTCTTTTGAACTATTAGAGTTATTAGAGCTCTCCTCATCATTAGGCTCAACATGGTCTTTTTGTTCAGCCTGCTCAGGGGTAGGAGGTAATTGAACAATACCTTCCTTTTTTTTTTCATCTGGTTGTAGCAAAATAGGATAAGATGTTAGCTCTCTTAAAATAACATTTCTACTATACAACACCTTACTAGTCATAGGGTCCCAAAGCTTGTATCCTTTCATACGAAGACCATATCTAATGAAAATACATATGACATCTTTGTTTTCCAAGTTAGATATTTTCTCCTTTGGAACATGAGCATAAGCTTCACAACCAAAAACAAGAAGATGTATAATTGAAAGCTTCTTACTAGACCACACCTCCATGGGTGTCTTACCAACAAGAGCTGATGTAGGAGATCTATTGAGCAGATAGCAAGCAGTGGCCATGGCTTCAACCCAAAACTTTTGTTTAAGAATAGCTCCACTAAGCATACTCCTAGCCTTCTCCATTAGTGTCCTATTGATTCTTTCTTCAACTCCATTTTTTTTTGGAGTATAAGGAGTTGTCTTATGCCTCTCAATACCTCATTCTTTATAGAACTATTCAAACTCTACTAAGAAAAACTCACTACCATTATTAGTTCTCACACAGTTAATCTTTTTACTAGTTTGATTCTCTATAAGGGCTTTAAATTCCTTGAACTAACTCAAGAATTGTGTCTTACTTTTAGGGAAATAAATCCATGTCCTTATACTATAATCATCTATGAAAGATACAAAAAATATAGACTTTGAGATTGAAGGAACTTTTACAGGACCAAATACATCGGAATGAATAAGATCCAAAACATCAGAAGATTTGTGAGAACTAGAGTAAAATTGAACAAGATTTTGTTTACCATAAACACAATGTTCGTAGAAGTTGAACTCAAGATTACAATAATTTAACCCCTCAAAAAAGTTCTTGTTCTTCAAGGTTCTAAGACCCTTCTCACCAATGTGGCCAAATCTCATATGCCACAACATTGTCTTTTCTGTAGGAAGCTTTCCTTCCAATTTGTTTACACCCTTAGGTACATATGTTGCACTACCATCAAAACCAATAACCATAGTCTTCTTTACTACTCATTCAAATCATGAGGATGAAGTGATATCTTCTCTCTTCTTTGAAATAGAATAACTTTTACACTAAGAAATGCATGCATCAAGCTGAAATAGAGTATCTCTTCTAGTACCCTTAGCAAGCACCATAGCTCCTCTCATCATCTTCCATCCATCTTTAGAAAAAACAAGTTGCACACTTACATCATTCAACATACTTATAGATAATATGTTTCATGCCAAACCACAGATGTACATTACCCCATTGATCCCCTTTACTCATCCATCAGTGAATCTGATAGTGACCTATCCTTGTCCAACTATCTTTAGGTGATAATCATCACCCAAGTACACCTTTCCACCATCGAAAACTTCATACTTTGAGAACCAGATTTGATGAGAGATCATGTGGAAAGAAGCACCCGAGTCTATCAACCACACATCATCAGATGCATGCACTACCAAGGTTGTAATGAAAGCATCACCATCTTCTTGATATTTTTCTAAACCTAAATCTGAGGCCTTCTTCCTTTTCTTTGGCTCTTTACAGTCTTTATGGAAGTGTCTAGTCTTATCACAGTTCTAGCATTTTGCCTTGGACTAATCAGGAGTCTTTGATTTTCCATGGGATTTGGATCTACCCTTTCTAGACATGTTGTCATTTTTCTTGCCTCTTTCATTGGATCTACTGTGAACAATAAGAGCTTCCTTAACCAAATCTGATGACTTTCTCCTCATCTCCTTAGATAACAACAAAGACACTGCATCATCCATTCTAAAAGTGACTAAAGTACTTGCAAGAGCCATCACAAGATGGTCCCATGAATCCAACATGGAACATAACATGGTTATACATTGATCCTCCTCCTCTATCTTGACACCAAATGATGTCAATTATGCAATTGGTAAATTAAAAGCATTTAGATGATCTATGTTAGATCCTCCTTCCTCTATTCTTAGAGAATTTAACTTCTTCCTCAGGAACAACTTGTTCACTAGAGATTTGGCTTGATACACAGATCCAAGCCGTGTCCACAAACTATTTTTGGTCTTCTCATCAAGAACATTTAGGAGAACTAAATCAACTAGACAAAGTGTAATGAGACCCTTAGCTTTCCAATCCTTGAGATTCCAATCTGCTTGAGATATTATTGCAAGTCTCACATCAAGTGAAGTCACCTCCCATAGATCATGATATTCAAGCAAGTCTTCCATCTTGAGTGTCCACAACTCAAAATTACTACCATTAAATTTCTCCATCTCCATTTTTTCGTATGATGAACTAGCCATCTCAATTTGCAAATAAGATTTAGAAAGCTCTGCACAAAACTCCCACTCAACTTGAGATTAGCTCAAAAAGCCCTACCCAAAAACTAGAATCAAAAGTTGATCAAGCTCTAATACCACTTGTAAGGAAACTCAAGTGCAGAAACAACTTCCTACACTAATCTCTTAAGGAAAGTATTGTACAAATTCTATTTAAATCCTTACAATTTCAGATTCAATATTATGTGAACAATAATATTAAAGCCAACCATGGATACAAAAAAGGATAGAGAAAGAAAACACAAACAAAAAGATATACTAGTGGGGAAAATCCTTTAGGTAAAACAACCCCACCCTTCCAAAACCTACACAATGTATTATCTTTAACTTAGAGATTACAACAAACTTGCAGTGCAAACCTTTTCAAGACATGGAAGACTTATCTAGTAGTAACCAACAATATACTACATACACACTCCCTCACAACTATCTATAACCCTCAAAGTGCTTATATAATGCACTTTCCATTATTAGGGCATCTTCCAAAGATAGCTCTTACATTTCATAGGAATCTGTCACAGCCATTTTAGTCATGATTTCCTTAAACACAATTAAATATTCTAAAGATAGTTCTTACATGTCATAGGAATTCATCATAACTATTTTTAGTCATGATCTCCTTACACACAATTAAATATTCCAAAGATAGTTCTTACATGTCATAAGAATCAATCATAGGAATCTATCATAATTCAAGATGCTAACACATGCAAGTGGAGTGACACATCAACATGCCATATAAACATGTACACTCACACTTAATTACAATATTTACAAAAAAAATACATTTACAAAGTAATTAATAAGAATAGAAATTATCCAAGGTTGAGACACCTTATTCCTAATACCTAGAGTATGCCGAGTTCCTAAACCATGCTGAGTTCCAAGACCATGTCAAGCTCCAAGATCATGCCGAGCTTCAAGACCATGCCGAGATTCATAGACCATGCCAAGCTCCATACTATATGTCAAACACCAATATCTGTTGAACTCCACAACACTTAACCAAAATACTTCCAACCATGTAGGATTGTAAGCAAGCCCAAGATTCTCTCGCATCAAACATCATCAAGAATGAGTCAATAGGTACCATATAGAGTCTTTTGGGAGATAATGAGTATGTATTTGTACATTTGTTTAAATTTTATGCAATTAAGTTTTAAAATTTAATTTTTAATTTTTATCTTGATTCATTAAAGATTAAATTTAATTTGTGCATATTTTAGTAATGAACTTTTAGAAGTTAATAGAAAGAAATGCATGGTTGAAAGAGGATAGAAAATACACGTTCATTATATTCAGTCACGAGTACAAATAATCATAATTGGACATTGAAGATAAGAGAATGCTTATGTTTTTGTAATAGTTGCATTGATGAAGACTATCAAAAATACATCAATCAAACACATCGATACACAAATGCATGGCTTTTGGTACCACATTATGTTACTGATACATTTGCTAAAGATGAAGATGAAAATTTTGATGATATTCCATTGATTTCTGATGATTATACTCATATCTCTAGATTGGTGAAAGTGGATAAGTATCATAAAAATTAATCTCAACATGTTATTTAATTATCAATGAATTTTCTTATATAATGTAAATGTGTATACTTTTTCTATAGGATATGTCTTTGTAGTTATTGTTGAGCTTGGAAATCATGAAGGTGTTAATTATGATTTATTACGATGTACTGCAGAGATGACAAAGTTATATGATCCTAAAGAAAGTGATGAAATATTGTTCTCCATAGGTATTATATATATAGGTAACTTTATATCAATCAAATTTTAAAATATTGAAATTTTTGGTATAGATTTTGTTGTGATACATGGAGCATATTTGAAGCAAATCAAATAGTCCAGCATGGAATACACTTTGTTGATTATCAATTTGACAACAAGGTTTTACAATACAACCACCTAGTTTTTTCCATCGGGCTTTGTGTACATCTAGTCACATTTAAGTGTGGATGTTGTAAGTGGAGACTAGATCATGAGAAGATATTACATGTTTCAAGCAAACATCATGGTTGAATTGGGCCTTGAGATTTAGGCGTAATTTGATTTAAAATAAAATTTAGGACCTTTAAATGTAGACATTTTGTTTTTGTTAGTTATTGCTCTCAATATACATGAGCACCATAGTATGAAGGATTTTAAAAATTATATTTGAAATTTAAAATAAATTTTAAATTGATAAACTATATGTTTATTGTATGTACAAATTGATTTATATGTTTCTCTCTCTTTCCCCCTCCCCTCTCTCTCATAATTTAGTTCGTATAAAAATTACATAAATTTAATTAATTATTATATATGTTTGTTTTAAATATGTTTACAAAATTAACATGCAGGTTATAAAGATAAAAATGTAAGCTCACATAAATCTTTGTAATCTACTAAAAGTATTTATTTCTAGATCTTTTCTGTCTCACTTCCCCTTTCCTTTCTCTATCTTCCCCTACCCTTTCTCTATCTTCCCTTCCTATTCTCTTTTCTCTTCCCCTCCCCCCCCCCCCCCCCCCCTCTCTCATAATTTAGTTCATATATAAATTACATAAATTTAATTATTATATATGTTTCTTTTAAACATGCATTTACAAAATTAACATACATATTATAAAGATCAAAATGCAAGCTCACCTAAATATTTGTAATCTACTTAAATAAAAAAATATACATGTATGTCTCAATAATGAACATGTAGATCTAATATATATACTGAAATGCATATATGCAAACTATGTGAATAACAAATGCATGTAAGTCTCAAATAAACATGTGTACATCAAATATAAATAGTGAAATACATGTCATCCATGTACTAAAATACATGTATACAAATTCAAGAATATATAAATGCATCAAAATATACATATATCTAGTACTACTAGAGAGACCCCTTGAGATGCATAGAAATAGAATGGCCCTCTAATTGAGTCTCTTGTACATTCTGTTGTTGAGGTGCAACAATTGAGCCCTAAAAATATATATACATTAGATCTATCTAAACATATATACATGTGTACATGCATACAATTGCATAAATTTTGAAACATAAATAACTTTACAAACTACTTAAAACTTGTACCTAAGCACTACTGGGTGTCTCAGTAGAATCCTCTCTCTAGTGTACATGCCCTGACCCAAGATTAGATGTAATAATGTGCTTGGTGACCTGTGCTTGCAAAATTTATTTAATTTATATTATATATTATAATTTTTTAATATCTATTTGAACTATTTTTAAATTTCATAAATTTAAATTTAAAAATATTATATATGTACCGAGGTCTCAGGAGCTAGAAGATGATCATCAGACTCTATTGTATCATCTATCAATGCACCTCTAATACTAGTGTCAACATCCCATCGTAATACATCAAAAAAATCTCTTGAAGCTCCAACATCTATGAAGTGCCCTCAGTGCCACAATCTCCTGAAGCACCCATGCCAACCCCAAAATACACAACTCCAACTGCTAGTGATGATGAGTGAAGTGGCATGTTTAACTGACTGAGTAATGGTGTAGAATCAGTGCCCTAGAATAACATGTCCATGAATGATGATGATCCCATGCTCTAATTATTATCAAACAAAGATACTTGTTGTAACTACTCACTAAAATCATCATGGCCCTCAACTATGATCCTGACATCTCCAACTCGTATGCCCAAGCCATTTGTAGAGTGTCATGAGTATGGTGCATAATGTTGTGTGGCAACTGTCACTGGTGTAGTCTATGCCTATAGAAATGTGGAGCCTTGATACAGTCTAATGGTGTACATCACTAAGCAAACTAGTATCCCCAATGTATGAGAAATATAACTAATATGATGCAATAGGTCCTTCAAAAATATTGCACTAGATCCATATGTGTGTTTCCTTTAGAAAGAGCACAAACATCACCTAGTAATGGTAGTCAATAACTCTGTATGCCTCATTAGCGGAGGTTCCTGAAGTGCTACTCGATGCCTTTGAAGATGGTCAACTTGGATGACTTTTCCAAGTGTGAATATACTAACGAAGAGAGTTAGATGTGATACTGGTAGCCATAGATGTGATGTGTCCAACGCTCTTAATTTTTTCCCTCTGAGAAGAAATCACAACTCTATCGACAATAGGAGCTAGTGCTATAGTCACTGGAGTAAGTCTTTGCCCAATGAATTGTCTAACATCTAGATGTGGTAGACATTTTGTACTGTGATACTAGTCATGTTTTACAATCTGACCATGCCCCTATCTACAATAATCTAGAATATCTAAGTAGTTGACATTGAGCCACATGCAGAACTCAACATACAATTATTGTGAAAAATAAATAGGAATCTGATCATTATTAGGATAACAATTATGTTCTACTAAGAAATAAGGATAGATCATGCTAACAACAATAGAATCTGTGCAACGTGTCATTTGATAGCCCCTCACCCTCCCCTAGGTACCCTCATATAAAGGAAACACATATTGTTTGATCACATCTTTTGGGGCCACCCTCTTGACATCCTCAAAAGATGCATCTCCCAAAATCTCAGCTCTAAGCTTTGTAGATATGGCAGCTAATACATCAACAGTAAAAGAATGATGTGCTCTAAATCTAGTAGTAAGATCCTATAAGCTCCTACATATGGTCACATAGATGTCTCTATATACACCATCATCCAAGGAGAGTATAGATTTCTTTAATCTAGTAACCTCCTACTTTGCAAATAAAAATAATGCATTAATATCAATGCATGGAGTTATTACAGAAGGAGTTGCACTAGGACTTGCACTAGGAGGGCCACACTAGGACCTACACTAGGAGCCACACCAGGACCTATGCTATGAGTTGCAACATGACCCCCATGTTGAGCCACACCTCGAGTCCCACCATAAGTCACACCATAAGCTGTACCATGAACTACACCATGAGTCGTACCACAAGCCACACTAGTGGGAGTCACAATAGGAGCCTCATCACCCTTAGGATGATGACCAAACTTATTGTGTGAGGTCATATCTACAATTATTGAGCTAATATATATTGTAAATACACACATACATACATGTGCAAAAGACTACTATGATTGAGCTAGAGAAATAGTTAAATTTATAGTAGTCTAGTACACAAGTTTATATTTAAAAGATACAAATCATACATTATCTAATCTATACATCTATATCATACATGAGAAAGAGAGCTCATTATGGTTAAGATTATAATTAGGGTTACAAAACTAGGGTTATATATAGGGTTAGGGTTAGGGGTGGAATTAGAGATAGGATTAGGATTAAGGTTAGGGTTAGGATTAGGATTAGGGTTAGTGATAGAGTTAGGATTAAGGTTATGGTTATAGTTAGAGATAGAGTTAGGATTAGGGTTAGAGTTAGGTTAGAGTTAGAGTTAGAATTAGAATTAGAGCTAATATAAAGGGTTAGGGTTTGAATAAAGGATTCAAGTTAGGGTTTGAGTTAGAGTTAGAATTTGAATTAGAGATAGAGTAAGGGATAGAGTTAGAATTAGAGTTCTAGGGTTAACAATAAGGCTATAGGTAAAGTTTGGGTTAGAATTAGGGTTAGGGTTATAGTTAGGGTTAGGGTTAGAGTCAGGGTAAAATTTAGAGTTAGGGTTAGAGTTAGAATTAGAGTTCTAGGGTTAAAAAAAGGTCTATAGTTAAAGTTTAGTTTAGCATTATGGTTAGGGTTAGGGTTAGGGTTAGCATTAGAGTTAGGGTTAGGGTTAAAATTAGAGTTAGGGTTAGAGTTACAATTAGAGTTTTAGGGTTAACAATATGGATATAGTTAAATTTTGGGTTAGCATTAGGGCTAGGGTTAGGGTTAGGGTTGGGTTTATGGTTAGGGTTAAAATTAGAGTTAGGGTTAGAGTTAGAATTATAGTTCTAGGGTTAACAATGGAGGTATAGTTAAAGTTTGGGTTAGCATTAGGGTTAGGGTTACAATTAGAGTTAGGTTTAGAGTTAGGATTAAATTAGAGTTAGGGTTAGATTTAGAGTTAGAGCAAGATTTTAGGTTATGGTTAGAGATCTAGAGTTAGGATTAGGTTTAGGGTTAGGGTTAGAGTTAGAATTAGGGTTAAAGTTAGGGTTTGAGTCTGAGTTAGAGCTACAGTTAGAGTTAGGGTTTGGCTTAGAGTTAGGGTTATAGAACAAGGGATATATATAGGGTTAGTGTTAGGGTTAGACTCATTTTTATTTTATGTTTTCTAATGTTAGGGTTAGAGTTATAATTAAGATTAGAATTAGGGTTACAGAACTAGGGTTATATATAGGGTTAGCTTTAGGGTCAGGGGTGGATTAAATGATAGGATTAAGATTAGGGTTAGGGTTAGGGTTATAATTAAAGGGTTAGAGTTAGGATTTGTGTTTGAGTAAGAACTAGAATTATAGCTAGAGTTAGGGTTAAAATTAGAGTTATGGTTAGAGTTAGAATTAGAGTTCTAGGGTTAACAATAGGGCTATAGTTAAAGTTTGGGTTAGCATTAGGGTTAGGGTTACAATTAGGGTTAGGGTTAAAAATAGAGTTAGGGTTAGAGTTAGATCTAGAATTAGGGTTAGGGTTAGAGATAGAGTTAGGATTGGGGTTAGGGTTAGGGTTAGGATTAGGGTTAGGGTTAGGGTTAGAAAGGTTGGAGTTAGGATTTGAGTTAGAGCTAAAGTTAGGGTTTTACTTAGGGTTAGGGTTAATATTAGAATTAGGGTTACAAAACTAGGGTTATATATAGGGTTAGGGTTAGGGTTAGATTTATTATTATTATTTTGTGTTTTGTAATGTTATAGTAATATTTTTCTAAATTTGTTTCCTATTGTTAAATTGATATTTTTCTAATATTCTAGATTAAAGTTTTTAAAAATATTTTCTATTGTATTTTCTAATTTTTTCTAATTTTTTTCTAATATTTTTCTAATAACACTAATACTTTTCTAAATTAGTTTTCTAATGTTATACTAATATTTTTCTAATATTCTAGACTAATATATTTTTAGTTTTTTCTTGTTAATCTTAGATTGGTTTTGACATATGAGTGATAATGCACTTAAGTCATTTATCAAATGGAACTTAGTTCCTATCGAATAAGTAATGTATGTCAAGCATAAGTTGTTAGATAAGTATATGTTGAGCGA
This sequence comes from Cupressus sempervirens, assembly GCA_028749045.1. Lineage (NCBI taxonomy): Eukaryota > Viridiplantae > Streptophyta > Pinopsida > Cupressales > Cupressaceae > Cupressus > Cupressus sempervirens. The sequence continues at coordinate 421,824,760 of CM053791.1, forward strand.
GATATATAGTATGTGCCAAGTAACTAGTAAGTGCTGAGTCACTCAACTGTCAAGTAGATAGTTGATGCTAAGTGATTTAGATGCCAAGTGATCAATGGATGCCGAGTCATTGAGAGGTTGAGTAACAACATTGAAGATACAAATCAGAGATTTCAAGTACCAAGTAAAATAGTTTTGACATAGTTGTTTGTAATGGTATAAACTTCTATGTAAACTATTTTTGAGCTGACTTAAGTATTGTTTTGTGATTCTAGATGATAAGAACAAATCTATATTGAGGATCCCTATTCAATACATGCAACCAATCAATTATAGGGATGAATTAAGTGGAAAAATGGATGAATCACAATTGTTGATTTATACCTAACCCTAAGTCACCTAGGTCTTCTTAAGGAAGGAAAACCCTAAAACATTTTATGTGTGAAGAGAGAAGTTTAAATGCATAGACAAAGAATTCATGGTGGCTACAGAGTTGTGAATTGAGATATACATTGAAGAATCAGTTAGAAGAGACTAGAGGAAAGGAGTTAGAGGATAGAAGTGACACATCTGATCAAGAGAGGATCAAGGATATGTGCAAATAGGTGATTTGTTATCTAGCAGTAGAGTGCTAACTATAGGGTCATTGCGGAGACATTCTTGCAAGTGAATCCATTAAATCTCTTAACAAAGTAGTCCTAATAGGCTATTTTTAATCCTTTAATAGGGTAAGATCTAACAATCTTGTAATTCTTTAATAGGGTAGACCTTTCATCGGGTAGATCATAGTTTATGATCAAACATTATAACCTTTGTTAGAAATAGATAATACTGAGAGGGGAGGAGGGTGAATCAGTATTCTACAAGCTTTTTCCCACAACTAAATATTGTTAATTACTTTAAAACTTGCATGTGAAAGTAAACCAACAATGTTGATCAATAAATAAAACCATATGCATATAACTTATAACACCATTATGTGTTAACTATGAAAACCTTGGACAAGGGAAACTCCTAGTGGGGATGATACCTACTAGATGATTCACTAAACAATAGGATCCTATTAAGGATCTTGATACTTTTAGGAGCCTATGAAGTACATATAGTGTCTCGAGTCCTTGTTAGAAGTCTCAACCCTATTAGGAGTTGCTACAACCCTGTTAGGAGGTAGCATAATAATTACAATGAATGCAAGAAGAGCCATTTCCCTAATATGCAATTATACAATTCAATTTTTTTAAAGATAGGTATACATACAATACTTTATTTTCTGTTGTAACTGGCACTTTCTCTAATCTCACATCATATTTTGCATTACACAAGGCTCACAGATAGTTCTCACAATAGTTCATATGTCACATCTAATCATGCAACTTCCCCATTATCTATGCAAGATAGGATCTTTATTTATACCTTGCACAATTACAAAACTATGCACTATCAGCCTTCATGTCTTCACATGCTTGACATAATATAAAATAACTTATGGAATAATATCCACATAGTCAGCTCAACATAACTTATTAATTTCTTTATAACCAAAATAATTCCTAATGTTGTACTATTCCTTGTTCTACATTGTTAAATACCCACACTATTAATCTTACTATAACTTGCATTGTATTGTCTGTACATATCTGCACACTAGAACACATCATCATGATAGCTTCATGAAGCTTCCTTCAACTACACACAAGATAACTCTTATTAGACCATCTGTACTCTTAAGATATCTTTTCGAAATTGCTAAAAATTATTTAATACGTAGACAATTTTCTATCTTTAAATGCATAAATGAAATGTTGAATGTATGTTTCCATAAATGACAACCATCAAGACATCTAAGTGATCATATTGCCAACAAACTCCTCTTTTGGAATTGATGGCAATATTTAGGAAAATTGACTAAGTCACAAAATGATGTCATACATAAAAAAAGAAGAAGTAACTAGACAAAAATTGCCTTCAAAACATAACAATTTTATTCATGTTTTGATGGATCATTACATTCCTTATCACTCCTTTACATTAATACATATATAAGCTCCCCCTTACATATACATTTACATCTATACAAATCTTCCTTTACATAACACTCCCCATTTCACATTAATAACAAAGGTGAAAAAACTTGTATCTCAAAAACTTATTACCTATTTTTGATTAGCTCATCATCCTGGATATGCAATTTGCAAAATTGATCTTTAGTCTATCAAAGTCCTTATTATAGTTCCCTTTGAACTAATCTAATATACTAATGAGTGCACAAAGTATATGAGATGCCACTTCAACTACACTCAAGTCAGTATAGGCAAATTTGTCATAGGAATTCTTTATTGAAAGGCATTCCTCCAATTGCCTCTACAAAATTACAATTTTGGGTGCTAGATATTCCCTAGGAATAGAGAATCTCTTGATTACCTTCTCTATGTCAAATTTAATGTCTCAAAAAACATTGTGGATCCTCTCAATCTCATTCTCAGAATCTTTAATTTTGATCTCTGGTTGCTACAATCTTGTAGTGAATGTTTAAAGATCACTCATATGGCCTTTTATCTTTGCATCAAAATTTGATAAGTAAGTGTAAGACATTGTGCACTATCCATATAACTTCTTACTTTAAGCACTAAAATTTCTTAGTTCATTGATTTTTCCATCAAGTGCCTTCAAATTATTTCACACATTGGTACACACTATGTTGAATAGGGTCGTATCATGGTTTGTCCACACTTGCACAACTACTACTTTAGCTAAAGTTGTGAATTCCCCATCAAAGGTCATCACCAACTCTTTTGCCTTGGCCTACAACATTGGATTTTCTATAGTTGTGAAAACTATCTTCTTCATGTGCTCTAGTACTTTAGCAAGAGTCTTCTCCAAAGACTTAATAGATTTATTGTTCTCGAATAACTTGCTCAGGGTGCCCATTAGTTCTTTTTGATCTTCATCATCAAAAGGGATGGATACTATTGTTGATGTTCTAGCTACTGGTACTACTAAAGGTATAGTAGCCTTTATCCTTTTTTCCTCTACTTTCTTCTTTTCCTTAGCCTCTTTCTTCACATGTTCTTCCTTCTTCTTCTTTTCTTCTTCTATTTTTCTCTTATTTTCCTCTTCTTCTTTCCTTTTCCTCTCCCCTTCTTCTTTCCTCTTGTTTTCCTCTGCTTCTTTTCTTTTCTTCTCTTATGCTTCTTGTTCCTTCTTTTTAATTTTTTTTTTCACTCTTTTTCCTCATCATTAGAATTGGTATAACCAATGATATTTCTCATATTGCCAACAATATTTTCTCCATATGCAACATCCATAGTTATGTGCATACTATCCACTTGCATGGATTCAATACTCATAACAATGTGAGGTGGTGATAGTTCTTTCTATGTCCCTTCTTCCTCTTCCTCTTCACTACAAGGTGTTTGTACTTTTACATATAATGGGTTGTTGGCCTTTTCTTGTGCACTCTCCTTAGGCACTAAGGGCATATACTTTACTATAGTCTCCTCTATTTCTTGCCTAACCTCCTCATAATTGCCTCCCATCAGAAGAATTGATCTTTTTTTGTTCCTCATCAAGGGCTCAATATCCTTCAATTTTTTTTTAGATTCTTCTTTTGATCCAACATCACCTAACTTATTTATTGATTTGATTCTCATATTTAGATCTTCTACTACTCTTCTCTTTCTATTAATTTACATATTATATAGGTCTTCAAGAATTTTATTTTGCATACTTTCAAATCTCTTATTTGTCAAATCATGTTTCTAATGGTGACATTCTCTAATTTCCTCCTATCCATACTATGATCCATGCTATAAAATTTATTTAACTGAAAAAATTTGTCATCACTTATAATCTCCATGTTCAGATTCTCTACCTTTGGTTTCCATGCCATTTTTCTTGTAGCTATCTTAGCTTCCTACACATCTTGTTCAATAGGTTTATCTTTAGTATCATCTTTTGAGCTTTTAGAATTTCTCACTTGCATGGAATTTCTTCTCTTACCAAGCCCACTGGTGGTCTTCTTTACTCTTTTCTTTTCTTGAGGTGTAGGTTCTTGCTTATCTTCACTAGTCTTCCTAACTTCCTTTGCACAAAAGGTAATTCCACCTTTGGTTGACTCCTTGATTGTTTATACCTAGCTCTTACTGGTTGTATTTTTCCAACTACTACATACAATGCAATAGGAGCTTGTGTATATGGTTGTGCCATTGTTACTCCTTCTAAGGGTCTTGGTACTACAATAGGTGTTGTTGCCAATACTTTAGACTGCCCACTAGCCTTCATTTCCAACATAATTCCCTTTAGTTCATTGAATTCTTGTCTTGACATACCAAATTCCTTGAGAATGGAATCTATCTCTTTTTCTACTTTCTTCTTTCTCTCTTTGCTATGGAGCTCAGATTCTACTATCCTTAGTCTTTCATCATATGTTCCCCATCTAGGACATTCTAAGTCCTTCCTAGATTTGAGTATGATCTATGCATACCCTTCTATCAATTATGCACTCATCTCATATCCCATTAGCTGAATGAAATTCACTCTAGGTAACTATCATTGCTTCCATACATATATTATTAGTCTCCAACATGAAGCATAAATCATTCTTATATTTTTCCACCATAGAGGAAGGTATCCTATACCTCAGTTTCATCTCAGACTGAAAGTTCTTCACCATTCTATCTATATCAACATCTCTAACATTCTCAGGCTTGAATCTATATCATTAGGTCACTATCTTCATTCTTCACTCACTTCTATCAAAATTATTTATGCAAAGAAACTTCTTTAAAATATAAAGAACAAATGAGTGAGTGAGGACTCAAATCTAAACACCGAGCTCTTCATTTTATTTATCTTTGCAATATTATCAAATAGTTGCAATATGATAATGTCACATAAATTTACTTTCCCTCTTTCAATAGCCATAAGATATGTTGCATGAAGAAATCTAGCTGGTATAGAGTTAACCCTTGATCCATGGTTCAAATTGTACCCCAAAATCTTAGTTAACAACATAACCCCTTTATCCTAAATAGGATCAAATTTCATATTTCTTCCATCAAACTTGGTTTTTAGATTTATCTCAACCATTTTCCTGATGCTTCTCTCATTAATAAGATTATAACCTTCATTTCTCAATCCCATGACCTTGTGAATTAGATCATTGCCAATATAAATCTGTGTATCACCCAACTAGAACATATCATCATGTATTTTTCTCAAACTAATTTGGGTCCATTAATGGTTATCAAATTCTTTGTAGAATATATACTTCACTAAATTCAAATCTTCAAGATGCATATATTCATACTTCAGGGATAACTCATTATTGCACATGACTTCTATGTCCTTGTGAATATCATCATCTCATATGCTCTCAATCTTACAATGTATATAACTCCTTATATCTTCTACATGTAACACATTTTCTAGAATTTATGAAAATAAGCCTACTAGATCATCTAATAAAGAAACAAATGGGTGTTGCTTGAACTCATACCTTGGTCTATCACTAACATCATACACTCTCTGATTGACCATTTCTTTATTACTATAAATACTACAATAAATTGGATTTAATACTTTTTAAAATACCTCAATTTCATGATTTAGGGCTTCTACAACTTTGGCTTCTCAAAATTTACTTTTCACTTCGATATATTGTCATATTGCTCTTCAATTTTCTAAAGACACTTCACATGAACAAATGATAGACTAAATCTTGCTTGCGATCCTTAAATCATTTCAAATCACACTGCACATTAAATGCACATCTAGCACAAACTCATAATACTATCTTTGTTTTCTAGTGACCTTGTTCTTACATTTCCTACTTATTGCAATCACATCTAGACTTGTGCACTAAACCATAACTTCCTCTCTATTTCTTTTACCTTATGTTAGCTATTGATGTAGTACAAGGTAGGAGAATCCCCAAAGGAGATGTCCTAGCCCCTAGCTATATAACCACATAGTGGAAACACAACAACAAGAAGCAACAATGTAAGATTTGATATAATTACAATAATTTGTTCATAAATTATAATTGATTACATGTAAAATTTCTAGATACAAGGTCTTCTAGGTTAGGGCCAAATACAAATAGCAATTAAAAAATTATTTTTGCAAGATCCCTCAAGATCCACCCCAAACACTATCCCCGTTAGCCTAGATCTATAACATAATAACAATCTGGAAGAAACCACCAGGGAAATCTCAACTTGTACTCACAAGACCACCAAGAAATCTCCTCATTTTCTAGTTTTAGCCCTAGCTCTTCCCCAAATTTATCCAAGATCCAAGTTTAAACTATCTCAAATTTGGTGCTCTATCCATACACTCATAACTCCATCACAATCCTGTTGTAAACTACCTCACATTTGGCACTCTGTCCTTAGACTCAAAAAAACTCACTCTTTAGCTACTCTCCACACTCCAAGATGGATGAAAAATCCCATGAATGAATAATAAATACTTTACCACAACCTCTAATTATACCAATCTAAGCCACAAGTCAACCCAAAATCCAAAAAACTAACATTATATACTTGAAGAGCCACAAGTTGGCTTGTAACAACAATTAAATGTCCAAAAATTGATACTAAAGAAAAATCATGATATCTCCTAGCTAAAATTCAATTAGAACTCATGCTTTGAAATAAAGGTCAAAATTTAGGTCCTCTAAAAACCCTTAAATATGAAAAGTATTGTTCACCAAGGATAAGTGTACATCCATCCCAAAAGTTAAGCACAAAAAATTGCCATGCAAAACTACTAGAAATTGATACTCTAGGAGAATTACCATATCTCCCAACTTATAAGGAATTATAACTTTATCCTTGGATAATAGATAGAAATATAGATCCTATTAAATCCTTAAAGTTTATAGCCTCTCATTCATTGAAAAAAATTATTTATGTATCTCACAACATGCATCTAGAAAATAGTAAAACATAGTTCCAGTAGCAAGGTAAAAACTACGTAAACTTCAACTCAATCCATCCAATCTCTATGCAACCATAAGGAAAGGTTCCCCAATGTGTCTCCAAAACATCCCTAACCATGAAATTACAACTCCATGAAAATTCAATCTCGATGGTCCTGCATCAAACTCTCCAAGTAAATAGAAAAGTATGTCCTATACTTTGATTCGCAAAGAAAGACCTACAACCAACTTCATCTTTACCAAAGGCTTCCAATTTATCAATGCTAATAGAATAGATCTAAAAGTCAACCATCTATGCTTCATCCACTAAAAAATTTGAATAAAATACATATCAGCAACCTAATTAACATGCTCACACTAAGAATGAACTAAACATAAGACTTCATCTACACACCCTCATCCACATCAACAAGTAGTGAATCCACACCAGTAGCAACAAACTCCACATTAGAAGCAATATGTATATCTCTATCAAAACATGCCAAACTATCAACACCATCAATCTCATTACTCATAGCAAGATTCTCTACACCACACAAGTCATCACCAATAGTAACCAAATCATTCATGACCAAGTGCTTTGCAATTGCCATGTTCTACCCAACTGACTAATCATGAAAACCAATGTCTATCCCAGCATCAAAAAGGTTCAAAATATATTGATCAACAACCTCTAGTTTCTCTTTAGGTTCTATATTAGATTCCACAAATTGATCAACAAAACCAACCTCTTCCACCTTGACCATGTTATGCCATCTTCTCTCATGAACAAGTCTCTTAACCAACCAAAAAACTCTCTTCCAAAATTATAGAATCGAGCTCCACAAAATTCTATGAAATTCCTTCCTCATCATATCCTTATCTCAATTATCCAAACTAGTTTCAAACTAAGCAACCAAATTCTTATTTGAATTAGCCAAACTAGTTTCAAACTAAGCAACCACATTCTTAGTTTGATTAGCCAAACTAGCTTCAACCCAAGTAGTCATCTTAGAAAAATTCCTCTCCACCACATCACAAAGATTCATAATCATCTTAGGGTCCAATCCTCTCAGAGCCATCTCCTAAGATCTTTGTAAACCCCCTACAATAAATCCCTCCCATGTTCCTTGTGACAACCTTTAATTTTTTGCATGTTAGATCACAACCTGCCACCTCACATGAACAATCAGGAAACACATCACAAGTCCATGACTATAGATCTGCAATCCACAACTCTCTATGATCATGTCTTAACAAGATCAAACTTCCATCTTCACATCCATTGATCCATTTAAAAGTCCTCTAAAATTGAAAGTTAGAACCATGATCTACCACCTCACAACCAAGAGATCTAGGACTCCAGAAAGAAAATCCACCACCAGATCAAGATTGACTCAGATCTAGTCCTCCAACCCAAGTCTTGGTGCAAACTACCACAACTTCGATGATCTATCTACGCAATCAAGAACAACCTTCACTTTGATACCACCTAACATAGAACAAGGTAGGAGAATCCCCAAAGGAGATGTCCTAGCTCTGAACTATATAACCATATAGTAGAAACACAACAACGTGAAGCAACAATGCAAGATCTGATATAATTACAATAATTTGTTCATAAAATATAACTAATTACATGCTATATGCTCAGTTGTAAGGCCTTCTAGGTTAGGGCCAAATACAAATAGAAATTAAAAAATTATTTCTACAAAATCCCTCAAAATCCACCCCAAACACTATCACAACTAGCCTAGATCTATAACATAAAAATAATCTGGAAGAAACCACCAAGGAAATCTCAACTTGTGCTTGCAAGCCCAGCAAGAAATCTCCTTGTTTTCTAGCCATAGCCCTAGATCTACTCAAACTTTATCCATGATCCAAGTTTAAACTACCTCACATTTGATCCTCTATCCACACACTCACAACTCCATCATAATCTTGCTATAAATTGCCTCACATTTGGTGCTCTGTGCATAGACTCAGGAAAATTTTCTTATCAGCTACTCTCCACACTCCAAGATGGATGAATAATCCCATGAATTAATAAAGACTACACCATGACCTTTATTATACCAATCTAAGCCACAAGTCAGCCCAGAATGCCAAAAACTAACATTAAATACTTGAAGTGCCATAAATTAGCTTGCAACAACAATTAAGTGTCCAAAAATTGATACTCAAGAAAAATCACAATATCTCCTAGATCCAATTGAATTAGAACTCATTATTTAAACTAAAGGTATAATTTTAGGTTCTCTACAACCTCTTAGATGTGCAAAAGATGATTCACAAAGGATAAGTGTGCATCCATCTTGAAAGATAAGCATCTAAAACTATCGCTTAAAATCACCAGAAATCAATACTCTAGGAGAATTGCCACATCTCCCAACTTATAAGGAATTAGAACTTGCACCTTGGATCATAGATATTAATCTAGGCCCTCTTTAATTCCTAAAGTTCACAACCTCTTATTCATGGTGAAATATTAGTTATAAATCTTGCAATAGACATCTAAAAACTAGAAAAACATAGTTCTAGCAGCGAATTTCAACTCAATCCATCCAATCTCTATGCAATCATGAGGGAAGGTTCCCCAATGTTTCTCCAACACATCCATAACCATGAAATAATAATTCCACCAAAATCCAATCTTGATGATCCTACATTAGCTATGCAATCACTCACTCTCTAACATCAGTTCTGACCAATTGATGCTCTATTGCTTCTATAATAGCTTAATTCAAACAGGTTGAGCCATCAACAATCTATGACTTCAAATTTCCATCATGTGCATCAAATAATTTCTCTACCAATAATGTATGTGAATTCTCTAGATTATAAGCCTTCACAAATGCTTCTTTGAATTCCTCAACATGCTCCTTGACTACTTTTTTATTATTGTTACTTCCATTTTCATTCCTTCTATCATTCTTGTTGTTGTTCCTTCTATGTTTAGGGTTCCTATTAAAGTTCCCTCTATCAATTCTATAGAATCTTTATATGTGTCCAAATTTATTGCTTAACTAACATACAGGTGCATTTCTTCTCTGATTGTTTCCATTTTGATTTTCAGGTGCTCTGCAATTTCTTGCAATATGTCTAGGATTGTTACATTTGTAACAAATAAACTTCTTTCTCTCACCATTAGGTTTTGCTCCATCATTAGATCTACTCTGAGATATACTTCTTTCATTACCTATAGGGTTAGTATACCTAAACACTCTACTATTCTTATTATCATCAACAAATTTAGGTTTCTTACATTCTACTACCTTATGTCCATAACTATGACAATTATAACACTAGAAATTAGTAATAGGTTTAAAAGAATTACCTATGAAATCTTTCTTCATATGTCCAACTTCATTACATATGTAGAATCTACCTTTTAATTCACATCTTACCTCTTTACATGAATCATCTTGCTTAGGTTCTTCAACTTGCTCTATTGTTCTAGGTTCATCAAATTTATCTATCAATTTAATTCTCTCAACTTCATCAGACCACTTGAACTTTTGTTTAGGGACTTCTGCTATAGAGTCTCAATCTATCCTAATCTCATCTTTCTTGTCCAACTTCTCTCTAGGAAGATATCAAAGGCCTTTCTTGTCATAAGAAGTTATTTGATCAAATATCTATTCATTAATTTTCTCAAAACTTTTATAATGTTTCTCTAAGTGTTGTTTTTCTTGGGTCAACTTTCCTTTCACAATGATGTTGTATTTTTTCTACTATGCATGCTTTATCTTAATAGAATCTAATTTAGATGTCACTTTGACTCAATTGGGATCTAAGGTCTACATTCTAAGATTTTAGATCATGTTCACTCTTATTGTCATTAGCCTTAAGACTCAACTTTAGTTCAACAAATTTCAACTCATGTTTCAAGATCTCATTCTCTTTCTTGAGATTTTCTATATCATCATTATCACTGGTCTTTGCAAAAGGTTCTTTGCTTTATTTAAGATCATAAATTTCAACTTTTAGTTTTCCAATGTAAAATTTTGCATCTTTATATCTATCTTTCAAGTTATCTCTGTCTTTAGTAAGAAGATCAATCTGTTCAAGGGCTTCTTCAAGATTCTTCTTCAATTGTTCCAAATTCACCGTTAAGCCTCTTCAAAGTAACTATGCTATAGAAAATACACATATAGAAATCATACCACCATTATTTGTTAACTAGGGAAACCTTGGGAAAGGGAAAACCGTAGTGGGGATGATACCCACTAGATGATTCACTAAAAAATAGGATCCTATTACGGATATTGACCCTGGTAGGAGTCTATGAAGTACATATAGAGGTGCAAGAGCACCTAGAGATAAGGTAACACCTGAAAGGAATTTTGTTTCTACATGGTCTAATCAACCATGGAAGAAATAAAGACTACTTATAGAGTCCCAAGGTGAGTGTAGGAAAGTTAATTTGATTGATTTGAGTCTAGGAGTTAAAAGTTGTTAAGTAGGTCCTAGGAAGCAAAAAAGTTGCTCAAAGTGCTTAAACTAGAAAAATAAGCTGAAAAGATCTAATGTGTCATTAAACATAGGTGAAAAATGGTCATTTGATGATATCAATCCATGTGCAGAGGTTTGGAACCAAACTAGTCAAGGTTGGAGTCATGGTTTGTAATAATTGCAAAAGTTGTCAAAAAGTTGCTCATTGACACCTTTAAAATTTTGCAAAGTTGCTTAGCAAATTTTCATATAGTTTTTGGAAATGAACGACATGGAGTAATTATGGATTGGTTCAATGTCCAAGAAGGATGACATCCCTCAATCCAGTTCCAAGGGTTGGATAATTGGATGTATGAACATCATTTGTTAATACAACACTATACAAGCATTTGGAGTAGTTTTTGCGAATTAATGAATTAGAGGAGTTGATTGTGTTACTATTTTCATTGATTTGGCTTACTTGGATCATATTTTGAAACTGTGTATAGTTTTTTGGATTCAAAAGTTTCATTTCATTAGGTTTAGAAAATTATTTGCTTTGTGTGATACTACTATCCATTTTTGAGCTGTTAACATAGAGATGATTATGGCTCTATCCTCCATGGTCAAACTCTCATGACCTTTGGAAATTAGGAAATGGCCTATGTACAGGTTGTAAATATGGAAGTTTGAGTTTGTGCAAGGTAGTTGGCCATGTTTACAAGCAAGCCCTAGGCAATCTAGTAGAGCTTGGCAAGGTGCAATGTATGCTTCTAAGGAGGTACAATGGTGAATCGGTGATTGGTATGAATCAATCTCTATAACATATGACAAGCTTAGGGTACTAAGAGTGTTGGATTTAGAGGAGGATGTAGGAAGTGAAAAGAAACATCTTAGAAGAAGTGAACCTTGGTTATACCTTAGAAACCCTCAAAATAGGGATTTTTACAAACCATACTATATGAAAAGTACTATGACCTAAGACCACCAAAATTGTTTAGCCTAGGTCAATAGGAGAGAAAGTCCTTTAGACACCAATTGGTCTTATTAAAGGGTTTTTGGGAGGAAATGCTAAACCCTTATTTTTAGGAGGGCTAACGAGGGCTCTTAGGGCTAATTAGATCATTAGGAGGGACTAAGATTGGTTAGATTTGGGGATGTGCTTATTATGGACCTAAAAAAATGATGCAAAATGGTAGAGAATGTATCAAGGAACTCATTAGGAGAGACTAAGATTGGTTAGATTTGGGGATGTGCATGTGATGGACCTAAAAGAATGATGAAAAATGGTGGAGAATGTATCAAGGAACTCATTAGGAGACACTAAGATTGGTTAGAACTTAGAATGAGTAGTGTGATGGGATTTTCCTTTGAAGGCTTAAATGTACCTAGTGGGAAGAGTGGGAGGGAGAGAAGGTAAAGTTGAATTGTTTGGGAGTTTTCTTGGAGGAAGGGGATCTAGTGTGTGTTTCCCTAGTGTAGGGTTCAATGAAAAACCTTAGGAGACCATAGAAATCCTTAGTGGAGTAAGACAACTCTTGTGGAAGGAAGCTCCTAATCAAAGTTGTATCAGAGCTATAGATTTGTGGCTTGTGGTAGATGTTCCAACATACTGAATCAAGTGGATTAGTATAGATGGTGACCAATGCAAAGTTTGCAAAAGAGAGGGATGAGTAGATGAAGCTCTTGGAAGAAAAGACTAGTGCTCTAGATGAAACCCTAGAGGAGGTCAAAGACAAGTTGAAAGAGATAGAGGATCCAGCCCAAGCTAAGGAAGATGGAGACTATAGCAAGGGTAAAGATAAATTAAGTGTAGAAGATGAAGTTCTTGAAATAGATCCTCTACTTGGTGAGCAAGTGACCTTCCTAAAAGAACTCAAAGCATTTGGATGGAAAAGTACAGAGAATATGTCTCTATTCCATAGAAAGATGGATACAAAAGTAGTATTGGAGTGGTTAGAAAGGCTAAGAACTACTTTGAGTGTGAAGGGACAATAGAGGCCCAAAAGGTGAGGTTTACAAGATCTAGGTTGAAGGGTCAAGCCTTGACATGGTGGAAATTTGTGTAAGAAGAAAGACAAAGTGAGGGAAATAATCCTATAGCAAATTGGAAGGCAATGGTGGCAAAGATCAAAGAGACCTACCTACCAGAAGATTATGAGATTCAGATCCACAAGTTGAAGCATAATCTTAGACAAAAGGAACTTGTGGTGGCTACCTACACTAAAGAGTTTTAGAATTTGGCACTAAGGTCAAGGGTGCAAGAAGTAGAGAGTGTTAAGGTGAAAAGGTACTTAAATGGCCTTAAATGGTAGAAGTACTAAACAAAGAAGTTATGGAGACTCTAAGTGGAGTGAACAATCTAGTGAGACCACTTAGAGAGGAGGATCTAGTAGAGGCAAAGGATCCAATAATGGTGCTAGGGCTAGATATGGTAATAGAAGAGGATCCTATTTTAATTGTAACATGAAATGCTATAATTGCAAAAAAGTAGGGCATATTGCCTATAGGTGTCCTGATAAGACATCAAGGTCCTATGAAGAAAAGAAGCTAGGCTATATGTAGGAGGATGATAATTAGAAGCAAGGTGAAGTTGATTTTGACTTGGAAAAGGGTGAACACCTCATGCTAAGAAGGGTTGTGGTGAAGGAGCCAATAAAGGAAGAAGATAAGTAGAGAAGGACACTATTTAGAAGTACTTACAAGATAATAGACAAGGTGTGTAAGGTAATCATAGACTTAGGGTCTACTGACAATTTTATGTTAGAGGAGGCAATGCAAAAATGTGGATTGACAAAAATACCACATGTATGTCCATATAGGGTGACTTGGTTGAACAAAGTTCAAAACATCTTAGTTAATGAACAAGTTATTGTGGACATCACCATTGGGAAATACCATGACAGGGTCCTATGTGATGGAATCCCTATGGATGCTTTCCACTTGCTGCTAGGGAGACCTTGGCAGTTTGACAAAGAAGCAATACATCATGGGAAAGAGAATAAATACTATTTTAAGAAAGATGGGGTCACCTATAGGATACAGTCTATAGTAGAGGAAGAAAAAGTAGAGAAGGCTACTACTAAGACCTTATTAATGAGTGGCAAGGAGTTTCTCAAAGACTTGAAAGAGAATGAAGTGGTAGGGTATGCCATCATGGTGAAATCCAAAGAAGAAGAGACATCTTCACCAACACCTATCCCTGTTAAGGTACATAATTTGTTGAATCAATTTAAGGACATAATTTTTGATGGGGTACCTCGTACTCTAGCACTAAGAGGCTTGTAAGTCATCAAATTGACTTCATACAAGGGGCATCATTGCCTAATAAAGCTGCTTAGAAGATGATATTGGAGTAGAATAAGGAGATAGTAAGATAAGTGCAAGAATTATTTGATTAGGGAATTATTAGAAAGAACAATAATCCCTGTACCATACTAGTAGTCCTAACACCTAAAAAGGGAGGTAAGTGGATAATGTGCATTGATTCTAGAGCAATCAATAGAATCACAATTAGATATAGATTCCCTACTCCAAGAATAGAGGACATGATGTATTGTTTGGGTGGGGCTAGGAACTTTTCAAAAATTGATCTCAAAATTGGCTTTTATTAAATTAGGATGAAAGAGGGGGATGAGTGGAAGTCTACATTTAAGACTACTATGGTTCTCTATGAGTGGTTTGTTGTGTCATTTGGCCTTACCAATGCACCTAGTACCTTCATCAAGGTCATGAACAAGGTACTGAAGGACTACATTGGAGTGTTTTTTGTAGTGTACCTAGATGATATCCTCATCTTTAGCAAAAAAAGCTGAAGCATATGAGGCACCTTGAATTGGTGTTGAAGAAATTTTAGGAAGAGAAGTTGACAATCAACTTGGATAACAATGAATTTATGAAGAAGGAGATTGTATACTTGGCATTTGTATCGTCCCAAGGCAACCTAAATATAGAAAAAAGCAAGGTGGAGGCAATCTTGAGTTGGCCTACACCTAGATCTACTACTGAAGTTAGGAGTTTTCATGGCCCAAATCAATTTTATAGGAAGTTTTTGAGAAGGTTCAATGAAATATGTGAACCAATGAATGACACTATCAAAGGAGGCATGAAGACCAAGTTCACATAGACCAAAGCAACAGATGAAAGATTTGAGAAGTTGAAAAAGGAAGTGGCAACACAACCTATATTGGTTTTTCCTAGTTTTGAGAAACCTTTTGTGGTGGAGTGTGATGCTAGTAACATAGTAGTAAGGGCAATCTTGAGTCAAGAGGGTAGACCAATGACATTTTTTAGTGAGAGCCTTAATGAAGCCAAGACAAGATATTCTTCATATGATCTAGAACTTTATGCACTTATCCAATCCCTTAAAAAGTGGAGACACTACCTATTGTTAAATGAGTTTGTAGTATTCATAGATAACCAAGCACTAAGTTTTATTAACTCACAAGAAAAGCTAAGTTTGAGACACATAAAGTGGATGAAGTTCCTAGAATCTTACATATTCAAAATCAAACATAAGAAGGGAACAAAAAACAAGGTAGCTGATGCCTTGAGCAGAAGATTGTTTACAATCTAAGAGGTGAAGTTGTGGAGCATAGCTTTGGAGGGATTCAAGGACCTATATGAGTAGGATACTAATTTCTCAGAAGCCTACAAGGTATGTATAGAATTTTCTAGTAATTTTCATAGTACATTCTCTAAATACACATTGCAAAATGGATTACTATTTAAGGGGTCATAGTTGTGCATCCCAAGGGGATCTATGAGAGAGAATATAATAAAATAAAAACATAATGGAAGCATAAGAAGACATTTTGGTTTGAATAAAACCTTGGACCTTATGGAGAGGTTCTACTACTAGCCCAAAATGTAGAGAGACATAAGGAGATATATGTAGAAATGCAATATATGTCAAAAAGCCAAGGGGACTTCATCAAATGAAGGAATCTACCAACCTCTACCCATTCCCAATAGGCCTTGAGAGTTTATTAGTATGGATTTTATAGTAGATTTTCCAAGAACCAAAATAGGACTAGACAATGTGTTTATGGTGGTGGATAGGTTCAACAAGATGAGCCATTTCATTCCATACAAAACAACACATGATGCAAGTAACATTGAAACTCTATTTTTCAAGGAGGTGGTGAGAATCCATGGCTTACCAAGAAGAATAGTAGAAGATAGGGACATGAAGTTTATGGGGAAATTTTGCAAGACCCTATGGAAGAGACTGGGAACAAATCTAGCACATAGCTTTCCCTACCACCCCCAAATAGATGGTCAAACAGAGGTTATAAATAGGGTCCTAGGAAACCTTTTGAGATGCCTGACTAAAAAGTATGGAAAAAGTTGGGAGCAAGTGATACCTCCAGTAGAATTTTCCTACAATGATAGAAAAAATAGAACTATAGGGTTAAGCCCTTTCCATGGTACACAACGTAGGGGTATCATGGAGTTGAGGGACTTACCTTCATATGAAAACATTAGTGGGCATGCTGATGATTCTATCCAATCTATGAAAGAGGTACATGATCAAGTTAAAAAAACCTTGATGGAAGAAAATATGAAGTTGAAAGAAAAGAAGGATGAGGGGAGAAGAGAGTTACAATTCCAAGTGGGGGACCTAGTGCTAGTTTACTTGAACAAGGCTAGACTACCGAAGGGAATGCCAAGTAAGTTACAGATGAGAAGGATTGGGCCATGAAAGATACTTGAGAAGTATGGACCCAATTCCTATAAGATAGACCTACCAAAGGACATGGCTATCTCTCCCATCTTCAATGTGAAATATTTTATACCATATAAGGGGTCCAAGGTGGATGAAGGATAGTACTAGGAGCAATTGGACAAGGATGTTATAGACTTATAGGTACCAAAAAGGGAGCCACCATAAGTGGAAAAGATCTTGGACTCTAGAGTGAAGAAAAGTACAAGAAACAAGGTGTACAAGGAACACCTAGTGAAATGGAAGGATAAACCTAAAGCTATAACTACTTGGTTTATAGAGAGTGATTTCAAGAAGTAGGATATCAGCAAGGATCTCATCAATCCAAAGGTTTCTTGAACTCTTGTTGATAGGGGGAAAATGGTGTAGGAGCACCAAGGGGTAAGGTCAAATTGTAAAGGAATTTTGGTTTATACATGGTCTAAACCAATCATGGAAGTAAATAAGGACTACTTATAAAGTCACAAGGTGAGTGTAGGAAAGTTAATTTGGTTGATTTGAGTCTAGGAGTTAAAAGTAGTCAAGTAGGTCCTAGGAAGCAAAAAGTTTCTTAAAGTGCCTAAACTAGAAAAATAGGGTGAAAAGACCCAATGAGTGGTTAAAAATAGATTAAAATGGCCATTTGATGATATGAATCCATGTGGAGAGGTTTAGAACCAAACTAGTCAATGTTGGAGTCTTGGTTTGCAATAATTGCAAAAGTTGTCAAAAAGTTTCTCATTGACAACTTTTCAATTTTGTAAAGTTGATTAGCAACTTTTTAGATAGTTTTTGGAAATGAACTACTTGGAGAAGTTATGGATTAGTTCAATGGACAAGAAGAAGGGGAAAGACTATTTAAGTATCCCTCAATCCAATTCTAGGGGTTGGATACTCAAATGTACGAACAACATCTGTTAATGCGGTACTCTATGAGCATTTGGAGCAATTTTTATGAATTAATGAATTAGAGGAGTTGATTATGTTACTATTTTCATTTATTTGTCTTACTTGGATCATGTTTTGAAATTGTGTATAGTATTTTGGATTCAAGATTTTTATTTTCTTAGGTTTAGAAAATTATTTTCTTTGTGTGATACTGTTGTCCAGTTTTGAGTTGTTAACATAGAGATCGCTATGGCCTGAACTCCCAAAATCAAACTCTCATGGAAGTTGGAAATTAGGAAATATCCTTTGTATAGGTTGTAAATATAAAAGTTGGAGTTTGTGCAAGGCAGTTGGCCATGTTTACAAGCAAGCCCTAGGAAAGCTAGCATAGCTTGGCAAGGCACAATGTATGCTTGTAAGGAGGTATAGTGGTGAATAGGGGATTGGAATGAATCAATCTCTATAAGGTATGACAAGAGTAGGGTACTAAGAGTGCTAGATTTAGAGGAGGAGGAAGGAAGTGAAAAGAAACACCTTAGAAGAAGATAAATCTTGCTTATACCTTAAAAACCCTCAAAATAGGGATTTTTAGAAACTGTACTGTACAAACAATACTGTGACTTAAGACCACCAAAATCCTATAGCCTAGGTCCATAAGAGAGAAATTCCTTTAGACACCAACTAGTATTATTAAGGGTTTTTAGGAGTAAATGCTAAATCCTTGTTTTTAGGGGGGCTAATAGGGACTCTTAGGGCTACTAGGCCAAAATAGGCAACTTGGGGTTATGGGTGTGATGGACCTAAAATAATGATGCATAATTGTTGGGAATATATGAAGGAACTCATTAGGAGAGCCTAAGAATGGTTAGAACTTAGAGAGAAAAATGTGATGGAATTTTTCCTTGAAAGCATAAATGTTCCTAGTGGGAAGAGTGAGGAGGAGAGAAGGTAAAATTGAATTGTTGGGGAATTTTGTTGGAGAAAGGGGATCTAGAGTGTGGTTCACTAGTGTAGGGTTGAATAAAGAACCACAGGAGGCCATAGAAAGCCTTAATGGAGCCAAAGAGCTCTTGTGGAAGGAAGCTCTTCATCATATAGTGTCTCAAGTCCTTTTTAGAGGACTAGGCCTTGCTAGAAGCCTCAACCTTGTTAGGAGTTAGTAGAAAAATTACAATGTATGCAAGAAGAGCCCACTACCCTAACATGCAATTATAAAATTCAACTTCTTCACAAGATAGGTATACATACAATACTTTCTTTGCTACTGTAACTCACATTTGCTCTAATCTTACATTAGATTTTGCATCAAATAAAGATCATAGATAGTTCTTACAATAGTTTGCATGGCACATGTAATCACACAACTTCCCCATTATTTGTGCAAGATAAGATCTTTTCTTTTACCTTGCATAATCACAAAACTCTACACTGTCGGCCTTCATGTCTTCACATGCTTGACATAATTTAAAACAACTTATGGAATAATATCCACATAGTTGGATCAATATAACTCAAAAATTATTTCATAACCAAAATAATTCGTAAAGTCGTACAACTCTATTTATTGATATGCTTTGTTCTACACTATTAAATACCTACATTATTAATCCTACTTGTGCCTTACTGTCCATACACATCTGCACACTAGAATACATCATCATGATAGTGCCATGAAGCTTCCCTTAATTGCACATAAGCTAACTCTTAGTGCATCATCTGTACTCCTAAGATCTATTCTCTGAATTGCTGCAAACTATTGAATACTTAGACAATTTTATATCTTTAAATGCATAGATGAAATGTTGAATGTAGGTAGCCATAAATGGCAACCACCAAGACATCTAATTGACCATATTTCCAAAAAAATTCATTGGATACACTTTAAAATTGTAGTAATGAAGATTTGTGTGTGTCATCCCTCCCCTAGTATTACCTTCTCATTAGAGGGTTTCTGGGTAACAAAATCTTGTGTCATATATGTGTTGAATGCATATTTGATTTCATTAAATGGATGAGCATATTTAGTTTGGTATTTTATTTTACGTGTAAATTATGAGATGGATGTGTGGTGAATGATTTAATGGTTAAATTTTTGAAGGACCGATTCTGTTGGAATTAAAGGTAGACTAACTGAGAGGGGGGGTGAATCAGTTGCTCACACAAATTAATCCATAGATCCCTTAGATGTCTTAAAGATCTAGTTACTACTGATACTCAGTAAATTAAACTGTTACTTATCTTCAAGAAAACATGCATGCAATTGAAAAAAAAATGAACACAAGAGACACCGGATTTAACATGGAAACCCAATATGGTAAAAACCACCAAGTAACTAGTCACCAATTTTCACTCTTCTAAAGTGAGCCCTATTAAGAGCCAACCCTATTAAAGGTTACAATACACACTGTTAGGTGGGATCCTGTTAGAGGATTTAATCACCCTGTTAGGAGTGGCCTTGCTAGAGGTCTTTAGAACAATTCAACTAAACTGTCACCTTGTTAGAGGATTTACAAAATGGTTATTAAACCAACTCTATTAAGAGATCTGAAATCACTGCTACAATGGTTAGAAAGGAACAATGAATTGACTTGAACAAGATGCAACTAAATTTTTTGACTACAGGTCTCTATTCAGCATTATTAGATCCTCCTTGATCAAATATAGCTTTGCTACTCCTCAATGATCTCTGATCATCCTTCCAATTCACTTCCACAATAATTAGTCTTCATATTACATTAATTCCACACATACTTCCTCTTCACACTTAGAATTTGCAACTTGACCTCTTAATTATACTATTCAAATTGTCAAGTCAGCCCATTTACATGTTACATTTACCAATAAACCATACATCAGTCGGCTATAAATATTACTCTAAACAAATAAATGTTATTTCATAAAACAATGAAATCCTTTACTGGCTGACCCTGCTCGGTAAATACTGCTTCCAAAAATTTCCTAAGTTAACCTTCTTGACTCGGTTAACATTGCAATATCCATAAAAATCCTTTGGCTACCAAGTTTACTTAGTAAGAACTAAATTCCTTCATGAGAGCTCGGTAAGAACTGCTTCTGCCACATTTCCTTTGATGACCAAGTGAGCTCGATAAGAACTATTTTTGCCACATTTCCTTTGATGATCGAGTTCTGCTACATTTCCTTTGATGACCAAGTGAGCTTGGTAAGAACTATTTCTACCACATTTCCTTTGCTGATCGAGTTTTCTTGGTAAGAACTATTTACTTAGTAGATACTGCAGGTTTTTTTCACTAATGTCTTGGGCTCGGTAGATTCTATCCTTTTGCCTTGCTAACCTTCTGAGCTTGGTAGATACTATCCTTTCCCTTGCTGACCTTCTGAGCTTGGTAGACTCTATCTGATGACTGATATGACATTTGTGTGACATTAAAGACAACACACAATTGAATAATTGTATCCAACAATCTCCCTCTTTGGAATTGATGGCAACACAACATGTCATAGCAGAATAAAATTTGAAAACAAGTCTTTTACTAATAGAATACTTCACTTTCTTCTTCAAATACAAAAAACTCCCTCTTTCATAATAATCTCTCCCTCTTGCAAAAACTCTTATTATTTTGCAAATTTTAGAAAGATATGATATTATATTCTCCCTCTTTGACAACACATGCCAAAGACAACTCAAAACAACTGAATAGCATTGTACCCGATGTATTGATTCATATGCAATGACTTCATTGGTTTGTTGCATCAACTGATAGATCTTCAATTCTGTTTCTATTGATGCATCACTAGAACTATATTTTAGTGAGTTTCAGATAGGGGAATGACCCCTAACTTACCTCTTAGATATAAGAATGCATCCTTAGGTATAGGCTTTGTGAATATGTTAGCAATTTTTTCCTTTGTATGGACATATTCCAATCTTATTTCCTTTTCTTGTGCCAATTCTCTAACAAAGTGATACTTTATGGAAATATTCTTGGTTTTTGAATGCATCACTGGATTCTTGGAGATGTTAATTGCACTTTTGTTATCACAAAACATAACAACAGGTTCTTTGATTTCTTGCTTCATACCATCCAATAATTGTTTGAACCACACAATGTTTGAGCAATTTACTACTGCGGCAACATATTCAACCTCTGCTATGGATTGAGATGTACAATTTTTCTTTTTGCTTGTCCAAGAAATCAACCTTTTTCCAAGAAAGAAAGCTCCTCCAGTTGTGCTCTTTCTGTCATCAATATTTCTTGCCCAATCTGCATCAGTGAACACCTTTAAATCTAGATTTCTTCCAAATTTATACCATAATCCATATTCTTTAGTTCTTTTTAAGTATCTCATGATCCTTTTGATTGCCATCATCTGATTTTCTTTTGGTTTTGCTAAGAATCTTGCTACAATTCCTACTGCAAGGGCAATGTCTAGGCTTGTGTGCACTACATATTGCAACTTTCCAATCATAGATCTATACAATGTCTAATCTACTTGCTTTGATTCATCATCCTTGGTGAGTTTTAATCCAGTACAAATAGGAGTCCCAACTGGTTTGTAGTCTTCCATACCAAACTTTTTTAGTATCTCCTTGATGTATTTAGATTGAGTGATGTAGATGCCATTCTTATTCTATTGAATTTGAATACCAACAAAGAATTTGGTTTCACCAAACATTGACATTTCAAATTCCTTATTCAGTTGTTGTGAAAATTCTTTGCAAAGATCATCATTTCTTGTGAACAAAGTATAATCTACAAATTTTTCTACCAAAACAATCTTGTTAACTAGTCCTTCCTTTATGTACAAACTATTGTTGTCATTAGTTCTTTGAAAACCAATCTGAATAAGATAGTTATGCAATCTTTCATACCATGCTCTAGGGGCTTGCTTCAGACCATATAATGCTTTATGCAATTTGTAGACCATGTCCTTCTTGTCTAGATCAACAAAAGCTTCAGGCTATTTAATATAAACCTCTTCATCTAATATGCCATTAAGAAATGCTAACTTGACATCCATCTGATAAACTTTGAATCCTTTGAATGCAACATATGCAAGTAAGGTTCTGACACCTTCCAATTTTTCAATCAGAGAAAAAGTTTCTCCATAGTCTACACCTTCTTCTTGAGAGCATCCTTTACACACTAGTCTAGCTTTGTTCCTTGATACCTTACCATCTTCATTTAGTTTGTTTCTAAATACCCACTTTTTTCTAATCACATTTTTGTCTTTGGGTCTAGATACAAGAGTCCATGTTTTGTTTTTCTCTATCTATTTTATCTCTTCATTCATAGCTTCAGTCCAAATTTCATTGTCTAGTGCATCTTTGACATTTCTAGGTTCAAAATCAGCAAGTAAACAAATGCCTTTCAACTTACTTCTTGTCATTGTTCCTTCTAATTTATCTCCAATGATCTAATATGGTGCATGATGCTTTATGACATACTTGGCTAACATGGGCTCCTTGCCTTTTGAATGACTTGCATTGTTATCCTTTTGTGTCTCAACTTCTGGTTTTGATTTTGGTTGCTTGGGCTCGGTAGATGCTAACTTAGTAGCTTCTATTTGCAACTTGAGTTCTTGTAGCTCGATAGGTACTAACTCGGTTTGAACTTCTTGTGACTCGATTAATGAAGACTCTGGAGTTGAGGATTCTTGATTAATAGGTATACTTGACATTGTATCAAGTTCCATGTAAACAAATCTTCTATAGTCCTCAAGTTCCTTTTTGTTTTTTTCTTCTGTTCTTTCTACAAACTCATCAACTTTCACATGTGCACTTTTTATGACTTTTTGAGTAGATAAGTTCAAACATCTATATGCTTTGTTTTTCCAAGAGTATCCCATAAATATTCCTTCATCACTTTTTACATCAAATTTACCTTTTCTAGATTCCTTCAAAATGTAACATTTGCTTCCAAATACTTTTAGATAACTTACATTGGGTTTGTAGCCATACCACAACTCATAGGGTGTTTTGAATGAGTCTTTTTTCAGCTGTACTTGGTTCAAGTTATGAACTGCAGTGCTGATAGCTTCCTTCCAGTATTTGATAGCAATGCCTTTCTCAATCATTAAGGTTCTTGCACAATCCATGATAGATCTATTTCTTCTTTCTACTATTCCATTTTGTTCAGGAGTTCTAGGTGTTGAAACCTATCTTTTGTTTCCCCTTTCAATGCAAAATTTATTGAACTCATGTGAAATGAATTCACCACCTCTGTCAGACCTTAACCATTTTAGTCTTTTTCCTATTTCCTTTTCTACTCTGGCCAAATACCATTTGAACTTTTTGAATGCTTCTGATTTCTCTCTTAGGTACATGATAATCATCATTCTTGAATAATCATCAACAAATAGAGTGAATAATTTTTCACCAGTATAACTTTCAATACCAATAGGTCCACACAAATTAGTATGCACAATTTCTAGAACTTCTTCAGTTTGATAGTTCTTGCTTTTAAAACTAGTCTTTCCCATTTTGCCAATTTGACAATTCTTGCATAGACCAACCTCAGGTTTCTTATGTTAGGAATACCTCTTACTTTCTTGAATTTACTGATCTTTATCAAGTTGTCAAATTTTACATGACATAACCAACTTTCTTCAATTTGAGCAATGAAACATGAAGATTCACCAAGTTTGAGATAAAATAAGTTACCTTTTGTTTGAGTGCCTGATCCAATCAGCTTTCCTTTGCATCCAACAATCTTTCTTTTCCATGCATAAATTCTAGCTTGAATCCATTATTGAGTAGCTATGCCACACTCAAAAAATTATGCTTTAGTCCTTCTACCCAATATGCATTATCACATACAAGTTCCTTGGTTAGTAAGATTCTTCCTTTTCCTCTTATACAACAAGTTTCATTATTACCAAAGCTTACACTACCACCATCATAGTCTTCAAAGAATTCAAACTTAGTTTTATCACCAGTCATGTGATGGGAACAACCACTATCTATGATCCATGTATCATTTCTACTTATATGAGAAATGAGTGCCATTTTTTCATCATCATCAGATTCATCTTTCACAGAAATGTAAACAATTTCATCTTCTTCTTCATCATCAGAATCATTAGAATCTTTAGCCATAAAACATGTTTTCTTACCTTTATCCTTGAATTATTTGAAGTCTTTCTTGCCATTGTACTTGTGACCTTTCTTCTCATCTTTGTTCTTCTTATTTGGGTACCTAGCTGCAATATGTCCAATTTTAGAAAAGTAGATTAGAGGAACCTTACCTTTGTATTTCCCTTTGCCTCTTGAATATTTTCTTGCTAGTAGAGCTTCAAACACCTCAAGATCACTGTCTGAACTTTGTTTTGATTCTTCATCACTATCTGATTGTGGATGCTTCATCTTTTTCCCTTTTTCGTTGAGTGAAATCTTGGCTTCAAATGCTGATTCAATGTTCTTGACAGCTGGAACATAATTGTCATAGTTGTCTAGCTCAAATGCAGTCAATCTTCCAACTATGATCTTTAAATTTATTTTATGATTTGCCTCACATCTTCTTTCTTGAATTGCAGAGACTCTGATTGCATAAATGGGAAGTAGAGTTCTAAGAACTATACTTATAATTGTCTCATCATTGATATCTCCTCTAGATGCTTTGATTGCACTAACACATGATTTAACTCTTTCAACATACTTTGCAATGTTTTCATCCTCTCTCATCCTCATTTGATCAAATTGTCCTCTTAAAATTTTTGCTTTGGCTCTTCTCACATTATCATCTCCTCCATAGATCTCTTTCAGTTTTTTCCACATTTCAAAGGCAGTTTCACAATCC
This sequence comes from Cupressus sempervirens, assembly GCA_028749045.1. Classification (NCBI taxonomy): domain Eukaryota; kingdom Viridiplantae; phylum Streptophyta; class Pinopsida; order Cupressales; family Cupressaceae; genus Cupressus; species Cupressus sempervirens. The sequence goes on from CM053791.1 coordinate 421,850,468, forward strand.
TTGATGTCATCAAATTCTTCATAACTCAGAGCAGATGCTATATCTATCATCATGCTGTTGTGAGTCTTCTTTTCAGCAATATCATTGACAAATAATGTACTAGAAGGTTCTTCATATTTTTCATCTAGGTACTTTAGCCCTGTATCACCAATAGAAGCTAGATGAAGCCTCATCAATCCTTGCCATTCTAAGAAGTTGTCCCTATTAAGTCTTGGAATTTCCCTTTTGTAAGACATCCTAATCTTTAGCTTAGATCCTTAAAATCTTTTTTTGTAAGCACCAAAAGCTCTAATACCAATTGTTGGAATTAAAGATAGAGTAACTGAGAGGGGGAGTGAATTAGTTACTCATAAAAATTAATCCACAGATCCCTTAGATGTCTTAAAGATCTAGTTACTGCTGATACTCGGTAAACATAACAAAAATGTTGTAACTTGATAAATTAAACTATTACTTATCTTCAAGCAAACATGCATGCAATTGAAAACAAGATGAACACAAGAGATAACATATTTAACATGGAAACCCAATATTGGAAAAACCACCAAGTAACTAGTTACCAATTTTTCACTCTTCTGAAGTGAACCCTATTAGGAGCCAACCCTATTAAAGGTTACAATACACACTGTTAGGTGTGACCCTGTTAGAGGATTTAATCATCTTGTTAGGAGTGACCTTGCTAGAGGGCTTTAGAAAAATTCAATTGAACTATCACCTTGTTAGAGGATTTACAAAATGGCTATTAAACCAACTCTATTAAGAGATTTGAAATCACAATGTTTAGAAAGCAACAATGAATTGACCGAAACAAGATGCAACTGAATTTGCTGACTACAGGTCTCTATTCAACATTATTACATCCTCCTTGATCAAATATATCTTTTCTTCTCCTCAATGATCTCTGATCATCCTTCCAATTCACTTCCACAATAATCAGTCTTCATATTACATTAATTCCACACATACTTCCTTTTCACACTTAGAATTTGCAACTTGACCTCTTAATTATACCATTCAGATTGTCAAGTCAACAAATTTACATGTTACATTTACCAATAAACCATACATCTGTCAGTTACAAATATTACTCTAAACAAATAAATGTTATTTCATAAAACAATGAAATCCTTTACTGGCCGACCCTGCTTCCAAAAATTTCCTAAGATAACCTTCTTGACTCAATTAACATTGCAATATCTGTAAAATCCTTTGGCTACCGAGTTTACTCGGTAAGAATTGAATTAATTCATGAGAGCTTGGTAAGAACTATTTTTGTCACATTTCCTTTGATGACCGAGTGAGCTCAGTAAGAACTATTTTTACCACATTTCCTTTGATGACTGAGTGAGCTCGGTAAGAACTATTTCTGCCACATTTCCTTTGATGATCGAGTGAGCTCAGTAAGAACTATTTCTGCCACATTTCCTTTGATGAAAAAGTTAGCTAAGTAAGAACTATTTACTTGGTAGATACTGCAAGTTTTCTTCACTAACCTCCTAGGCTCGGTAGATTTTGTCCTTTTGCCTTGCTGACCTTTTGAGCTCGATAGACACTGTCCTTTGCCTTGCTGACCTTCTAAGCTTGGTAGACTCTATCTGATGACTGATATGACATTTGTGTGACATCAAAGACAACACACAATTGAACAATTGTATCCAACATGATTCACCCCCCACCTACTCCCCACTCAGAGGTTACTTTCCCTATTGTATTTCCAACAATTGGTATCAGAGCCTTGTAATTTTTTCTCTAGAAAGGAAATCTTTGCACCTTTGAGGAAAGATTTTGAAGATGGAACTCTACAAGTTGGGAAAGAATATTGAGAATTAGAAAATTGAAATCTAGATTTCCCTACATTAGCTTAATGAAGCAAGAGATGATTTAAAGTGCCCATTAAAGAGAAGGAAAGAGATAGCTATTTAATAATGACACACATTACCAAGAGGAAGATACTACTAGATTATTTGAGGATGGAAACATAAGTAATTTGATGTAGCAGTTACAGATATGATGGAAAAGAATGGTGCCCTAACTAAAGAGGTTAGAAATCTTAAGATAGAACACGAAGTCCAATCATTATTACTATGTGAGATGACTAAGCAAAAAAGGAAAGCTGAGGAAGAAAAAGTCATGATTGAAGATGACAAAAGGATACTGAACAATAGATTGGAAGAGAAGACATCAAATATAAATAGGATTTCTCACATGCAACTAGAAAAAATGATTCAAATGATGATTTCCAATCATGAATTTAATGGACAGGATATTGAGATTACAACCCTAAAGTTGCATAATGAACAACTAAGAAATGATCTAAAAAGAGAAAAATGATTTTCTAAAAGTTTCAACAAACCTAATGAAGCCATCAAGTACTTTGGGAAATTGATGAGATCTCCTAGATCTAATAGTGATACTACTAGATTGGATTACACCAGTATGAAAGAAGGAGAATCATCAAAAAGTGATGAAAAAAGAAGCAACAAAGATAAGAACTATAAACCTACTTGTCATAATTGTGGAAAGATAGGTCATATAAAAAATGTTTGTAGAAGAAACAATGCAAATTAGATTCCTAAGAAGAAATCCATGGGTATCTCTCATAAGTGCAATAATCAAGGACATTAGGCACATGAATGCAAGACAAAGACATCAAGAACGGAAAGATTTGATGCTTACTTCTGCAACTATAAGAAGTATGGACATATAGCATATGAGTGCAAATAAAAGCCTAATTGGTCATCAAACAACCAAGCTAAGGTAAACCATACTGATAGATCCTACAATTGGGATTATAATACAACATATAGTTGCCACCATTGTAAAGGGTATGGACATGTTCATGAAAATTGCATTAGAACACATTTTAGAAGTGACTAAAGTAGATGGTTGAATCAAAATACATGTTTTAGCTATTTGAAGATGAGTCACATTAGTAGAAATTGTCCAACAAGGTCAAAAGCACCTAGTAGTGAATTCAATAAAGGCAAAGGAAATGCTGATGTTGAAGAAATCAAAGTGTAGATGAACAAGACATGGAAGAAAAAGGAAGATTGCAACACTTTAAGTTTAGATGGGATCACTTCATCCAATGGATTTGGTGATCACACCACCCCCAACTAAGAAATTAAGAGGAATGTGTGGGACTGATATTTCAAAGTTAAATTATGCATTAGTTCCAGGGATTCAGTTTTGAAAATATCATATATGCATGAAGTAAGATGCAAAGTATTGGTTAGGAATTAGTAGAAATCTATAAGTTTTCACATTGTTGCCAAACATGAAAAGTTTCATTGTTATTGTTGAGTGAAAGTTTAGTTGATGTTGAAATATCAAAGGTGATAGTGTTGGCCAAGCTCACTGTGGTTGTCGAGCATGGTAGAAATTGCATGGAAGCTGAGTGAGTCAAAATTGCTATTGGAGTCAAAGTTATAGGTGTGTAAGAACTATGCATTAATTGCAAAGTTTGAAGGGCCATATGGTCATTATTTGACTCATTTGCAATCATTCAAGATTGAAGAGAGCATGAAGAGCATATAGAAAATTGTAGAAATTGATTCAAGCATTTGCATACTAAATTCATCTGCTACTCACCACCAAACATTAGATTTTAAAAGGTATTTATCATGTGTTGAGCTACACTATTTGAATTTATGCAAACCTCAGATAGTTTTTATGAAGTTTAGCTCTTCTACTATTGCAGTTAAGGAAGGAAAGGAAGTTTTAAATGTCCAATTGATTAGTAATGAGATTAAAAAACCATATTTCTGGGCAATTCGTGATATTTTATACAAAGGAGACCTCTTTGTGTATTATCTATGATACCACCAAATTTTTTTATGATACAAGATATAAGGTGTTGCTACACTTGTAAGGTAGCGAGTGTAGGCGACATGGAAATTAGAGAATTGCGTGAAAAATTGTGTGAAAATGGAGTGCTAAAAGAGGAAACAAATTATAGAGATAAAAGGGCTAACTTGTGCCCTAGCTAACATAGAGGTGATTAAGACAGTTCTTAGCAAAATACATGATAACTCTATATGGTTAGAAGATGGCCCTATCAAGATCATAGAGAGAATTAATCAAAAATTAACAAGGTATCCTACCCTAGATAGAATAAAGACTTCGAGGAGTGATGCAAAAGAGGCAATTGAAAAGAATAAAGGGGTAATGTGGAACAAGAGAGGGATGAACATAGACAAAATGAATGATCCCCTAATTGCATTTCTAGTTAGAGTCACCACGTATAAGTCCTTTCTATATAGTATATTGAATAGTGTACCATGTATAGCTATGGATTTAGGCTATAAGATAGTAAAGAAGTACAACTCTTATGAACTTACTAAGTTACAACTCTAGTAGTTATCAAACAACTTGGATCCATAAGAAAGAAAAAAAGTGCACGATGCAAATATTGTTCAATACTTGTTTGTATATTTTTATATGTGCAGAACACTTTTCCCTCATTTTGAAAAGTTGCTTGGAAGACCAGTAGGTCTGTTGTAGTACAGATTGGAGAATACATAGAGAAACATGGAGATAATTTTGAGACTATAATGACAAGTTATTTTGAAGAATTCAAGAAGTAGATGAAACAAAGACTGAGAATACTAGTATCGCTAGTAGAGAAACATTTCCATGATGCTTTTTCTAATTGATGTCGATTTCACTTATGTTGAGGTTGTTGTTCCAAGGGTTAGATGGCATAGGCCATTTCCTTATGAAATTAATGTGGTTGAGGCATCTACATCCATCACTACTTTACTAGTAGAGGAAGTAGATAAGGAGGCTACTGCATTTGGAAACTATGATGTAGCCAAGTCTAAAATCACAATGGACTTGAAGAAAGCTTTTGTGATGAGGAAGAAGAACAAAATTGTGAAAAATCTCAAGGAACAATTTGGTGAAGAGGTAGAAGGAGATAAGAAGAAGAGGATGATGAAGAAGATACACCTACCCAAACACCACTTTCTCTTACATAGGGTCAAGGTGAGGACCAAGGATAAGAAGAAGTAGAATTTGATGAAGGTGTCAATGAAGAAGAAGCCAATGAAGCACCTATTTCTAAGAAAAGAAAAAGAGAAAAGAAAAGAAGCCAACATTAAGAAAACCTAAGAAAGTTATGAAACCTTCACAACAAAAGCCTACAATTCCTATCACCAGGGCTAGCACAAGAGCTACTACTAAGAAGAGGCAAGAAGTTGAAAAGCCTAAAGGGAAGAGAGCTAGTACAACTACCAAGGAAGATGAACCTAACCAGATGTAAATGATGAAATATATAGCTCTAATTCAATCAAATGAAGAGAGGAATGGGTTAGATGACAAAAACCAATTCAAAGTGGTGAGTCAGAGTCCCTCTTTTGATTTGGACAACTTGCGTGATAATATCAAGAATAATGTTGATTTATTAGGGTTCACACATGTTGAATTTGATAAACTTGGGAAAATAGAAATGAATAAAGTAGAAGAATCTATGTATGCCATGATGACAATTTTTAAGAAAATACCAATTGAGGTTGCCAACTCTTTACCCAAAATTCTATATGACAGACTTGAGAAAATGTGACAATACAGTCTCTCAACTAAAAGGAATATTACAGAGACTACTCTAGGAAGAGTAATGCCAAATTTGGACAAGTCTACAATGAGAAAGCCTATTAATAAGTATAATGGGAGATTTTCTCCAAAATATAGATCCTTTAACATTTTACAAAATAATATTAAAGATGTTGTCCGAAAGAACAACCTACTGTGGAAAGTCATATACGGGGTTAAAAAGATGAGTCAAACAAAAAGACACATGTGGAAGTAGGTGAAGACAAATTTGAACAAGGGGAAGTTGAGATAATAAAATATGAATCTATAAGAGAAGGACATGAGGAAGGCACTGAAAAAGAAGCAAATATAGAGGTTATAGATAAGAAAGAGCAACAACAAGATTAGAATGTACTAGAGGTACATATGTCAAGTTCCAGTCCCCCTCATGCGGGAAAAGAGGATCAGCAAGAAGAAACAACAAAGATCAAGGATGTCTCTAACAACACCACTCATAACATCAATCCCTTGACAAAGGAGGATATGAAGAAGATATTGATTGATACCACTATGAAGACAAAACTAGGCAACCATCCTATATTGGTGAGTGTGGATGAGATTGAGAAGATAGAATTGGCATCTATAAGGGAGAAAACTCAAGAATTATCCATTTCCCCTCCTTAGTATACAAAAGTGAAATCTACCATGCCTATGGTAGTATAACAAAGGAAGGACACAATTTCGTCACATGTCAACACATTGGTGCAAAATGTTTTAGTACATGTACTTTCAATAGTTGAGAAAGATGGGACACTAGTACAAATAGGTTATGAAGTGAGTCCTACACCTACAACACAAGTACAAGGTGATACAAATATCATAGCAAAGGAGAAGGATAAGACTGAAAATTTATTCTTGACTACAAAACTAGAGGAAGTGATAGCAATTTAGACATTGGTTACCCTACCAGATACTACTACTATTCCTAGTCAAGCACTTCATAGGCCAAGTGTAGAAGCTACACCATTACATTCATCAAGTCCTAGTGCTAGTACATTTAAGGTTTATGAAGTTACATCTTATGGTGATATCAACTTAGATGATGTGATTGAACTACCAAAGTTTGATCTTGCATCAATCACCATAGAGAAAATGGGCATATTGTGGGATGCTTTAGCCATAAAGAAACACCGAGAACTACTTTGAAGGGAACATAGGAAAAAACAAGCACTACATAAAATCAAGGACATATTTCTTGATGCATTCAGCCTAACTACACCTAATGAAGCAAAGACAATCATTGAGAAATTGGTAAATATTGTGGAGAAGGTAAATGATGAAGACCTAGACACAAATGTAAAATTATTGGAATGATTTGAGAAGAAATTTCATACTAAGGTAACTAAAAAGATATCAAGTGTCATTGTAGTTAGTTAGGTTGAGTTAGAAACCAAAATTGATGGTGTGAAGAAAGTATTGGAGAAAATTTTCTCTCTTTACACCAAGTTGTGTGATGTATCTTTGTTCACACAAAAAGTGCAAAGACACATTGGCCACTTGGAGGGAGATTTGAAATCAATAGGTAAAATCCTACAACAATTTCCTAGTCAAATTCAATCTCATTTTATAAATTTCTTGTTAGCACAAGGTCAGTTAGCAGCATTGCAAGCTCAAGATGCTAACATTCAGGCTACACTGATTAGCATCTAGTCCATGTTGACTCCTCACATGGAGGTGTTACATAAGGAACTAGTCTTTGTAGAAACATTGATGTAGAAATATCTCTATCTTTCTACTCATGAAGGCCTGGTTAACATGGCTGTCAAGTTAGCTATTCAAAAAAAATCTCTAGGGGTAGTGTGTGACAACTGGGATGCAACACTTAAGCTCATAATGGAGGTCCATAAGTCATTATTGGAAAAACACACTATTTACATACCACCCATGACATAAGTGTCAAAAAGGGGGAGAATGAGGTACAAAGGGGGATAATGAATTTTGATTGATATAAAGAGAATGAATGAATAAGTTTTGGGGGAGACTAAACAAAGGGTTAGTTAGTATAGAAATAGACCCAACATAGCAACAATAGATTTAATTAGTAGGAGTAATAAAATTTAGAAAAGAACAATCTACTTAGGGGGAGTTATAAAATTTTGAGGTATGATTGACAAGTCACAAGTTTTGCAAAATTTTGAAGCTTTTAAATTTTGTATGTAATCTGAGTACTGAATAGAGATGATTTAAGTTATGCTCATAAGATAAGGTTATTCATGCATGAAAAAGTGTTTTTGCCACTAATGTCAAAGGGGGAGATTGTTAATCTTAGATTGGTTTTGACATATGAGTGACAATACACTTAAGTCATTTATCAAATGGAACTTAGTTCATGCCGAACAAGTAATGTATGCTGAGCATAAGTTGTCAAATAAGTATATGTTGAGAAAGATATGCAGTATGTTCTAAGTAACTATTAAGTATCGAGTCACTCAAGTGCCAACTAGACAGTTAGTGCCAAGTGATCAATGAATGTTGAGTCATTTAGAGGCTGAGTTACAACATTGAAGATATAGTTGATGTTGAGCATCAAAGACTTTAAGTGCCAAGTAAAATAGTTTTGGACATATTTGTTTGTAATGGCATAAACTTCTATGTAAACCATTTTTTAGCTGACTTTTGAATTTTTTTGTGATTCTAGATGATAAGAATGAATCTATATTGAGGATCATGATGTAGTACATGCAATAAATTAGTTACAGGGATGGCTTAAGTGACAAAATAGATGAATCAAAATCATTGATTCATACCTAACCCTAAGTCACCTAGGTCTTCTTAAGGAAGGCAAACCCTAAAAAATTGTATATGTGAAGAGAGGAGTTTGCATGCATAGATAGAGCATTCACAGTGGCTAAGGAGTTGTGAATTGAGATATGAATTGCATAATCAGTTAGAGGAGAACAAAGGAAAGGAGTTAGAGGAAATAAGTGAGACATCTAATAAAGAGAGGATCAAGGATACATGAAAAGAGGTGATCTATTATCTAGCAGTAGGGTGTCCACCATAGGATCATTACTAAGACATTCTAGAAAGTGAATTAGTTAAATCTCTTAATAGAGTAGTCCTAATAGGCTATTGTAAATCTTTAATAGGGTGCTTACCTCATTGTATGTTTAAATCCTTTAATCAAGAACACCTCTAATAGGGTCTCAAAATCCTTTAACAGGGTAAGATCTAACAATATTGTAAGCCTTTAAGAGGGCAGACCTTTCACAAGGATAGATCATAGTTTATGATCAAACATTGTAACCTTCATTAGATACACTTTACAACTGTAGTAGTGAAGATTTGTGGGTGTCATCCCCACCCAAGTTTGACCTTTTCATTGGAGGGTTTCTAAGTAACCAAATATCTTGTGTCATATATGTGTTGAATGTTTATTTGATTTCATGCTATGGATGAACATGTTTAATTTGGTATTTTAGTTCACATGAAAATTATGAGATGTATGTGTGGTAAATGTTTTTTTAATATTTTCTTATTTTTTTCTAATAATATTATAATGATTTTTCTATTTTTTTTAAATAAAACTAATATATTTCTAAATTTGTTTCCTAATTTTATACTAATATTTTTCTAATATTCTACACTAATATTTTTTAATATTTTCTAATATTTTTCTAATATTTTCTAATCTATTTTCTAATATTTTCCTAATAACACTAATATATAATTAACCAATAAAAAAATTATAAACAAAAAATTAATATAATTAACTAACATTAATAAGTAATAAAAATATTAAATTAAGACTAAAATATTCTTTGAAAACTTTAAAAAATAAAAAAAACATAAAAAAAAATTCAAATAATCACATATAAACATACTTGAAATAGATCAATGACCAAAAAATGGAGGAAAAAATGCAACTTGCTTAGCACGTTTGCTCCAAGGTCCAAAGTGTTTTTAGTCCACCATAAAAATGAAAATGAAAACATAAAATAGTGAATTAAAAGTGAAAATCGTAACTTTAATATGTTTGTGCAAACCTTTTATGGTACTTATGTTCACGTGAATGTCACTATTTTATGTTTGATTATGTTTGCGTGGACTTTTCTTAAATGTTTGCACAAATAGTTGAAAATTAGAAATTTCCATCCCATTCCAATTTTGTTCTTGCTACAAAAGTGGCACTCGCTATTGTGGGATCACCCTTATTGGATTTACACATATTCAACTCAAATGGCTGGTTGAAACTCACAACTGAAGCTAAATAATGGAGTTGATCCCAACAAGTGCATTAGAGTATCTACACTCAAGTACTGGTTAAACTCAACTTGAAGAGATCGGTTTGTATCATGTCCATTTGTGTATGTTGGCATTGCTCTCACTACATTTTTAGGCAATACATTGTAGCAGTTTTTCCTTGGGATAATTCAATTTAATTTGAGCCTACTTGATTGTCAATATATGCTTGGCATTCTATTATTGTATCTACATTTGTTTTGCCATGAAATGTCCTTTAAAGAAAGAACATGCAATGTAGCACTTTGGGGAAAGAAAGACAACCTAGTTACCTAACTCCACCTTATTAATTTTAATAATTTACAAAGACCCATTAATGAGATTTTCAAAATAATTTCTGATGCAACCTAATTTTATATTTGCCTTACAATTTTGATTTACATGAAGATGAGGGAAAAGAAAAATTAAAAAAAACATGATATTATTTGAGAATCTTATAAATATTAGGATAAATAATGCACACATGAATGGGGTTCTCACTTCTTAGTGGATAAAGAGTTGACTTATTTTCCCATGGCTGAACATTTTTGCACTTACTACTTAGTAGAACTAGAGGTAAGTCATGAGTCAATTATGATGCTACAAACCTAATATGGAATCCCTATAAGAAATGTGGAACTTTTGCAACACAATTATTATAGATAATTATGCCTCTTTTTTATCAATTTGAGTTGGGTTTAATGATTCAATGAGACTTTCTTCTTCATTATTTGTTGTGTTTTCAAATATATTCTTCTCTTTAAAAAACACAATAAACTTTTAAATTTTCCTAAATTTACAAATCATTCATTTCTTCGATATTATACCCCTAGATAGACTCCTCCTACCCTAGCATTTTCTTTCCATTTGATTTTTGAAAAGTTGGTAGCCTCTATCACTAGGGTTCTTTTTCATGGTTGTTAACAAGGTCTACTTTCTTAGGAATAGCATTTGGGACAAAATAATAAGCTTGTGAGGTTTTTAACCTTCACTATCCTACAACCATCTTGGACTCTAGATTATGGGACCCTCCTTGAAAAGTGAGAGGGTTACTAGAAGTATGATTTGAGGAGGTATTTTAAAAATAATTTTCTTCTTAAATAACCTTTTTTGGGAACAAAAGTTTTATATGTAGATGCATCAGTAGCCATTTGTATGACTGTTTATTTATTTTTCTTTAAACCATTTGTAGATTTAGTCTTCAACTTCCTTTTTCTATTTTTCTACTTCTCGTTGAAAATTATGAAGTATTTCTCCAATATTTTTCCCTAGTAGGTTCTTCTATAGGATAATCAAGACATATAAACATGTATTCTTGATATTGATGGTTCTTTGTTGAAGAAAATTATCTCATCTCTATCATTAATGAATATAGAGGTGAGATGCTCTAATACTCCATATCTCTAGTACTCCTTAAGGAAACAAAGCACTATCCAATATTTTCATATATGTCTAAAGATGACATACATGTAGCAAAGTGTTGAACAAAATCTTGATGAATAAGATTGTCATTGATGTTAGGATATTTATGAAAGATTGTCATTGATGTCAAAAGGTTATATAATATTGTGGTTGAAGTCAAGAAAGAAATTAAGAGAATAAATGGACCAATTTTAATAGAAAAGGTGACAAATTTAGAAAAGATGAAGAATATATATGGAAGATAAAGCTACAATATTTATGCATATAGTAGTTTTAATCAAGAGTCTTGAATGAACAAAAACATGCCTATAGAAAGAAGGAAACAATGAGATGCATATGTAAAGAATGAAACATATAAATTTAACATGACATGTATGGTATATACAAAAACAACTATATAAATCAAGAGTAAATTAGTAACTGGAGACTAAGAAAGTCTGATTCATATGCAAAAATAGTAAGTGGATCAAGATTTGGATGAACAATTGTATTACAGTGCCTTATACATAGATATTAAACATGAATCTAAAGTGCTCATGAAGTATAATTATCATTCATGATATAGTGATTGTAGTTGGAGTCAACAACAATTATCTATAAATATTTTTATATAAAGACCATTTGAAAGATCAAGTTCTATTTCACATGGATGGGTAATTTAATAGAGAGACAATGTTTGATGCACCAAGTTAGTAGATTGGGATGCTTTCTCATGTCTAGAACAAGAATATTTATAGTGTGATAGAATAAATAGATTAGCATAAGGTTTTCTTAAGTTATTCAATGAAAATGAAGTTGTGCAAATAAATCTATGGAGACATTGACCATAGGTGACTTGTGCCAAAATTTAATGGAAGAAGCATGAGAATGGACATAAACATAGTTAGCCAAAGAGGCAATAGGTTTGTGACACATGATGAAAATATCATATCTTTAATTAAAGTGTATCCCATCAAAGAAAACAACCACATAAATGTCTATTGTCATTGTGTTTGACAAAGAAGTTAAATTGTATGAAAACTAATGAGTGAGTAAGATAAAATTCATATTAACAACAAAATTATGCACAATATTTACTACAACATACCATGATCCAAAAAAATGTGGTACATACCTGTGAATGTCATGGTAGTTGATGCTTCACAAATTCGCCGCCCTAGCTATTCATTGCCTTAGTTCTGCAAATTCTCCACCCTAGCTCAACATATAACAAATGAGAAGTTCTTTTCTTTGATTATAATCACATGCGTTTCATAATTCTGATGGCACCTTTGGTATTATGATAATGTCAGGAATATATGCAAAAATACATAAAAGTTACACACAAATTACACTTCCATCACAATTTTCCCCCAAATGTTGTGGTGACACATCATTGGAGAAGGTAACAATCCTAAGAAATACAATTCAACCAATCAAAAAATTAGATAGAAATAGAAAAAGATGGTGAATTGTAAACCATCAATCTTGATCTAGAACTTTCACAGAATATCTATTTAAGGAGGATTATAACCCTAAAATGAGAATGATTGAATGTATGAATGAACAAACGACTGAAGGAATGAATGTGCATATGCACATGTGAAGAGAAAAGACTAAGTTTGAAAATATATTAGAAAGAGCATAATCAAAGCAGTGAAGGATTGAACATAGATATTAGATTAGGAGATCAGATCAGAGACATTACAAAGAGGAGACCCAAGATCATCTTATAGAGAAAACCAAGGGTAAGTTACTAAATTAGTTATAGTTAATTAACTTAGGGTAAATCTCTTAATAGAGTGGTCTTAACATATCTATGAAAACCTCCTAATAGAGTCCTTCCTTTGCTGTAAGTGTAAAATCCTTTAAGAGGTTGAGATCTAATAGTGTCTAAATCCTTTAATAGGGAAGACCCCTCACAAGGTAGATCATATCTTATGATCAAACATTATAACCCTAATAGGTTAACATTATTGTTGTAGCTATAAAGATTTGTGGGTTTCATATCCAACCAATTTTACCTTCACATTGAAGTGTTTCTGAGTTACCAAATCATTGTGTTATGTGTTGAATCTTTCATGGATGATTATGCTTTAACTTTACTTTTTAATTCTTTCTAGTTAAAGATATGATATGGTTTAGGTGTAAAATCAATAATTTGGTTTTATAAGTTAAATTTTAAGATCCTAATTCAATCCCCCCCTCTCTGTATATTGTTTCCCATTAATATTTCCAACAATTGGTATTATAGCTCAATTCTCTTATTAGGAATCCTAATAGTTTGAGAGGATCAGATGATAGAAATGGAAGTGTATAAGATGGGACAAATAATTGAGAATAAGATGATCAAAATATAGATCATATTGCAACAATTAGAAGCAGAAAAGAAGAGTTGAGGAAATCACTAAAAAAAGGAAAGAGATAGCTATTCAAAAAAATGACACACAATACAAAGAGGTTGACATAAAAGGACTGCTTAATAGTGGAAAGATTGGTAGTAAGAATGAAGCTTTGAAAGAACTATTGGAGATGAATAGTGTCCTAACCAAGGAAGCAAAAGATCTTAAGAGAGAACATGAAATACAATTAGTTACACTATGTGCAACAATAGCACAAAAGAAGAATATAATGGAAGACAAGCTCATGGCTAAAGAAGACAAAGCTATCAAACTTGAAGAGAGATCATTTAAAGTACAAAATCTTACAAAAAACTAGTTGGACATGATAAATCAATTAGTAGTTACAAATTAGGAAACAAACATAAAGGACTTGGAGATCACAAACCTAAGATCATAGAATGAGAAATTGGAAAGTGATTTAAGGAATGAAAAGGAACTTATAGAAAGAATGAATAAACCAAATGAAGCTATCAAACACTATGAAGAACTGTTGAGGTCACCTAGAACAAAAGACACCTCTAGACTTGGATACAACAAGCACTTTTCATCTACTAAAGAAGGAGAATCATCAAAGAGTAGAGAACAAAGGAAAGCAAAATCCAAAGGCAAACCACTATGTCATCATTATGGGAAACTCGATCACATAGAAAACATTTGTAGAAGCAACAAGAGTATGCAAACTTTAAAACCTAATTTTTCTAAATTTAAGAAGGTAGGACACCAAGCACATGAATGTAGATGAAAGAAAAATTATTCATTCACTACATTCAAAGGAAACTGCTATAACTATTAGAAGTATGGGCATAGAGTTCATTAGTACAATTGTAAGAAAAATTCCAACTAGATGCTTGAGAAAAAACACATGCATCAAGAAAAGGAAACTCCTATAATTGGGATTACAATACATGGTGTAGTTTTCACTATTGTTGAGAATATAGACATATTCCAATGAATTACATCAAAACACATTTGAAAGAAAATCACAAGAAGTGGATGAATAGAGAAATAGTATGTTTTGTTGTCTTAAAGTTGGACATATCAATAGAAAATATGAAACTAGAGCACCAAAATCAAGTAATGGAAATAATAAAGTTAAGGGGAAGAAGACATGGATAGAGATAGTGAGAGCTAAAAGTAGTGGAGCAAGAAAAGTTGAGATCATCTAACCCAATGGATCAGGTGATCACTCCACATCCAACTAAAAAAAGAAGGTATGTAGGACCTATATATTCAATGATATATTTTACTCTAGTTCTTGCATGGATGTATGAAAATGTCATATCACCATATGTAAAGATGCATTAAGAATAGATTCATAAAGGCAAGAAAAAGAAAAATCATTTATTACATAGAGTACTAAGAATGAGTGGTACAGTCTATATTGATTGATCTTTGTAGTATAGACTGAGTGATCGAGGAAGTTGATGTATTGATCGAATGAATTAGTGTTGGTTGACTAAGGTAACCTTGATCGAGAAAGTATGAAGACTAAGCTAGATACCATGCACCAACCAAGTATGAAGGAATTAATTGTAGAGCTAAAATGAAAATTTGAAGCTATTTATTGAATTCAGGCATTCATTTTCATTCACAAAGTGATCAAAAGAGTTCACAGAAGACTTTTAGGTAATCAAGATGATTTTAGTGACAACTGTAGGAGAATCATAATAGAATATTAGTGAATTTGTCAAACAAGTATTAATCTCAGTGTCTTATTAATTATTTAGTGAAGATATTGCAAAAGGATTTATTACAAAACCCTACTCCAAGATGTCATCTAAAAGTGAAATGTTGAAGGACAATAGTGGGAATTTTTTAAGAAATGACCAAAGTCCTCCACCTAATTTGAATTTTTTTTAAAACCTTGAAAACATTATTCATGATATTGGAGCCTTATCATCAATTCCACCAATAGTCTTGACTATTAAGGATGTTTGGTCCTATTAACTATGCAAAGTTGGAGAAATTGGAGACTTTGTGATTTAGAGAAGCTTATGAGAAAGTATGTGTTGATGGATTCTTGAAGGATGAATACAAAATCATTACCAAGAAAAGCCTTACCCATGCCCTAGGTTTTCCAAGGGTTTTTTAAGTCAAATGGATAAAGATTGTGCTTAGGTACATTCACAACATGAATATATGGATAATAGGTGCATAGATCAAGATAAAAAAGGCCATAATTCATAGGATAACTAGGTATCCTACCTTGGATTGACCTAAAAGTAGAAGGTGTGCAACAAAGAATGAAATTGAAAATCTAACCAAGGAAAAGTGGAATGGTCAAGGAATGTCAATAGATGGAATTGAGGATTCATTAGTTGAATTCGATGTTCATGTGATTGCACAAATTTTTTATCAATCTAGCAAGTTAAATAGTGTACCATGTGTAGCAGTGGATTTAGCCTACAAGATTGTGAAGAATGACCATACCTATGACCTTAATGAGCTGCAACTTCACCAATTTATAGAGAATTCAGAGGCAATAAGGAAAGAAAAGAATACCTCCTATAAGTTTGGATCTTTATTAGTTTGTAATATTTTCTATGTTCAAAATTATTTTCCTACTATTGGAACAATTTCATGGGATAGGAATCTACTAGCAGTGGAGTAGATAAATAATTTAATTAGAAGATAGGGGGACAATTTTGAAGCAATAATGGATAACTATTTTGAAGAGTTAAAAATAAATATGAGGAATAGGATGAGAATTCCCAAGTCTAAAGTAGATAAGTATTATAATGAAATATGTTTTATTGTAGATACAAATTTTTTTTAATGCACAAATAGTTTTTTCAATGGTAGCATGGATAAGGCCAATGCTCTATGAAGTGAATATATATAAGATCACTGTAGTAGTAATTTTACTTTTGGCTAAAGCGATAGATGAAGATTCCATGTAATCTAGCATGTATGAAATAGTAATTGTTAAGCTAACTACTGAATCTAGATCGACACACCCAAGGTAGAGAAGAAATAAAAAATAAAGAAAGAAGAGGGTGGTAATAATGATGAAGGAGAAGGGTCTAGACAACATGAAGAGGTCATGGAAGGAAAAGGAATTAATTTTTTTTTGCAAAGCCTAAGGCAATGAAGTAGAAAAATATTGTTATTATTGAGCCTAAGGTAAATTCTCACTTGAAGAAAGATATGCAAGGGATGATGAAACCTCACAAGCCAAAGGGAAAGGTGATTATTACAAGATCAAAGACATCTCAGCCCCCTACCGAGAAAGTCAAAAGAAGTCCATCAACAAAGTGGAAACCAACTAAAATACCAAACCAAATGTCAACAAAGAAGTTGAGGAGAAAACTAATCATAGCACAAGAGGAGGAGAAGGATGATGAAAAAATAGTGTCCAATGAACCTAGAAAACTTCAAATAGTGAATCTAGACTCCCTTTAATGATTGTAGACTAGGTATGTGAAAAGTTAAGAGAATCATTTTTTTTTATAGGATTCAAACATATTCATTAGGATTATTTGAATAATATTGATCAAGATAAGCTTGAAGAAGCTATGATTGACATGATGATCAAGTTTAGATGTACACCCTTGTAATTGGGAGATAGATTGCTAGCGGCTTTATATTATAAAAAAAATTGATGCAAAGTGGAAGTGGGCACTAGCTACCAAGAAATACATAAGGGAGACAATATTGGCACAAGGTATGCCATATTTGGGGAAGAATCATATGTATATAGCCCTCAAGGATTTTGTAAAGAAGTTTATGCTGAGAGACAGGGTGTATACGATATTAAAAAATAAAGCTCATGAAGTTGATCAAGATATCATTTGGATATGGAAAGAAGCATTTGGATCACTTACTCCATCTATAGAAATGAGGGAAGGTAGAGATGCAGTAGAGCTTGAAGATGCCTACAAGAAAGAAGTTGTGAAGCTGACTAAGGAGATTCAACAACTATTCAATTAGTGTGAATAGAGAGAGATTGTCACAATTGAAGATAACAATGACACCACTCCAATGAATTTGAATATACTAATTGAATAGGACATTCAAAGCTTAATGTTTGATAAAAGAAAGCCCTGCACTAACCCACGTATGTTACAAATTGTGGATTATTAAAAGCTTGATAATAAGAAGACTAATGATTTTGATGTGACATCAATTATAGAGGAAACAAGTGTCAAGGAACTTGGTAAGGCTATAATTGCATTTACACCACTTAATTGTAGGCCTAGTTTGTAAGCAAAGGAAAATTTTGTAAAGGAAACATACATGAAATTGGCAGCAGATAAAGTGACAGAAACAACAAGAAGCCACTCAAGCTCTTATTAAATTGCCAAGTGAAAAGGCTACAAAACCCAAAATTGAGACACCTATACAATAGGTGATTCCTACACAAAAGTAGCAGCAAAGATCTAGATTGAGTGACAAGGGGAAATAACTGCAACTATCATTACCAAGTGATACACCCCTATGACATCAAGATGTGACTCAATTAGGTGGAGTAGAGGAGTCAGTGAGTCTTGATGAGATAATAGCATTACCTATGTATGATTTGAACAATCTAATTCTTAAGCAAATGAAAGAGCTACAAACTCTTCTAAGTCGCAAGGAAAAGCAAGAACAAATGAGAAGAGAGAAAAAGAGGAAGTAGACATTACACACTATCAAAGACATTTTTGTAGATGCATTTGAGATTAAAAATTTGAATAATCAACATCCAATTTTGGATCAGCTAGTATATTTAGTTTTTAAGATTCAAACATAAGATAAAGATACAAATTATAAATTGTTGCAATGGTGTGAAAAAAGAAAGAGTTGAGCATAAAGTATTGGAGAAAGTCTGACGTGAACTTGTACATATACAAGTTGGGCTTTCTACATTGGTCACACAAATGGAAACAATTTTGTAAACCATTCATTCATTGTACCTAAAATTGTGTGATATTGATTTCTTTATAGTTGCTACTAAATGTTCATTAATAGTTGTACATGCACACATGAGAGAAAGTGTAATTTTATTGGACAAGAATGCAAGTTCAAGCTCATCCTTTTATAATGAATTGTCATTTGGTCAATAGAGGTTAACCAAACTCATGACTAAAGATACAAAAATTAGGAATAAGTTGACACTGATTCAACTTCAGTTACTACCATATATAGAAATCACTTAGAAGGAGGCATCTATTGCCAATACCATTTTGAAGAAAGATACACATTTTAAAGATATTATAGGAATTATTGATCTAGCTACCAAGCTACAAATTCAATTTCAAATTTTAGAATAAGTCAAGGAGAGATGGAATAAAGGCTATGCCAATATCGTGGCAAGTCATCAACAATTCTTTGACAAGCACAAATTAGCCCCAGTAGCCCCAAGCCATTCATGATAAAAAGAAGCGGGAAATATTGGTGTAATAAATAATAAAAAGGATAAGTGAACCAAAACACAAGGGGAATCATTTGTGAAGTGTTAATAAAGGTGAAATAACATAAAAAAGTCAAGCTATGGTCTCAGGGGGGGTATTCATTTTGAAGGAAACAATTATTCATGACAAAATGTTTTTTCCACTAATGTCAAAGGGGAAGATTGTTGATCTCTAATAATATGTTACTTATTAGTGTCCAAACACTTAGTCATTTACTAGGAAATATTATACGACCATCACTATGATTGAGTCATCTAGTAAACGTTGAGTATACAAAGCTCATACCAAGAAGGATAGTGATTGTTGAGTATTCAAGTGAGACCGAGCAAATGTACACACTAAGAAATATAGTTCAAATTGAGCACATTGACAAGTTAATGATCGCGAAGCAAGTAGGTATATAGAAGCTAAGTGCCTATATGAATGAATCAACATGAATGAGCATCAGAACATTCAAGTGCCAACAACTATAGTTTTTTCATATGAGTTTGTAATGGCACAAACATATATGTAAACCATTTTGTTTGACTTCTATATCACATTTAATATTTGTAGATCCAAATAAGAGATAATCATGTGTCATTGTAAAAGGTAATGAACCTGAGAAATGCAATTCAACCAATCATAAAATCAAATAGAAATGACAAAAGATGGTGAATTGTAAACAGTTAATCAAGATCTAGAACTTTCATAGAACATCTATTCAAGGAGGATTATAACCCCAGAATCAATATGATTGAATGCATGAATGAAAAAATGAATGAATGAATAAATGTGTGTATGCTCTTGTGAAGAGAAAATACTAAGTCTAAAAGCATATTAGAAAGAGGATAATTGGAGTAGTGAAGGACTGAATAGAGATATTAGATTAGGAGATCAAAATAAAGACATTGCAAAGAGGAGATCCAAGATTAACTTATAGAGAAAATGGAGGGTTAGGTATTGAATCAATTACAATTAATTGAATCAGAGTAAATCTCTTAAAAAAGTGGCCTTAATAGATCTATTTAAACCTTCTAACAAAGTACTTACTTTGTCATAAGTGTGAAATCCTTTAACAAGTTGAGACCTATAGTCTCTAAATATTTTAATAGGGCAGCTCCCTCACAAGGTAGATCATATCTTTTGATCAAACATTATAACCCTAACATGTTCCCTAGTTTTACCTTTGCTTTGAAGTTTTTCTGGGTTACCAATTCATTGTTTTATGTGTTGAATTTTTCATGGATAAATATGTTTTAGATTTATTGTTTTGTGCTTAAAGATATGAGATGGTTTAGGTGTGAAATTAGTAATTTGGTTTTATAAGTTAAAGTTTAAGATCCTAATTCACCCCCCATCTTAGTATCTTGTTTCTCATTAATCTTTCCAACACTTGCATGTCCCATACTAGGAAAAAATAAATAGAAGAGTATTTCTTTTTATTGGACATTAGATTGTAAAAGGTATGTAGTGGATTTAGGTTTATTGTTGGGGTTTCAAAAGAAAGGATTTTTAGTATGATGATAAATCTTATTTTTAGATTTGTAACATTCTACTTTCATATTCATTATATTATTTTAGTTGATTCTCTAAAATTATGGAACAAAATGACATAAGTTGTAAGACATGGAATTGAACCTGTATATATATGAAGATAAGTTACCACATGAGTCACATCAATGAAAATATCTTAACCTTTCTTATCAATTAGGGCCAACATTCAAATTAGTATTCTCTCATGCTAAGGTTGTATGAGAAGGTATTATAAGATCTATGTGCTAGGGGAGTTGTTTGAAGGCTTTTCAACTATTTTCCCTATCCAACTAGTGCTTGTTGCTACTTTTTCTTAGAATAATCATGTGATGTATTGATGGTAGAAAAATAGGCTTGAAGTCATAGGTTAACCCATAGTCTCAAGTTTGATTTTGACTCTAGTTTTAATTGGTGAGAGTGGCTTGTGTGTGATAGGTCACAGGGTTACCCCATGTAATGATTTTAAAAATAAATAAATAATGTATTGTCTGCCATGAATCAATAGAGGGAGAAGAAAGGTCATCTTCCTAGAGAGATACACACCTTCATTCAATGGATACCCATCTCATTAGATTGGTATTATCATGCTAATATTGTGTCTCCTTATTTGTGTTACGTTTTAATATTCAAACACAAAATGTGTAGATTATCGATTTACTAACATAGAAGCTTTACAAAGGATTAGTACATACATGTTAGCAACACCAATGCTATAACCAAGATGAGAGTCATAGATTTTAGTGTTGGCTAATCTCTAGACAAAAAAAGTCAAACATATTCTTTTTTAGATTCACAAAAATACTCCAAATTTTTTTGAAATTTTTTGTTGTTTTTAATCACAAAATGTAGAGATCATGAACATCAAATGTTGAAAAATTCAAAAAATATGATTGTGTTTTCATTTAAAAAAAAAAGTTTAGTCAATGGTACAATCTATAGGGAGGATAGCTACCTCCATAGATTTCATTATAAAGGGTGCAACTACTAATGTTGGTATAACTATAATTAGATCAACATTTTTCTTCACTAAGAAGTCACATGCAACTCTTTATACAAGTATTTTGGATACAAAATATATCTATATGAAAAAATAATAACACATATCTTTCATTGGGTTATTTTCTTTTTAAGTAAATAGAGTGGAAAAATTGAAGTACCATAATAATCATACCCATCTAGTCCATTTTGTACATCTACAAAGCTCAACATTGCTCCAACATGTTTCATCATAAATCTTTCTTGGTGTCCAACAATCATCCCTAAAATTCACTATCCCGATAGATGAGGTGAAGACTTTTTCACTAATTTGGCCTTTGCTACATATATTATTACATTCAATGTCTCATTCACTATTGGCTTGATTACCTCATTATATCATAGTGCTCCCACAATTTCAATACAAAAAACAAAATTTGGAGATGATAATATGTGGTAGAGAGAAAATCTAAAGTTCTCATCAAACCTCTAGAACCTAAGATTCAAAACCCATTGCAGTTACAACATGTGCAACCATCAATTACATTGTCAAAATTTCCTTTATTTTCCATGTCTTCTTTCCAAAGGGTTAGTCTCTCATTGGCCCCAAGTAATTCCAACAAATGACCAATCTTCTGTAGATTTCCTAGATGTTTACATGTAACAAGAAAAAAATTGGATGTATTAGAAATCTATAAGAAGTCATAATACCTTACCATCTATATCTTCAGTTAGAGTAAACTAGTAAAAATAAACAAAATAACATAAGAATTACTAAATATATAAATATATTATTTAAATATAATAAAATCTATCCTATCATTTTTGTACTTTTTTATTATTTAGCTTCACACAATATTATTGATATTGTAATCTTTTAAAAAGTACTCATTAATTTGATAAATTAATCAACTTGATAAATTTATTGACTTTAGAAATTGAATTATAATCTTATCTAGAATTAAGGTTTAATGTTTAAGTTAGAATTAAAGTATAGTTTATGATTAGGGTTATGTAGGGATTGGGCTCACAAAGAATATTTATAGTTTTAAAATTTAAAATATTATTATTCATTTCTTTTTAAAACTAAAATAATATACCTCATTAGCAATCATAAATTTAATGTGGATTCAATTTTTAAAATTTTTTTTTAAAGATTTGAAAGAATTAAAAATAAAACTAACTATAGTACTTTGCAACCATATTTGTGAGATATTTTGTATACAAAATTGATGATTCAAATAGTATATATTTACTTCATGATCACATAATTAACTTATCACCATTTACTTCAAGCTCTTCTAGCTAAACAAGGATGGCATGTGTTCCATGAGAAGAAAGAGTGGAGTACCATTTGGAAACATAAGTACCTCTCTAATTCTGCTTCTCTTCCTAATTTCTTCTCCTCTGCTGATGTTATTCATCCCTCCTCAATTTGGGGAGCTATGCAGGGTACTAAGAAAATGCTTGGAGAAGGGTGCTCTTGGAAAATTGGCAATGGGTCTAGGGTGAGTTTTTGGGAAGATATCTGGCTTAAGGATCATCCCCTGATTGAAGATGTTCAAGATCTGAATCAAGTTGACTTATGCAAGCAGAGATATGGCACTCTTGTTAGTCATTATTGGCAGAATGATTCCTGGGTTAACTTGAAGGACATTGATCAAAGTTTCTATCACATCCAATTATCTCTCAATGCTGTTTCTTTCCACCCTTCTTTTGAGGATGAGATTATTTGGTATGCTGATCCTAGTGGGCAATACAAGGTTTCTTCTCTCTTTGCTTCAAAGGAGAAGGAAAATCATCCTTTGTGGTCTCAGGCTTGGATTAAGGGTCTCATTCCTAAAATTAATTTCTTCTTTTGGGTCCTGCTTCAAAATAAAATTTTGACCCTTGATAACTTGCAAAAAAGAGGTATAAATTTGGTGAATAGGTGTATTTTATGTAAGAATGGTTTTGAAGATAGAGATCACCTGTTTCTGAACTACTCTTATTCCCAGATGGTTTGGACTAAGATCCTAAGGTTTTGGAACTTGACTTGGGTTCATCATAACAATGTGGAATCTTCTTTTAAAAGCTGGAAATGCCCGTCCAAGAATTCTGACGTTCAATTTCTATGGAAAATTACTTTGCCTCATCTCTGTTGGGGTATTTGGAAAGAAAGGAATAATAGAATTTTTAAAAACAGAGAGGTTCCTGGATGGGTGATTGGTCAGAATATTATTAGAGCTTGTAAGGAGAATTTTAGATCTCCGAAAATTTTTGATCAATCCTTTCCTATTGATAATCCTATGTTTCCTGAAAACCCTAAGACTCAAACTAGTAACCCAAGATTGAATGTCACCTAGAGCTCCCCTTCGAATGGTTGGATAAAAGGAAACTTTGATGGTGCTGCTAAGGGAAATCCAGGGAGTGCGGGTTGTGGAGGTGTGTTGAGAGATCATATGTGAATAGTTAAAGATGCTATTGCTATCCCTATAGGTCAAACTAATAGTCACATTGCTGAAGCTACAGCGGCCCTTTATACTATGAAACTTGCAGTGGATTTGGGATGTCCAAAATTATGGTTGGAAGGTGACTCTTTAAATATTATTAATATCCTTAATAATAAAAGTGCTATCTCATGGTCGATAGAGGCCACTATCAAGGAGATTAAATACCTTACTCAAAAATTTGAAAAAGTTGTCATATCTCATACCTTTTGGGAGGCCAATGGTGCTGCTGACTGGGTTGCCAACTATGCTGTCCTAATGGGGCAAATGGTGAGGTGGACCAATGAACTATCTAATCAAGTTGATCTCAAAGCAATTACTCATTATGAAGCTATTCATGCGAAGGTGGGTAAGATCTGAAAAGATTGGAAAGTTAATGATTTTGTGGAGTGATAAAATTATTGCCAGATTTTCTTCCCCTATGAAGTACACTCAAATGAATGTGACGTGGTGTTCACACATTTCTTCGAACAAAGGTGTTTCTTTTGGTGGGAAGAAAAATAGATTTCTTTCTAACCCTCTCATTCTTTGCGTCTAGTTTTTCTAGTTTGAATGTGTTTATTATTCTCTACTGATGGGAGGCGAGCCGCGCAAACAAGAACCAAAAAACTATGAGGCATGGAAGGCTCGCAAAGATGTTTGGAAAATTTTGCAGAAAGGAAATGTGACTTGTTACATGGAGTGACTCAATGGTTTTAAGCCACACATCACTAAGACTTTCTTTAAGAATTGGTCATTTGACAAAGTCACTCTGCATGGTGTGATTATGAAACTTATGGAGGAGTTTATTGCTGAGATCACGGGGCTTCCTATGGTGGGCATAAAATTCACCAAGCAAACTAGTATTTCAAATGCTGCCTTCAAAAAGTTTTCAAAAACAGAAGAAGAGGAGAAGCTTCTGGAAAAGAATGGTGATTTCTTTGACGTGAACCAGATAAAGGAGATTTGGAGGGATTTTCTCTGTTGCATCCCTGAGTATTTCATACTTGATGGAAGAAATAAAAGAGTTCATAAATGTCATTTAAAAAAAAAAAATCATTTCAGATATAAAGATAGAATTTATTTCGCCTTCTTTTTGCGGTTTTCTTTACTTAATAGTTTAGAAGCCTATAAGAAAAAGGAATCTATAACCATTCTTCATGAAGATCTAATCCTTCTTATTGAGGGATATTGTAAAAAAAAGCACATTGCCTCTACTCCCTCTAAGGACAAGAAGAAAGAGTCCATTAAGAGTAAGAAGGGTGACTCTGTCAAAGGGAAAGAAAATGCCCTGAATTTGAAACCCTCTGCCTCTCAAGTTCTTGAGGATGAGGAGTCTGAGACTGAGAATTCAGAAAGCTGTGAGAATTGGAAACTCGAGGATGAGGATGATACTAAAACTGGAGAGTTAAGTTCCAATTTGGATGGGTATCCGAAAACTGAAGATAATAATGAAAAAGGAAAAGAGGAAAACAAAAGTGAAGGTAATTTTGAACAGAGTAAATCTAATAATGAGGGTAACTAGGTTATTTCTAGTGGTGGTAATAAAGTGGAAGATAACAATGTCGAGAATCCTGTTGAGAAGAATAAGGAGGACCATATGACTATTACTGCTTCTCCTGTTAAGGGGATAGAGGAAGAAAAAAGGAAGGACTCTGCTCATCCTGAGGACCATGCCGAGGGTCGAAAGGAGAATCAAATGGATATGGAGGATATCAATGACTATATCTGCTCCCCCCCACACGAGACTGCTGAAGATGATTGCGACGATATGTAGAGGGACACCATGCTTACCTTCCTGCATTCTGCTAAGGAGAAAGCTGACACCAGTCTCAAGGTTGATTCCTGGATCTACAACGAAATAATGGGTTTGAAGAAAAAGGTGGAAATTCTGCAACATAACCTGGATACTATCAATGTTAAACTTAGTCATATGGAAGGATAGATGGGAGACATCCCTAACAAACTTAATAACTATGAGCAGAACCTCACCATGCTAATCAAGGAGAGTAGCACTAAAATGGAATAGGTCACCTCGAGTATTTGGGCAGCCACTGCTAACCTAGGCAAAAGGGCGAATGAAGATATCATTTCGGCTGAGGGTCAGAGAAAAAGAACAAGGTAGAGCTCCAGGAAGAGTGCTATGAAAGCTGCTGCTACTATGGATGTTGTTTCCACTCAAGAGACTGCTGCTGTTGGAAAGGAAGCAACTAAAATGGTCCTGGAGCTACAATAGTGGCTTTGGGGTGGATTCTCTAGTTTGGTGCCTGTCTGGTTTTGGTTGTTGGTTGGGGTCTCTAGTCCTGGTTTCTAGTTTTTTTATAGTTTAGACTGTTTGTGGTTCCAGGTCCCTGTAAAACCTGGGTTAGTTTGTTCTTGGGCTTTTCTAGTGGTTTTAGGTTCCTGTAAAACCTGATTTTGATTCTGTTCTTCAGTTTGTTGCAGGTTTTTCCTAGTTGGGCTGTATTGCTTTATCTTTCTATTTTTTGTTATAGGGTTTTGGGGTCCCTTCAAAACCTGCTTTTACCATAATCTAAAACTTATCACCATTTCAATGTTGAAATGCAAAATTAGAAAAAGGATTATGTGAAAACATTTTGAATAGGGATTTCAAAAAATTGTGATGAATGATATACTAGAGCTAGAAGTAGCTGCCATTAGTGGTCATGCTAAGGTGGAGGAATCTTATGTGTGAAGTGATTTACTGAAGATGGCAAAAGCATATAATTTAAAGAAGAGAAAAATACTTAGGATACCTGAAAAATTAACTACAACACATCAAATAACCTAAATTCACCTATATGGAGATTTCATATTTGCACCTCTTGTTTATATTACTCTTTCTATATACTATTTCACCATTTGAATATGATAACTATTTTCAATATAATCATGTGTACTTTACCAAATGCCATAGTTGGTTTTACTATTTGGCACAATTTTCTTTCATAATGATTGTCTTTTCTTTTGGTATTGGAAAATAATATTAGATGTAATAATAATAAATTAAATAATTAGATATGAGTGAAAATGCAAGATTAAATAAATATAATATAGTTTTTAAAATTTATCTATTTCTTTTGATATAATTTATTTGCATAGTAATTTTTTTATAATGGCATATAAATATTTATTTTAGTATTATAATTCTTAATTAAATATTAATATAAAAAATATACCAAAAAGATATGTAAGAAATATGAACCTTAGTTAATGAAACTTTAAAGATAGATTATCAAAATTAAATCTAAGCTCTACATAAAAAAATTTTTAAAAAAAATTTGGTCATTTCGAAGCTAGGCAAGAATGGTGTTTGGGAGGTTCCTGTTGGGTCGTCCATTGCTAGAGGTAGGGGCATTGGTTAGAAGCTTGGGGGACCTGGGTGGGGGACTAGGTGTATCAATTCCTCATGATGTTTCTTGCATCCTCTCTCCATGGTTGGAGAATGTTTTATATTCTATCCCTATGTCGAAAGGTTCTCATTCTGAGAAAGAGGCTTTTGGATCTCTAAAGAAGAGTAGTGGAAAGGTAGAGGTTCATAAAAAATAACATGAGGTGTCTAACATTAAAAAAAAAGAGTCATAATTTTTTGGGGATCCCAAAGGTATGAACCCTTCTCCTCTCTGTGGATTCAATTAGGGTGGGTTGTTAGGATAGATAATATAGTAGTTTTTTCCATTAGCCCATCCTAGACCACTCAATTTCTTTGATGGTATTGACTTTAATAGGGATATTTATTGGCACTCGCCTAAATATTGAACCCATTTTTAGCTTTATGAAAAGGAAATGGTATCTAAAAAGGCATATGGTAATAGCTACCCTTCCAAGGGGCTTTCTCTCCTTTGATTTTACCAATAAAGAAGACCATGATTATGTCTTTTGTGATGGACCATGGATATTTAGAAGATGGTTCTTTCCTTCCAGAAATAGTCACCTAAGTGGAACTATGATGATTCATTCTTCTTATATTTCCCAATTTGGGTAAGGCTTCTAGTACTTCCTTTAGAATTTTGGAATTTAGATGTCCTAAAAGGGTTTGCGAGTTGCTTTGGAGAACTCCTTTCTATTGACCCAAGTACTTCAGCTAAATGTAGACTACTCTATGCTAGGATCTATGTGAACATTAGGAGACTAGCGAATATTCCCTTAGTTATTGTGATTAAGCCTAAGCAAGGGATTATAAAGTAGGAAGTGGAGTTTGAATCCCTCCACTTCTCTTGTTTTATTTGTAATAAACCTTGTCATTGGGCTAAACAATGCCCTAAGAAGAAGAAGAAAATGGTTTAGTAGGAAGTCCCTTCTTCTTTTGACCCTCCCTCCTCTATTCCTTTTTCCAAACTAGTTTGGACACAAAAACTATTGGTAGAACAAAAGGAAGATATTAATACTTTTGTAGAATCCTAGATGTAGGGGGGTGTAAGAATTTGGCTTAGGGAAAAATCACTCAAGACCAAGAAGCTCAATAACTAGCACAGAATAGACCAATAGAGTATGATCAAAATAACAATATGATATTCAATTGAGGTAATAGTACACTAGGAGTGCCTATATATAAAGGCCTCTAGAATGTCTAGGAGTTATCAATATGATATGCTTCACAACTAAGCACATGTCGACTAGGGGTGGATTATCCTCCATTAAGCATAGGAGCTAGTGCAATGATGAGAGGATAAGCCTACAAATGTGTGTCATGTACAATTATGTTGTAGACACCATGTGCTTAATTAAGAGTTCAAATAACTATGTTGTCAACATGATGACTCAATTGATTATGCAAACTCCAGTGTTGTAGACACCATGTGCTAAAATACAGTTGCTAACTCTTTTTTTGTCAACATGACAACTCATATGAGTATGCAAACTCCTAGGTGTCTAACCTAATAATTAATAAAATAATGTATTTGTCCTAAGTAAACTTAAGTAAAGTGTAAATAATAATTATTTACACTAATAACCCCCCTTAAGTGCAACTTAGGGGAATGCACTTAAGCTCACAAAAGCTATGATGAAATGCATAATGGGTCTTGGCTACTAGGCCATGTTAGGTACCCAAGTACAAATGCAATGTTGAAATGAAATGAAATCTCTCTGCAAACAAAGAAAGAGGGAAAACCTCATGGGAGAAACCCTCCTCCTAAAAGAGAGATATGTACAACATAGAAGAGAAGGATCATGTCAACCCCCTAGTGAAAAATCCATCACCCCTAAGGGATCTCACAAATGAAGACACTTGACGTCTATGAAGGGCTTGGTGAAGATGTTGGCTACCTACTACTCAATAGGACAATACTATAATGTGATGATCTACTCATGAATCAACTCTCTGATATAGTGCATATGAACCTCAATATGTTTGGTGCACTAATGTTGCACTAGATGTTTTGAGATCTCAATAGCACCTTGTTTATCACAATGGATAACTATGGGTCTAGGTAGATCAAAACCAAACTCCTTTGAAATTTGCTCCAACTAAATAGCTTATGTTGTTGTAGTCATAGCTCCTTGATCCTCAGCCTTAGTTAATGAAAGAGCAATGGTATTTTTCTTTTTACTCTACCAACAAATGGGGCCAGAACCAAGATGAAACATATATCTTGAAGTAGACTTGTGAGAATCAAGGTCCCTTGCATAGTTTGAGTTTGTATAAACCCACTAATTGAAGTCTTGTACAAATTGCATAGTGTATCCCATGTGTATGTGTACCTTGGATATAGTACAAGATTCATTTGGCTACCTTCCACTGAAGTTCATGTGGCTCTTGCATGAAGTGAGAAATCATACCACCTACAAATAAGATGTCAAGGCATATATGTGTCAAGTAGATGAGTCTTCCAACCAACTATCTGTATAAATTCACATCGACAAGTGGAGTTGAACACTTTTCTTCTAACTTAATACCTAAAAGAAAGGGAGTAGGTTTAACCTTGTAGTCACTCATGCTAAACTGAGCAAGTAGATCAAGAACATACTTTGGTTGTGATAAGGTGATCCCTTACGAAGACTAATGTATCTTGATACCAAGGAAATAGTGCAATAGACCCAAGTCTATCATTGAAAACCTATCCTAAAAAGTAGCCTTGACACTGTCAATGTTTTCTTAGCCCATCTAGGTATATTGGAAGAAGATGTAGTAGGAGTATCCTCAATCTCAACTAGCAGATGCATCTGTGTTGGTTAGGGATGAACATCTTCCAAGTCACTAGTTTCACTATAACTCTCTTCAATGAAGGAGGAAGAAGGAGGAGTTGAAGAAGCAAAGCTTGGACAACTTTCTTCAAAATGTACACTCCTCTCATAGAATATGTCATGTGTCTCTAGATCCATTAACTTGTAGGCTTTATGTGAGTCTGCATATCCAACAAAGATGCAAGGTTTTCTTTGAGCTTCCAATGCCTTACATTTCTATGGAGCTATTCATGCCCATGCTAGAAAATTAAAGAATCTAAAGTTCTTAACCATAGGTTTCCTACCAACCCATGCTTCTAAAGGAGTTATACCATCCAAAGCTTTATGAGGACTCCTATTCTAAATATAGTTAGCACAATTCATTGCTTCAACCCAAAAGACTTGATCAAGAGATTTTTTTAGTAGCATGCAAGTGATCATATCCTTGAGAGTTCTATTTTTCATTTCAGCAACACCATTCTACTATGGTGTATATGGTAGTGAATGCTAAAGGTCAATTCCCTCTTGAGTGAAAAATTCTATTTGTGTTGTGTTCACATCCTCCCCCCTGATTATCTATTCAAAGAACTTTGATGTCTTTCCCTGATTGCTTTTCCACTTGAGCCTTAAAGCTATCACTCTTATGAGCCATGAAGAAATCCCAAGTAAAGTGAGAGTAGTCATCTATGAAGGTGAGTGCATAGTGAGACTTGCCAAATGATGGCACTAGAAATGGTCTTGCCACATCACTATGAACTAATTCAAGAATGTATTGTTCTCTAAAAGACTTCCCCTTTTCATACAATTTATTTGGATGTTTTCCAAAAGAGGAACTCGAACAAACACCTTCTAAAAATTGGACTTAAGGTAGACCATTAACCATTTTCTTGCTACTAAGCGACTAAAGATATCTGTAGTTGAGATGTCCAAATCTCTCATGCCATAGTTTTCTTTCTACATTTGAATGTAATAACAAGGCTTGTGTATTAGATTTTGGCACAAAGGAGGAGAAAGTGTAAAACCTTGTATCATGATTGGATTCACCTATTGCAATCATAGAGTCATCCTTAATGCTTTTCACTACCACTAAATCTGGAAAAAAAACAACTTTATTTCCACCTCCATAGTGAGTCATTTGGTAGACTGAAAGAAGGTTGGAGGTAAGATTAGGAACATATAGAACATCCTTGAATGTTCCATTGTTCATCTCAACTTCAATTTTTCCTTCAACTTCCACCTTAGTATCATCACCGACAAAGATGTGTGGTACCTCTAAATGTGTCATGGAAGAAAAATCTCGCTTAATGCACCCATATGGTGTGTGGCACCTAAATCAATGATCCATTCTTCCTGACTAACAATGTTTGTGAGTAAAGCATGCCCTTTGCCCTTACAATTTAAAGATGAAGATCCTTTCTCTTTATAAGCATTAGGCAGTTGAACATTGTATTTCTTTATGATGTTCTTCAACTCATCAATCTATTTGTAATAACACTAATGTTCATCATGACACATCTTCTTACAATAGGCACACTTTTTCTTCTCCTAATTAGTGTCCCCCTTCTTGTTTATATTTGAGAAAGACTTGCCTTGTTGAGTTGATGTTGATGTTGTCTTTTCTATATCCTCTTTTTTTTTATTCTTCCACTTCTTCTTTTTGCCCTTTCCTTTGTTTGAACTTTGACCAACTAAATTTTGAGAACCCTCTTTATTAGCCACCAATACCTTAGACTTTGCATAATCATCAAAAGTGTTTTTCTTATAGGAAGCTCCTAAGGTAGTCTTTGTGGTGTTGAAAGAAGAGAAAAATGTGGAGTACTCAAATGGTAGCTTATTATGAATGAGATAGATCAATCTATCATCTTTAATATGACTACCACAATCATCAAGTTCTGTTCTTAATTCATTCACCTTAATGATAAAATCCTGTATTGAATCAAAGGTCTTAGGATCTAGGGAGACAAGTTCATCTTTAATTTTGTAAACATCCTCCTCTATCACTTTACCATATAGGTTTTTGAGGACATCCCAAGCTTCCTTGGATGTATCATACTTCATGATCTGATAGAGGATCTTGTCTTCAACCCCCATCCTAATGTCGCTTAACGCTTTCCTATCTTCCTTTACCCAAGCTTCTATATCACTTTGAGATGCTTTATCACATGTTGCTTTAGGAAGGGAACCATATACATATTAAGAAACTTCATCATGCATCAATTGACACTATATTTTAATAGACCATATAGAATAATTATGTGGTGTTAATTTTGGAACCTTAAGATTTCTCATGATGCAAGAAATGAAACATAACAATAGGAAAAGAAGAACACAACACCAAGAGACACCCCTCTATTCACTCAATCAATAAATCACCCCCCCCCCCCCCCCCCCCCCCATGAAAGATTTTGGCACTTTATACTTAGTCTGATTACAATAGCCACTTGCCAATTTTGGCCTCAGTGGTCTTTTGATTTATTATTTACAACTTCCTCTTAGAGTTCAAATCTAGAATTTTACAATGTACAACAATTTTGAAGCAATATAATACAAAGAAAGGAACTAATTCTGAAAGTGGTATTTTTGTCAACACAAGCCTATAATCTAATTGTAGATATAGAAAGTAGACAC
This sequence comes from Cupressus sempervirens, assembly GCA_028749045.1. Classification (NCBI taxonomy): domain Eukaryota; kingdom Viridiplantae; phylum Streptophyta; class Pinopsida; order Cupressales; family Cupressaceae; genus Cupressus; species Cupressus sempervirens. The sequence goes on from CM053791.1 coordinate 421,883,228, forward strand.
AATTATTAACTTTCAAAAAAAATGGAACCTAATTTGGAGTCCAAATGAGCCCGTATAGAGCAATTGAAGTTGCAAAATTTAGAATAGGATTAGACAAGTGTAGTCACCAAAAACTACAATTTCTGACAAATCCATGCACCAAAACTAGAAAATAATAGCACCACTACAAAACTTAGGAAATTTTAGGCAAAATAAAAAAAATTGCACCTGATTTAGAGCCCAAATGAGTAAGACATGGCCTCCCAAAGTTAGACTATCAAATCAAAACTAAATTTGGAGAGGGGTCTAATCAACAAACTACTAGGTTGAATTTGACATCCAAATGGTCATCGTGGTAGCATAATTTGTCCTATTGATGATAGTCAAATGGTTGTCAATTTTAATCACATGATTAGATGATGTCAGCAAAAAATAGTCATCAAGTGACATGACAGGTGATGTCAGTGTATTGATTTTACATATGGCATATGATATGTGTGACATCACAGTGCCATCTATCTTTGCTGATATCGAGGTTAAGCTAGCCATTTGATCACATGGTCCTATCTGATGCATCATTGTCTGTGTATTTGCCTAACGTGGCAGAAGGTTAGCATGTGTCTGTGACAAGTGCAATGTGGAAGATAACTGGTTGATGACTTGTCCACTATCTCCACATGGCAGGAAATAGTGGGGCCATGTGGTCGGCTGCCAGAGCTAGAATTGACAGACAAAGGATGTGACTGGTGCCAAAGTTTGTAGCAGTAGCACTAGGAGATAGAAAACTATCGCTAGAAAGTTTTGAATGATGTGAAGTCAATACCAAAAACTAGGGCCAGTGGATTAGTCCCACATCCACTATGTGGGGGAGATGAAGGTGGTTTAAAAAACACAAACTACCCTTGTTTGAAATGGTTGTGTGAGCCACGTGCCATATGTTTGATGAATGGGTGAAGGTTGTTGGATGTTATGTGAAAGCTGGTGCTAGTTATAGATGCTACCAAATATGAAGGAAGGAATATTTGGTTGTAGTCTAGTTTGACTGTGAAAGGAATATGCCTCTCTATGATGGAATATCCTATTGTAGGGGCCAAGATTTCACCACCTAGTTCCTATCTACAAATTTTGAAAATACAAATTTGAAAAATCAAAAAATTGTAGAATAATGGTAGAGAAAATAAAATGCAAATCTGAAACAAAATAAATGCACAAATCTAATAGATCATACTGAATTTACAAATTGGGCCTTCAGCTGTTAGTTTGCAAAAAGCAATTTGCCTCAAATTTGACTATGGCCCAAGATAGGAAAATTTATAGTCAATATTCATTGAATTGATGCTCCAGACGTATTGGTAAGGTCCACTTTGGCTCTAGATGCTCCCAATAGCTATGGATACTTTGGATCTAAATTGAGGTGTCCTTAGAGAGGTCAAGCAAGAATGGTCTCGAATGGCTATGAAATGACACCTCTATGGCTCTAATACCATGTAAGAATTTTCCTTAGGGAAAAATCACCCAAGACCAAGAATCTCAATAACTAGCAAAAAAAAGAGCAATAGAGTATGATCAGATTAACAATATGATATTCAATTGATGTAATAGTACACTAGGAGTGCCTGTATATAAAGGCCTCTAGAATGCTTCTACAATGTATAGGAGTTAGCAATATGATAAACCTCATAACTAAGCACATGTCCACCAAGAGTGGATTATCCTCCATTAAGCATAGGAGTTAGTGTGATGATGAGAGGATAAGCCTACAAAGGTGTGTCACATACAATTATGTTGTAGATACCATGTGCTAAAATAAAGTTGCTAACTCTTGTGTTGTCAACATGACAACTCATATGATTATGCAAAATCCTAGGTGTCTAACCTAATAATTAATAAAGTAATGCATTTATCCTAAGTAAACTTAAGTAAAGTGTAAATAATTATTATTTACACTAACAGGGGGAAGCCTTGTTCCCTCCCAACCTATTATTATACAACCTATTACGATGGTGTCATCAGTTCTCCTTCTAGTTTCTAGGCAAATGGATCCACTAGTTCTTTCTCCTAAGGAATTAAATCTACACAACCCTATGGTTGAGAAGCCATCGATTGAGATTGGGATCTTGAGAGGCTCAAGGGTCAAGGAAGTTCTAATAGAAGACCTTAAAGAAGGAGAGGTTAGACAAATTGGTTTTGAGGAAGCTCGGAGCTCCATCCATGTGTTGTTGTCAGGTTTAGTTGCTTCATTATAGTAGAGATGGTTGAGTTGGGTGCAATATTTTTTTCAAAAGGGTTAGTTAAGCTCTCCTCATTTCCCCCAATGCCTCTACCTTTGTTCATTCTGAAAACCTAGTTTCTTTCTAGTTCTAATAAAATCTTGGAAATAAAAAATGGAGATCAAATTTAATGGGTAGAGGTTAACATGAGGAAGAATAAATTACCTTCTTCCAACCAGTTCTTTAGTATGATCTCTAAGTCAAAGTCCAAACCTATTGTGGAAGGGAAGAAACTAAGATTGGGTAGGAAGAATAATAAAGAAGCTAGAGAAATGGAAAGTAAAGTTGACATTGTAGATAGTAAACAAATGACCATCTAGGAGAGGTGTACACAATAGTATAAATGATGATTATTTCTTGGAACATAAGAGGCTTAAAGGATCCTCACAAGTAGGAAATTCTAAGAAATGTGGTTCAAGATCATAAAATAGATATCCTTCTGGTTCAATAAATTATGATGCGAAGAGAAAAGGTGGAGCTACTCTCTTTTTAAAAAAATGGTAGAGTGTTGAGTTGTAGTTCTTGAGGATTATTTGGAGGAGTTGTTATCTTTTGGAAGAAGGTTATTGTTCAAGGTGAGTTGGTCTTCTCTAAGAATAATATTTTTGTATTCAATTTTTGCATATTAGGAATAAATTCTCTTGGATTCTCTCCAATGTTTATGCTCCCAATATAAATGTGGGTATATTGGATTTCTTGGAGAGATGTTGCCTTCAAAGACTCCATTCCAATGAAACTTTGGCTCATCTTAGGGGATTCCAACACCGCCCTAAGAGATTCAGAGAAGATCGAAGGGATTCTAACCCAAATCTAGTTAGAATGTAGGTTTTATTTGATGAATTTCATTGTTTCTCAAGTCCTAGTGGATGTTGAGCTTCAAGGTCTAAATTTTACATGGTCTAACCATAGATTAGGGGACAACTTGATTTAAGTTAAAGTATATAGTGATATTCTCTTAGTTGACTAGTTAAATTTATTTTTTTCCTCCCTGGTGGCCCTTCATAAAATAGGTTTAGATCATTTTCTTATTTCTCTAGTGGCAAGACCCTCAACTATTAAAATAAAATTATCCTTTTAGGTTTGAAAAAATATGGCTTGAACATCTTGATTTTAAATGTAAAATCTAGGAATGGATAGATATTTGGATAGATGAATTTGCAATGTTCAAGTTGGTGAAAAAACTAAGTTTTATTAAAGAGAAAGAGAGTTTGGAACAAAGAGGTATCTTGGGATATATTCCAACAAAAAAATGACATAAAATCGAAAGTAATATGAGATTTAGAAGTCTACTCAAGATTAAAGGTATTCTTAAGAAATGGGAGATAAAGAAAGGGTTTCTTTGTCAAAATACCATGACATTTTTATGAAATAGGAGCATTTTTGGAGATAGGGATCTAGAGCATTATGGTTGAACTCAAGTGATATAAATTTGAGCTTCTTTCATATTATTGTGTCTAAACAAAAGTCAACCAGCACAATCTTTAGATTTATTCTTGACTCTAGAGTAAAAATATTAGATAAAGAGGTATCAAGAGAGATTGTTAGATTCTTCTCTTCCTTCCTTCCTAAAGATAACTCTCTTTAGTTGGAAAACTAATATAATTTGATGGACTCTATTCCTAATATCTTGAAAGAGGAGAAAAAAAATACTCTTGTGGCTATTCCATCAATAGTAGAAATTAAGGAAGCAATATTCTCTTTGGTAGAAGATTAGCCTTTGGGGTTAGATGGTTTCCCATTGTTCTTTTTCTAGGTTTTTTGGGATGTAGTGGGGTTGGATCTCTACTATATTATCAAGGATTATGATCGAGCAGACTAGGATTTTCTCCTCAAAATCCTTAGATTTTTTGTCTTCTGTGATCATTTTATCCAACTTATTTTGTAACTTATCTCAGCTTCTTCAATTGCAACTCTTATGAATGGATCTTTTTGCAATTTTTTCAGGTCTCCCAGGGGTATCAAGAAGGGAGACCCCATTTCTCCAATCCTATTTTCTCTTATGGCTGAATATCTAGGTCACCTTTAGAAGGTTGGAATTTATTTAGGTTTTCTTAAGTACCTAACATCTTCTTTAGAGGATCTAATATTTTTTCATGAGAAATTTGTCAATGACACAATGATTATAAGAGAATCAACTAGAAATGTGGCTATTGATTGTAAAAAACTTCTTCAATCCTACACTTCCACTTTAGGTTATTGGGAACAAATTTTTTTCTTCTTCTTAAATAATCTAGTTAAAAGATAATGAAAAGTAGATAGAATCTTAGATTTCCAGATAGGGTCATTTCCTAAAACCGATCTTGGTATACCTCTTGGAAAAAAACCCCTAATTGTTTTTGGGCCTCCATAGTAGAAAGATTTCAAAGAAAACTAGTTGAATGGAAAGGTTCACTTCTTAACTAAGATGGAATATTACATTTAATAAAGTCCACTCTTCAAAGTATTCCATTTATGCCTTAAGTTTGTTCAAAATTATGGGAAAGTGTAAAGAATCTATAGAAAGAATCCAAAACAAAATTATGTGGTTAGGACTACAAGAAAACAAAAAAATTAGCTCTTGTGGCTTGGGACCTGATTTGTAGGCCCAAAAATAGTGGTGGTCTAGTTATCAAATCAATTAAAACCATGAATTTTTCTCTAATGGATAAGTAAATCTAGATGATTTATGGTGAAGCAAAAGATTGAAATTGTAAAATGAGAAGTAAATACTTAAAAGACTTCCCTTTTCTGCAAAATTTTGTCAATGATGATGAAAGGATGTCAAGATTTTCCTTTCTGGATGAGTATCCAACAAGATAAAGTGGCAATAATCTTAAAGCTAGATGGAAGTTTATTAACTTTTGGAAATACTCTTGAATTTTGGAAAAACCCTTGGCTTTGGTAGTGGATAACATCCAGCTCATAGATAGATGTACACAACTTCTAGGTTTTGAAGTGGCTTATTATTGAAGAGATTTCTAGTGGATGAGAGTTTCTAATATTGACCCTCTTCTTAACACTATTAAAGTCAACCTTAACACAACTATTATTTGGCTAGAAATAAAAGACTCTTTGATCTGGGAAAGAGCTTCATCAAGGGTCTTCTTTGTTTCTTTGGTGGTTTGGCCTATGCAAGAGACAAAAATTCCTCCTATTTTGACATTAGTTTGGAACAATAATCTAATTCCTAAAATTAATATCTATTAGCTGATAGCTCTAAAGGATAAAATTCTCACTCTGAAAAACCTTAGTAAAAGAGGTATATGTTTTCCTAATAGGAGTTTTCTTTATGTAGCCCTAGAAGAATTAGTTAACTATATTTGTTTTCTTGTTCTTTTTCTTGGAACACTTGAATGTAAATCTTTAAGGCCTAGAATTTAAGCTTGAATATGCTAGAAAATTTATTGGACTTGTGGAGGTTATGGAAGAATTTTAAAGGAATCATTAAAAAAGCCTTTGGATGGTTGTGTTCCCTCATGTCATTTGGTTCCTCTAGAATTTAAGGAACAATAGGGTCTTTAAGGATAAAGGTCAATCCTTCTAGACTCTATGTAATTGAATAAAATATAAAGTTACAAAAAAATTCAACACAATGTACAAAGTAGAGGTAGATTTTTTCATATGAGGCAACCTTCATCGAAAAAAGGATAATGAAGATGAGAGTAAAGAAAAAAGGAAAAATGGAAGATGGGACCATCCTCCTCTGGCATGTATTAAAATAAACTTTGAAAATGCTGATAAGAGAAACCCTATCCATTTTGGATGTGCTACTATTATTAGGGATGAAGAGGGTAATATGGTTAGAGCTATCTATTTTGCTAGGAACCCAAACCAACCATGTGTTGGAAGAAATGGGCCTTCTTCATGGGATCAGGATGGAAAGTAGCATTAACACTAAGGGAATATAGATAGGAGAGGATTCCCTAAATATTCTCAACTGCCTTTCAAAATGTGTGATCCTTTTGTGGATAATTGAAAATATAATGAAGGAAGCTAAAATCCTTCTTATAATTTTGAAAAAAAGTATATATTTTGAATTTGTATAGAGAAATGAATAAGGTAGCTAACACATTTTCTAATGTGGTGATTATTAAGGGTATCACTTCGAGTAGGACTGATAAGGAAAATATTAATGTTTAAAAAGGTGCTTATTAACTATGATAAGAAATTTATCGAAAGTGGAAATATTTTATTTAGTTCAATCCAAGATGGAATATTTTTGGGAAATAAATAATAATAATTTTTTGAAAAGCTTGAGTTCGAGTTGTGTGACAATAATTAACTCACACATTTTATGGTTGCTTTAGTGTTCTCTCTTCTTTGTGAAATTTTATTTCAAGGTTTTTTTCCTGCAATTTTGTCAGAGACTTTGACTCTATAAATTGTGAGAATGAGTGGCAAGGTGAGGAAAAGGGAACCTAATAATTGTGAAAAGTGGAGGAAGTAAAAATAAGTTTGTGAAAAAATGAATTGTGTAGGGTTTACACCATACATGGAAAAGATGAAACATGTGAAACCACAAGTGACTAATAAGTTCATTGAAGGCTGGAATAATGGTGAGGTCAATCTTAGAGGGAGGAAGTTGAAGCTTGACATTATGTTATGAAGGAAATAATAGGGCCACTTGTGCCAAAGGTAAGTTCTTCTTTTGGGATCTCAAGTACTTTAAATTGGTCACGAGCACCTATTCATTTGGTATTTCATGGTTAAATTTATATTTTAAATTGTTCTTAATATGGTTTCAATGTTATGTAAGAACCTAACTACCATTTGGAGTTCACTCAAATTATTTTGGAAGGCTATAAAATTCATGAAAAGCATAGTGACTTAAAAGGTCCTTAAAAATGTCAAGTGTGATAAAACCACTAAAATATATCAAAATAGAGTGAAAATAGATTAATTGGAGTCTTAAATTCAAAAAAGAAAAGAAAAAAGGATTGGTTTAATTATTTTATTTATGGAAGTTATTAATGACTGATTGAGGGCTTTAAACCTTGCCCTTGTTGAGAAATTGTTCTTAAAAGTTATAACATTCTTGTGGATTCATTTGAATAGTTGGAAGAGACTATAAATCTGAATCCCTACCTAAGAATTTAGTGGAATAATATATTTTAGGTTTTGGATTGATTTTATGTACCCATTACTTGGTAATTTCTTTGTAATCCAAGCCTAATTTGGCATATTAGGTTTGTGAACATAGTAAGGGTTAAGGAGTGCTAGAGTAGAGTTGGTTCTATAACTTTGAAATTTTGTGGAAGGCCAATAAAGCACACTTTTGTTGTGCCCTCTACATGAATTGGTATTAGAGCCCAAATGGTCTAGCAAAAAGGATTTTATAGTTATGTGTTTATCTTTTATAGGTTGAAGAGGGAACCTGGATACCAAGAGACTAGGCCAAGAGAGAAAAGAGGAGAAAGGCCTAGGAGAGGTATTAAAGACAAGAGGAAGAAAGGTAAAAGAGACTTGATTGAAAATGGATTTATTAATGAAATTGATACACGTTAATTTTTAGGGTATGGATTAAAAAAAGAAGAAGGAAGAAAAAAAGAAAAGACAAGAGGAGATTAAAATATTTGGAAAAGAAGTAAAGGAGCATACAAAGAAGCTGGAGGCACTTCCTAAAATCCTAGAGCAGTGAATTGAGAATGGTGAAGGAGATGAAGAATATTTTTTTTTAGAGGTTCAAGAAGTTGAAAAAGATGTAGGAAAATAGAAATAACTTAAGGATGATCAAAGAGAAACAAGGATAGAAGAAACAAAAGAGGAAGAGTTGATTGAATCTAATAGGGAAGTTGAACCAATTGAAGACTCTGTGAAGATGGACATTGCTGAAAATGATAATGTTGAAGTATTTTCAAAGATAAATGATAATAATAATAAAATAGTAGAGAGTGTTTAGATTTATATGAGAATGATGGTAAAACAGAAGAGTTTCCAAGAACATTTGAGAAGAAAAATGTAAATTTTTTGGTTAATTTTGATACTAATCAATTGATTTTTGCCCATGAGTTTTTTATTATTCTTATATCAATGTAGGTGATGAAGAAGTCAGATTGGAGAGGACATAAATTTGTTCTTACCAGGTTCATATTCTCAAGAAAAAGGATTGAAAGACCAAAAGTGAAGATGAAGAAATCTTCGAAACCCTATTTCCAAGAGGACTTGGAAAATTTTCAAAGTTGGGGAGTATGGTGCAGGAGCACCTGTTCATTTGGTGCTTCATGGATAAATTTATATTTTAAATTGTTCTTAATATGGTTTCAATGTTATGTAAGAATCTAAATACAAATTGGAGTTCATTCAAATTATGTTGTGAGGCTATAAAAGCCATGAAACACATATTGACTTACATGGTCTTGGAAAATGTCAAGTGTGATAAAAGCACTCAAATGTATCAAAATAAAGTAAAAATAGATTAATTGGAGTCTTAAAGTCAAAATAAAAAGAAAAAGGGATTGGTTTAATTCTTTTATTTATGGAAGTTATTAATGACTGAATGAGGGTTTGAAATCCTACCATTGTTGTGAAATTATTCTTAAAAGTTACAACATTCTTCTACATTCATTTGCATGGTTGGAAAATATTATAAATTCAAATCCCTACATAAGAATTTAGTGGAATAATATATTTTTTAGAAATCTAATTGAAAAGATCATTGTTGAAGAATGAAGAAGATTTTTTACAAAGAGGGAGATAGTTGTTTTCAATCATTGTGTTGTCATTGATGTTAGACATGTTATTTGCTCGAATGACAATTTCTTATAAGATCCAAGCACCATCACTTTGTTGATTGATGAAGAGGATTTAATCAATACGATGTAACATAAGTACCTAAGGGAAAGGTTGAGTTATGGTTTTGTAATGAAGTACAAGGATCAGTTAAGACAATGGTAAAATGATGTATTTGTAATATACTTGAAGATATAGAGGTTGGCCACACTTAGAAACACTGGAGGAATAAGTTGTAACAAGGTTGTTTGTAAAGCTTAACTAAGTTCATTAGTGAGTGCCGAGTAAGCTAGCTCATGCTGAGCATATTTTTAGTTAGTGCTAAGCAAATGCAAAATATAGTGTGTGCTGAGTGATATAGAAGGAGTTAAGAAAACTTCAAGTGCTGAGCATCAGAAGACATAGTGGATGCCAAGTGAATCCACAATAGGCGCCAAGCATCAGTAAAATGTAGTTGGTTCCAAGTAGCATAGTATGTGTTGAGCACCAAAATTTAAATAGTACTGAGCTATTGCATTATGTGAAAAGTCAAAGATTCGCTAGATCTAAGCTGAAAAGTTTATTACCTTGAATTTTTTGAACTAGATGGAGGATAAGGATGATGAGCTGGTGGCACAAAATTTTAGGTAAACCATTTATGAGTAAATTCAAGAGGATTCTTCATGATGTTTCTAGAAGAAACAATATATGGATTAGATTCATTGAATCCTACCTAATCCATTCAAACTGAAATTAAAGGTGGGAAGAATTGAGTGGAAAAAGCATTTTCCAAACTTCTATTTAAGGAGTCATAGGCCAAGAAGTTAGAGTAGCTAGGGTGCCAAAATTTGAAGTTTCTGAAGGATGTCAAGGAGAAGGTATTGAGAAGGAAGAACGGAGAACAAAGACTTTACTTCAATAAGTGGCCATATAGGAGATTGTGCTGGTATATCAAGCATGAAGACTCAAGGAGATGAAGCTTGAAAGGAGAACAAGTTGTCAAAGCTATAGAGATTGAAAGGTAGGAAAATTGTGAAGAGTTGAAGAAAGATCTAAAATATTCAAGATAAGTTGTGAGTTATATTAGGTCAAAAGCCCTTATTGTTACTCTCTAACAATTATGCAAGCTAGGGTAAAATCCTATGGACTTAGGTTGGTTTAACAACCATTCATAAATTGTTTAATCAGTGTGGCATTCCAAGTGAATGTTCTAAAGTCCACTAACTAGGCCCATTTCTAACAAGGTGTTTAAATCCTTTAACCAAGTCACATCTAACAATGTATTGTAGCCTTTAACAGGGTAGGCCTTTCATAGGGCATCACTTTAGATGAGTGAGAATTGAGTAGCATGTTACTCGTGGTTTTTCCCAAATTAGGTTTCCAAATAAATCACTATGTTATGTGTTGATCTTTCATGTGTTATATTTGCATGTTGATTTACAGTAACTTTCTAAATAGGAAAGTTTAAGCTTGGATGCATGAATAGTTTAATGGGCTCACTTTACTTCATGAAAAAGTTTTAATTGGGCATTTGGATGTTGAATAATTGATTCACACCCCCCAAAGTTATTTTAAAGCATTTCTAACAATTGGTATAAGAGTCATCTACTAATTTTGTTTAAAGGTACTAGAAGCTGGAAGATCAGGATGTCCAAGAGAGAAGTTCCCAAGCTTAATAGAGATAACTTCACTACATGGCAAAGGTTGATGAACTTGCACCTGGGATCGATAAGTGATCATGCAAAAACCTCAATTGAAGTAGAACATGTTAATCCAGTTGATGAGACCAAATATTGCCTTTATTTCATGATAGTTTTTAAACACTTTGTTGATACTCGATTTTATTTTTCTCAAAACATTTGTGGACCTATGTTTACTAAACCTATGATAAATCTATGGGTAGATACTATGCCATATTTTGCTAGTATTATATATATTATGTAGTATTTCATATAGTTATCAAAATGTGTGTTCTTATATTTGAATTTAATTTGATAAATGTTCATTTGCAAACATGCCTCTGTATTATAACTAACCTATTAGTAATGAAGCTGAAAGATGATTGGAAGAATTCAAAGATGAGAAGCAACAACATTTAAGAAGAAGAGAATGCTAAGGAGTAGCCATGGTGGAGGAAAGTTGTAATGGTTCTAAAAGACACAACAATGAGTAAGGAGGAGCTATGAAGACTTATTGCCTTCTCTGCATTTATTCCTATGGCAAGTGGATGTTTAGACTTTATTATTCCTACCTTAAGCCATTATTTCTTCTTCTCGCCTTGAGTTTTTATTCTCCTTCTTTATCTCCTAAAGATTTAAAGCTAGGTTATTTACTTTTCTATTATGAGAATAAGTGTTGATCTCCTATATATAGGAATTGACCCAAGTGTGTTAGTTTAGCTAGTTAGAAGAAAGAGTTTATGAGAACAGACTACTAACTTTTACAGAAAGTCATGTTTTTACAGTTCCATGTGTTATGTAATGAATTTAGAAAATTTAATGAAATAGTTTTTGGCTTCTATTTTGTGTTGGTTGTTTAGTGAAGTTGACCAAGGGGGCCCACTTGGAAGGTGGATTAGATTAGGATAGAATAGATTTATTTCCAAGCATTCTTAGTATCATAAGTAGAAGTTGTAAGTTCCTTCCTATAGCATTGCACTTCGTGAATGTTCCTGCAGCATATGTGAGAACAATTGTAGTGGATGAACTAAGTTGGAATATTTTTTAGCCTTTCATTTTACTTCCAGTATTCATAGAGTTAAGTGTGTTAGTTTTTTACAACAATAGTGTAAGTTCTTTTCCTTGCATTTTACTTTCTTGCAACATAAGCTTAGTGACTCATTAAGAGACCTAGTGCACATACTATGCCGACCATTTCAAGTATATGTCCCTATGTTGACAAGATTAAATGCATCTCATAGTGGAAAAAAAAGTCCTTAGTTTGAATATATTATTCCTAAATATGGCCTAGAGCATGACTATGATACACCTATTGTGAGGCAAACTACCAGTTGTACCTACTGCAGAAGATATGAAGAAAAAGAAGGAGCATAATTAGGCAATGCTGGAGATTGCCCCTACCCTCAACTATGCTAAATTTTATGACAACAAGGGATGTGACACTGCATTCAAGATGTGGAAAGCCTTGAATGATATCTATGGAGGAGATTAGAATGTTCAAAGAGAAAAAAGAGAAAGCCTCAGAGGAAAGTTTGATGACATGGAAATAGAGAAAGGTGAGAATGCTACTCAATATGCCTCTAGAATGAAAAAAGTAGTAATTGCAATAAGAAGTTTGGGTGGTCATTTGGAAGATGACACTATTAATAGAAAATACTTAAGAAGCTTGCTCCCTATCTATGCTATTAGAGTTTCAACCATCCAAGAGTTAAGGTATGTACTAGGAAATCAATTAATTTTTTAAGGAATAGTAGGGAGACTCACTGCATTTGAATTGTCCAATTTTGATAACTATAGACTTGAGAATCTTGAATCTTCTTTCAAGGGAAAGCTATCATTGAAAGACACTGAGGAGGTGAAACCAAAGAAGAAGAAGAGAAAGGTAAAGTATGCATCCAGTGACAATAATATAGATGAAGAAGATGTGGAACAATTGGAACCACTACTAGCTATGAGATTTCATAGAGGCAAAGGTAAATTCAAAGGTAAGTTTCCTATCATTTTTTTTAATTGCAATGAAGTAGGACATATTACTGCAAGATGTACATAGAATAAGAACTACAAAGAAGCCACTAAGAACAAGAACATAAGAGAAGATGATGGTAGAGATAAAGGCAAAAAGTGCTACGTTGTTGAAAAAGAAGATTTTGATGAAAATGATGATGAGGTAGTCTATGTAGCCATGAAGGATGAATCGGATGAAGATCAAGCAAAAAAAATAGTAACTTTTGTGAACAAAAATGATAGGTGGATCATAGACAGTGGATACTCACATCACATGATAGGAGACAAAAGTAAGTTTATTACCTTTACTCAATATGATGGAAATAGTGTTAGATTTGGAAATGATGCTCCATGTCAAATCAAAGAAAAAGGTTCTATTAAACTTAGAGAGAAATTTTCATGTCATAATGCATACTATTTTGAATGATTGAACTACAATTTGCTGAGTGTATCACAATTACGCAATGTAGATTACAAAGTAGAATTTGGAAACAAAACTACCAAAATCTATGACATTAATGGAAATATAATAGGAAAAGGAGAAAAAATTAGGAGTAATTTGTCTTGAGATCTACTAGATTTCCACAATCCATGCTAATGTGCTATCAAATTTCTGGGTTTGATTGTGTATAATTTTTTTACATCAAACCCAGAAATTTGATAGCACAGTAATTTGTCTTACCTAGATATGGAAGATGCAACCTGTCTTATTGTTAGACATGATGATGTTTGGTTATGGCATAAGAGGTTATGTCATGTTAACTTTGATAATCTGATTAGCATCAGCCAAAAGAAGAAAGATAGAGGTCTACCTAAGTTGAAGAAGCCTAAAAATACAATGTGAAAACAATGTCAACTAGGAAAGATGACCAAGTCAAGTTTCAAAAGAAAAGTATACACTTCCAAAGAAGTACTAGAGTTAGTGCATACTAACTTATGTGGCCCAATAGAAGTAGAAAGATATCAAGGAGACATATACATAATATTGTTTGTGGATGACTACTCTAGGATGATGACTGCCATGTTCTTAAAGAAAAAATATGATGCACTACAAATGTTCAAGTGGTATTTCTCCAGGGTTGGGAAGGAAATAGGAAAGAGTCTAAAGTGCCTAAGATCAGACAAAGGAGGAGAGTTTACATCAAAGGAATTTGAGACATTTTGTAATGATAAAGGAATTAAAAGACAAAAATCAACACCAAGAACTCCCCCATAGAATGACATTACAGAGAGAAGGAATAGATCATTGATAGACTGTGCTAGAACATTGATGATGGAGAAAAATGTTGCTCTGAAGTATTGGAGAGAAGATGTAAGTACTACTATCTACACCCTGAATTGAGTCCAAGTCAAGAAATGTACAAATGTAACACCTTTTGAATTTTGGTACGGTCACTCACCTAATGCAAAAAATTTCAAAGTGTTTGGTTGTAAATGCAAAATTCTTAAAGATACTATAAATGGAAAGTTTGATGCAAAGAGTGATGAAGGCATATTCCTTGGATACTCCACTAGAAGTAAAAGATATAAGTGTTTGAATACTAACACTAACAAGATTGTTGAGAGTCCAAATGTAAATTTTGATGAGCATGCAGAAGTTCAAGTTGATGAATCCAAGAAACTAGAAGATTATATATCTTTTGTATACTTCTATGAAGGAATGCCTACTGAAAATGAAGTTTCCTATCATGTTGGGAATCAACAACAAGTTTTAGTATCAGCCAAGTCATAGCCAATGAATGTCAACCTACATTTAGAAGACAAGTTGCAGAATGAAGATAATGCACATTCTAATTCTAAAATTAGTGACTCTAAAGCTAAAGGATCAAACATAGAAGGAAGTACAGAACTAAGACTATCCAGGTATGTCAGAAGACATCACCCTATAGAATAAATCATTGGTGACAAGGAAGTTAGACCAATGACAAGTAATAGACTAAGGAATGAATCATGTCTATTGAGCAAGATTGAACCCAAAATAGTGAAAGATGCACTGCAAGATGATAATTGGCATAAAGATATGGAAGAAGAGATAGATCAAATTGAGAAGAACAAAACTTGGACTCTAGTTCCTAGACCAGTTGATAAAATTGTGATTAGTACAAAATGAGTCTTTAGAAACAAGCTTGATGAGAATGGTGAGATCACAAGAAATAAAGCTAGACTAATCTACAAAGGCTATGCACAAGAAGAAAGACTAGACTATGGGGAAATATTTGCCCCTATTATAAGAATGGAAGGATTGAGAACACTACTTGCATATGCTACTTACAAAGGTTTCAAAGTCTACCAAAAGGATGTAAAGTTTACTTTTTTGAATGGTATAATGGAAGAGGAAGTCTACATAGAACAACCAAAGGGATTTGTTGATGACAACAATAAGGATATGGTCTATAAAGTGCATAAAGAACTCTATGGTTTGAAGCAAGCACCTAGAGCATGTTATGAGAGACTGAAAAAATATCTTGTGAAGATAGGATTTGAGAGAACAGATGACAACAACAACCTGTACATCAAAGAAGAAAAAAGGTAAAGACATTTTAATATCTAAAATCTTTGTTGATGATATAATATTTGGAGGAAAAGATGTCTTATGCAAAGATTTTGTTGACCAAATGAAACATGAGTTTGAGATGTCAATGTTTGGAGAAAACAAATTCTTTGTTGGATTGCAAGTACATCAACTAAAGCATTGCATATTTGTGACTCAATCAAAATATACCAAGGAGATACTCAAGATATTTAGATTAGAAGACTCAAAACCTATCAGTACACCAATGGTAACAAGACATAAGTTATCTAAGAATGATGAGTTAGCTAAAGTAAATCAAAAAATGTATAGATCAATGATTGGAAAGTTACAGTACGTTATGCATAGTAGACTAGACATTACATTAGCTATTGGGATAGTGGCAAAATTTTTTGCTAACCCAAGAGAATATCATCTGATGGCTGTAAAAAGAATATTGAGGTACCTAAAAGGAATAGATGACTTTGGCTTATACTACAAGAGGAGTGAAAAGTTTGAGTTGAAAGCCTACACTGATGTAGAATGGGGAGGTAACATTGATGACAAAAAGAGCACCAGTGGAGGAGCACTTTTCCTAGGTAAAAGGTTAATTACTTGGATCAGCAAAAATCAAAGTTGTACCTCACAGTCCACAACAAAAGCTGAATACATTGCTACTACTATCAATTGCACCAATATTGTATGGATCAAACATCTGTTGCAAGGTATGAAGGAAGAAGTGACTAAACCTATGATACTCTATTGTGATAACACAAGTTCTTTCAACATATCAAAGAATCTTGTGATGCATGCCAAAACAAAACATATTGCAATTAAGTATCACTATGTAAGAGAATTGGTAGAAGACAAGCAAGGATGGAATATGTCACCTCAAAGGAAGAGATTGCTGATATCTTCACAAGAGCACTACGTAAAGATACATTTGAGTATCTTAGAGGTAAGTTAGGGGTGATACCCCTAGCTAAGGCTACTTGAGTAATAGCAAGATTACCCTACATCAAATGAGTTGATTTTTGAAATATTACAAATTGATGCGGAGGTTATTTACTGTAGAATTTTTGCCTAAAGTAATCAAAGTACTGAAATTCCAAACAAGTCACAAGCAAGGTGATAGAGGGAGAAATTGGAGTACCTACAAATGCTATACTTGCATGTTAAAATACTGAGATAATATGTCTTTGGCATTGTTTTCAAAGAGGAGAAATAGCAGAAGTTGATCAATGCATATAGAGGAAGAAATGATCAAATCTACATAATTAAATGGTCAAAGACAGAAATAGCAAAATCTAATACAAAGGAAGAGATATTGTGCAGAGGAAGAATTGGCATACACACGTGTAAGAGGGAGAAATAGTAGCAAAGAAAAGTAGAATTGATCAAAGTAGCAAGGCATAGAAAAGAGGGAGTTAGATAGGATCAGACATACAGAAGATTATTTGCAGAAAGGTAAGAGAAAGGAAACAATAGCTAAGAGGGAGAAGCAGAAGTAAAGTTATTAGGATAGAAAATTAGAGAGGAAGATGTGAAAATTTATGAAAATAGAAATGGTAACAAAATTTCTTTTTGGCATTTGATTTACTATTTTAACCTAGTTAGCATTTTGCTAACTTGGTTGATTAGTTTGGTTTTCCATCAATACCAAAGAGAGAGATTGTTAGAAATTTGATTGAAAAGATCATTGTTGAAGAATGAAGAAGATTGTTTACAAAGAGGGAGATTTTTGTTTTCAATCATTGTTTTGTCTCTGATGTCAAACTTGCTATTTGCTAGAAAGACAATTGCTTATAAGATCCAAGAACCATCACTTAGTTGATTGATGAAGAGGATTTAATCAACAAGATGTAACAAAAGTACTTAAAGGAAAGGTTGAGTTATGGTTCTATAATGAAGTACAAGGATCAGTTAAGACAATGGTAAAATGATGTATTGCTAATATAATTGAAGATATGGAGGTTGGCCACACTTAGAAACATTGGAGGAATAAGTTGTAACAAGGTTGTCTAGAAAGCTTAACTAAGTTCATTAGTGAGTGCCAAGCAAGCTAGTTCATGGTGAGTAGATTTTCAATTATTACCAAGCAAATGCAAAATCTAGTGTGTGCCAAGTGATACAGAAGGAACCAAGAAAACTTTAGGTGCCAAGCATCAGAAGACTTATTGGATGCCAAGTGAATCCACAATAGGTGTCGAGCATCAGTAAAATGTAGTTGGTGTTGAGTAATACAATATGTTTGAGCACTAGAATTTGAATAGTGTCGAGTTGCTACATTATGTGAAAAGTTAAAGATTCACCATATCTAAGTCAATAAGTTTGTTATCTTAAATTTTGTGAACTAGATGGAGGATAAGGATGATGAGCTAGTGGCAAAGAATTTTAGGTAAACCATTTTTGAGCAAATTCAAGAGGATTCTTCATGATGTTTCTAGAAGAAACAAGATGTGGGTTAGATTCATTGAATCCTACCTAATCCATTCGAACTAAAATTAAAGGTAGGAAGAATCAAGTGGGAAAAGAATTTTCTCAACTTCTATTTAAGGAGTCATAGGCCAAGAAGTTAGAGTAGCTGGGGTGCCAAAATGCGAAGTTGTTGACGGATGTCAAGGAGAAGGTATTGAGAAGGAAGAACATAGCACAAAGACTTTACTTCAATAAGTGGCCATATAGGAGATTGCATTCGTATATTGAGCATGAAGACTCAAGGATACGAAGCTTGAAAGAAGAAAAAGTTATCAGAGCTATAGAGACTAAAAGCTAGGCAAATTGTGAAGAGTTGAATAGAGATCTGAAATTTGCGAGATAAGTTGTGAGTTGTATTAGGTTAAAAGCCCTTGTTGTTACTCTCTAACAATTGTAGTTTAACAACCATTTGTAAATCCTTTACTAAGGTGGCATTCCAAGTGAATGTTCTAAAGTCCTCTTACCAAGCCCACTTCTAATAAGGTGGTTAAATCCTTTAACTAGGTCACATCTAATAGTATGTTGTAGCCTTTAACAGGGAAAGCCTTTCATAGGGAATCACTTCAAAAGAGTGAGAATTGAGTAGCATGTTCTTGGTGGTTTTTCCAAAATTGGGTTTCCACATAAATCACTATGTTATGTGTTGATCTTTCATGTGTTATGTTTGCATGTTGATTTACAATAACTTGCTAAATAGGAAAGTTTAAGCTTGGCTGCATGAATAGTTTAATGGGCTCACTTTACTTCATGAAAAAATTTTAATTGGACATTTGGACCTTAAATAACATTTTTTTTTGGTTTTCTTAATAATGTCCTTGTATCTTTCCAACATTTTAAAGAGAGATAGGAAGTTTAGCTAGAATTATCTTTAGGGGAGCTAAGAGGAGCTTGAGATTACCTGCATTACTAAAAAAAATTCCTTTCCACCTAGCAAGTTTTACCTACATACGCTCCACTAGACTATTCCAAAATTGTGGTGTGACCTCCTTGACAGAAAGTAGGAGGCCAAGGTAGGTAACCTATAATTCTACCTCCTAACAATTTAGTTATTTCACCAATCTCCTCCTTAGGTCTCTATCCATATTGAAGAAGTAAACCTTGCTTTTTTGGTTATTTTTTTTTTCCTGACACCTCTTCATACTAGCATAAAATTTTTATACAAGCCTTGGCTTCATGGATCAAGGAAATGCCATAAAGAAAGGTGTCATCAACGAATTGCTGTAGGACCTTCAATGATAAGGAGGAGGCTGATTTGGTGCCTTTTATTTTATCCTATTGTATCGATGCAAAAAAATTGCTCCCCAATACCTCAAAAACAATAATGAATAAGTAAGTTGATAGGGGTCCTCTTATTGAAGACCTTGGTGAGAGGAAAAAAAACTTTCCTGGGGTGACATTTAGAAGAATAGAAAATTGGACAATATTAATAGCTTCCTATATTAATCTCACAAATTTCTCTTCAAATCCCAACTCGATTAAAATTTGAAAGAAAAACCCACTCGTCACCTTATAATAGGATTTCAAAATATACAATTTCATGGTCATACCTTGGTTCCCACATTTCTCCATGGAGTGAATTACCTCATAAACCATAATCACCACATTGATAATTTGTCTCCCATGGACAAACCCATTCTTAAAAGAGCTAATGAACTTGTCTAGAAGATGTTTTATGTGGTTAACTATGGCCTTACAAAGGATCTTATAGATCATGTTGCATAAGGTAATAGGTTTAAATTCTCCAAGCCTAGTTAGGTCATCAACTTTTGGGATCATCACAATAAAAGTTTGATTGAGTTCTTTTAACATCTTTCTCATTATGACAAAGTCTCTCACAACATGGGTTAGATCATAGTTGACAACATCCCAAAACTCTTGGAACAATGTTGGGGGAAATCTATCAAGTCTCGACACTTTGAATGACCCCATAGAAAACTTAGCTTTCTTAACTTCCTCTTATGTTACCTACATGAGGAGGTCCTTATTCAGATTATCATCAATGATGGGGTTCATAATCCTTAAGAGTATAGAAAAATGTGTAATCATTGCATCCATAATTTGTCTCCCAGGGAAAAACCCATTCTAAGAGGGGCCAATGAACTTGTCTAAAAGGGGTTTTATATAGTTAACTATCACCTTAGAAATAATCTTATAAATTGTGTTGCATAAGCCAAGAGGTCTAAATTCTTCAAGCCTGGTCTTGTCATCAAATTTTTTGATCAAAAAAATGAACATTTGATTGATTTATTTAAACATCTTTCCCATTCTGACAAAATCCCTCACAGCATGGTTTAGATCATATTGGATGACCTCCTAAAACTCTTGGAAGAATTATTGGTGTAGGAGCACCTATTCATTAGATGTTTCATGGATAAAATCATATTTTAAATTATCTTTAGTATGGTTTTAATTTTATGTATGAAACTAAATACCATTTGGAGTTCATTCAAATTATTTTGTAAGGCTATAATAGCCATTAAAATCATAGTGATCTATGAGGTCCTAAAAAAAGTTAAGTATGGTAAAACCACTCAAATATATCAAAATAGAGTGGAAATAGTTTAATTGGAGTCTTAAATTCATATTTATCATATTTTAATGGTTTAGGAAAAGTTTGAAGTCATTTGGATAATTATTGTAAAAGTTGTTCAAAAGTTGCCAAAATTGTAATGACAACTTTTACAACTTGGTGACAACTTTTTAAAAGTTGGTTTAAAGATGGTAATGGGTAGTTGTAGGTTGGTTGGTGAGTTTAATGTGATTCCAAATTATATATATTTGGTTTTCAAAACAAAAAATTTTAATTTGGAGAAGTTGGAGGAAGGATTTGGAATGGAAGAAAACTTATTTTGATGTTGTATATTTTAGTTTTCTGGTTATTTTTTCCTACAATTTCTCTGATGTTTTGGTTGGTGAAAATTCATTGTGAATGATAAAAAACTGAACCTTATATTTTGGGAAATTATATGAGTTAGCTTTCATTTGGATTTGGTTTTATTTATTTTCATTATGTTTAGAAGAAGTTACAACTATTTTGGTGAAGACTGGTCAGATTTTGTCATAGTATGAAAAACATTGAGGAAATTGCAATAACTTTTATTTCCTTTTTAATATTTGGCTATAACTTGGAGAAAATTCTGGTAACTCACTATTATTTAGTCTCACAAAAAGGATTGGTTTCATTCTTTCATTTATGGAAGTTAGTAATGATTGATTAGAGGTTTTAAATTCAGCCCTAGTTGAGAAATTCTTCTTAAAGGATGGAACATTCTTGCATTCATTTGACTAGTTGGAGAAGATTATAAATGTGAATCCATACATATAATTTAAAATTTTTGTGGAAGGCTCATATAGCATACTTCTATTGTGCTCTTTTCCTGAAGATCTTGAGGGTATGGGTAGAGCGCCGAGGGAGGCAATCCACACCAAGACCTTAAAGATTTGGTTTTGATTTGTTGATGAGTTTTTGGTTGCAAGTGTATGTTCACTTTCTGCAATGAGGTGGACATAGAGATCTACCTTAAGGATCATAAGAGATGATCTAGGGCCTGATGAGGAGGTCTAATAATTTTCCAAAAGTCTTTAGGAGAGAGGCATGGAAGGGACTCCCAATTGAGGAAAAAAGTTGTTGGTTGTGGAGCAACATGAAGGAGTGAACTTGAGGTTGTAAAAACACCTTGGAAGCAACCATATCAACTTCATTAATGGGAGTCATTTTCACATTAGAGTGTGCAATAGAAGCATGGAATCAAAATTTGTTGTAGATCACTAAAAATACATTTCGAAGGGACTTAGAAAATTTTCAAGTTGGGGAGTATGGTGTAGAAGCACCTAACATACAAGAAATGAGGAGGTTAATATTTCTAATGTGAGATATTTGAACTCATTTGAGTCCTTTGAGTCAAGATGTAAAGGCTAGAAAATCCATTTTTAATAAGGTGTCAAAGTTGTCTGAGGAGGTCTTAATATGATCAATAGTGTCAAAATAATCATTTAATATGTGAATGGAACTATATGTATCCATATAAAGCCATTTGAGTCATAGTTGTGATCTGGTTTGGGCTTATACAAAAAAATTAATAGAAAAATGTATAAAATGCACAAAAGGTTGTGAAAACAAATGCATAATGTTGTAAAGGCGGAAATGAATGTAATTTGGTTCAAAAAGTGGTTGGGAAGTTGTGAACTACCAAAACCACTATAAAAACATTGTAATGGTCATTCAGAGAGAGAGAGAGAGAGAGAGAGAGAGAGAGAGAGAGAGAGAGAGAGAGAGAGAGAGAGAGAGAGAGAGAGAGGATATCAATTTGGAAAATTTGAGTGTTCAAAACTTGTTATTTTGATTGGTTTCTTGCATTTAGTCTCTATTTATAGGCCTTGTAAGCACATGTAGAGCCTAAGAACTCTATAAATTATTAATGGATAGATATATAAATGCATCATCTTTCTTATGCTTTTGGTTTGGATTAAATTCAGTAAGTTTTGGCAAAAGTTGTTATTTTTCACATTTAGGGATGCCCAACTATAGTTTGATTGAAATGTTTGGTGCACTAATATTATGATGAATAAGAAACTAAATATATATGAATTATGTTTCATTTCCAATTTGTTTGGGTCTTTTTTATTGACATTTGTAAAAGTTATGTGTATTTGAGTGAAGATAGGTTTTTACAGATCTCTGTTGGAGTTACAGTCAAAGATATATTATTTTAGAATGAATTATGGATAATAAAAATTTATGGCTTATATTTTCATAAACTAGAATCATACAAGATTGAGTGAAAATTGTTTTGGTATGATTTAGACTTGTTTTGGAAAAGTTATTTGATGTCCTAGATAGGGTTGCTGGTTTTACTTTTGGTTTTTGATAGAAAATATAGGTCTTGGTAGAGGGACCATAACTTCTAATTGGTTTATTGAATTTGACTCATCTTGTGATATGTTTGAGAAATAGTAATTTTAGGAAGTTCCTCAAAAGGGTTTTGAAATAAAATCTTAGATTTGAAATTGATGAGTAATTTATTTGGATATAGACATCAAATTGTGTGGATGGGTATATTGACTTACTTGCCTAAATGTAAGGGTTCTCTATTGAAGTCTTTGAGGTGTACTTAGTTCCTTGAGGGTGTTCCAGCCTATTGTGAAGAATTTGAGTTGAACTAGGGTTCCTTGAAGGTAACTATAGAGGTCTCTACATTAATGATGGGGTAAATCTAATAGGTCATGATGCTTTGAATGACTCCATAGGAAACATAACTTTCCTATCTTCCTCTTTTGTAAACTTCACAAAGAGCTCCTTGTTCATCTTCTCATCAATGATGGGGTTCGTAATACTTAAGAGTGTAATCACCACATTCAAAAATTTTCTTCTAGGCAAAATTCCATTCCAAGAGGGGCTAATGAACTTGTCCAAAAGAGGTTTTATACGGTTAACTATCACCTTAAAAAGGATTTGATTGATCATGTTGCATAAGATAATAAGTCTGAATTGTCCAAGCCTGGTCTTCTCATCAAATTTTAGGACTAGAATAATAATATTTTGATTAAGTTCTTTTAACATCCTTCTTGTTCTAACAAAATCCCTTGTAGTATGGATAAGATCATATTTTATGATCTCTGAAAACTCTTGGAAGAACACTAGGGGAAATCCATCAGGTCCTGGCACTTTGAATGACCCCAAAGAAAATACAACTTTCCAAACTTCCTCTTTTTTAACCTTCATAAGGAGGTCCTTGTTCATTTTATCATCAATGGTGGGGTTCAATATCAACTTTTAATTCAAAAATCTTATTTTTTAAAAATTCATATTGTTTCCTAGGGCTATTGAGCCCTCTCACATTCTAGGATATGACTTTCATTTGTGTTATTTCTAGATCTCCTTCAGGTTTTTTTGTTTACCTCATGCTATATGTTTCACTGTCTCCTTGTTATGATTGGCCTTGGTTGAGGATCTCCTAGCTTTAGCTATTGAAACAACATTCACCTTTCCAACACCTCTCATTTTCCTCTTGGGAACAAACCAACCTGCATTTCTATCAAGGGTATCCAACAATAATTGCAAGATCAGGGATGAAAGGATTGGTGAGTGGACCTCAACTATGCCTAGAATGTACACAATTAGGGATCCACCAATTTGAGGGGAACTCCCTCCCACCCTAATAGGGTTCTTGATAAAGGGTACCAAATCAACCTAAGCCTTATCAACCTTTTCCAAAAGTCCAATGAAGCTACTCATTGAAGCCCTCCCCTGGGAAGTTCTAGTTATCACCTCCATTGAAGGAATTTCCCCTTCCTCAAGACTTGTTTTCCCCTTTATTAGGGAAGATAATATCCTTAGAATGGTATCCTCAAATGGATATCCCTTATATTCTTTATGGTTACTTTCCTAGGCTTTAGGATGCATCAACAACATGATCTCTTTTTCCAACCCTTCCTCTTCATGGTTAGTACTCTCTAGGCTTATCAAGGGCCCAAGTGCCTTTAGCTCCTCAATGGTAATGTCCTCTTGAAAAATTAGTGTCTTGATTTTGTCTACAATTATGGTGTCAACCATTGAAAAGTAGCCATCTTTAACCACTCTTGGGGAAGAGAATTTTTTCTTTAGCTTCTCATTATTAAGGGAGGTGTTGTAGTCTGGAACCAAATGTCCAAATTCTTTACACTTCTGGTAGAAGGATGCAACATTCCCATAACGGATGGTATAAGTCCATATTCACCATTTCAATTTTAGGGCCGCACAAGTTAGAAGAGTTTTGTTCACAAAAATATTCATGCAAAATCTAGCATAGCCCAACCGAGATTTGTTGATAGTAATATTATTAGATTTGATAAAATACCCAAAAAGAGTCCCCTATCCATTTGAAAATATTTTCATCCCAAAATTCTAGAGGGAGTCTCAAGAAATGGACCCAAACCAAAGAAAGTCTATGGAAGTCTTGGCTAGGATAAAACCCCAGCTTCCATTTAGCAAGTATCAAGTAGTGCTTACCATAGTTTTGGGAGCCTGCCAAAATTATATTCCTATTTGCTATAGTTGTGAAGTTGGAAAGAAAGAGTGCACTTGACATCATTGAGACTGTCATTGTTCCCTTGAGCTTCCATTTCAAGTTGCACTACTTCCTCACCATATCCATAGTTTTCTAGAAAGATAAGAATCTTCCAATAGGAAACA
This sequence comes from Cupressus sempervirens, assembly GCA_028749045.1. NCBI lineage: Eukaryota > Viridiplantae > Streptophyta > Pinopsida > Cupressales > Cupressaceae > Cupressus > Cupressus sempervirens. Next base: position 421,908,005 of record CM053791.1, read on the forward strand.
CCAAAAGTCCATAGGAGATGAAGTCAACCACTAAGTTTGGGAGGGATATCTCAAGGCCCTCCTTTCCCAAAACCACTTTTGGTTCATCCCAAGGCATCGTGGGAACCTTTGAACCAAGTACAACTCCTTTACAATCTAACATCAAGATTATAACTTCCTTCAAACCCTTAGAGTTAGGAAACACATTGGGCCGACAAAGGTGGGGCGACCTAAGAAGGCCAGATCATAAAAATGGCAGGCTTCTTAAATGAGTCTCGTACATAAGTAGTTATCCAATCCATGGGAGTGGCTTGCAGTTTCACATATAAGACTAGAAATAGGTATGGGCATGCTTGTGCCAAGTCAAGTGGGGGAGGAGGGCAAGGATCCTTTGCGTCCATGTGTACCATAGGTGAGAGTTTCTCTTAGATTAACTTCACTGTTGTGGTTCAAATAAATTTTATGAACATGTAGTGCATAGTGTTTCAATGTGCCATATTTATTTCATTGTTCTTTAGAATGCATATCCTAAGTGGTCACATAAATCTTATGAACATGTAATGCATGGTGTTTCAATGTTCCATCTTTAGTTCATTTTTCTTTAGAATGCATATCATTTTTGAAAGGTTGACTACCAATCCATTGATATTCAACAAAAGCATCTTAGGATGGAGATGATTCAAATAATAGGGTAGAAGCAATAAGTTGGGTCTCAATTCCACGAAAGTCCATGGATTGAGATCCAACTCTTCTAGAAATAAGTACCCATTTCTAAAAAATGGGCACCCAAATTAGGCTCGGGTACTTGATCCTAAATTTAAAAATTAGGCAACCGTTTAAAAAAAAATTAGATGCCCATTTTTTTAGTTTCAAAAATTGAGTACCTATTTTTGAAAAAAAATATATTGAATTTTCTAGAAATAGTCACCCATTTTTAAAAGTAAAAAATAGGTACCCATTTCTAAAAAAATTCAATTTTTTTTATTTTTTGGGGGATTTTAAATGTTATTTTTAGTTTTTCAAAATGGACACCCATTTTTTGAATTTCAAATAATGGGTGCCCATTTCTTACAACATTGGGTGGGATTTTTTTTTCCTGCCTCAAATTTTGGTTTAGGATAGACTTGGTGAGACTAAGCCTATGCCTTGACCTCTCATTTGGTCAACGCATTGAACTAACAAATTCATGCCTTGTCATAATTTTTAGAAGGTCTTCTGAATTAATTTTTTTATGAAACAAAAACCCATTAGAGCTCTCTTTGTCTTGATTTCAAAAATATAAATTTTATAGTATTATGATTTTATTTACTATTTTCACATTATTTTTTAATCAAAGGTGGTGCCTAAATGTAAAATAGCTAGGTTCACTAAAACTTTAATAACTTTTTTATTTTATGATTTTTATCAAATTAATTTATATATCATCAATATACATACAATTCTTTTGAAGCTAATTTATTTATTAAATTTTGATCAAATTATGGTGTTCATACATGAGAGATTTTAAAATTTACCGTTTATAGCTAATTAAAAATTAATTTAAAAAAAATATTTAATCAAAATTTAAGGAAAAATATTATCATGAATCTTTGGTGTGTTAGGTAAGTTTGTTTAAAAGTATTTACAAAAAATCATTTATTTGTGTCAAATTATGGTATCTGTACACAAGTGTGGTATGGTCCTAAAATAGGCATTTTAAAAAAGCAAATTTTAAAGAACCATACCAAACAAAAATCTATCATATAGGTACACAAATAGATTACATATTGAAAGGGTAGATTTCAAACACTGCAATTTTTATGTCTAAATTTTTTTTATATTCAATCTCTAAATGCATCAAATTTTGACATCAATTGACAAAAATTTCAAAAATAGAACAAACACTTCCACGTTTTGCCCAAAAGTGAGACCCAACTTCTTGCACTTACCCAATGACCTACTCTCATTGTTACATGTATATTTTCTATATATCTAGATCTTTAATTTTCTATTTTAATCTTTGCAATGCAATAATAAATAGCATATTCGGTGTTTCAAACAAATGGAGAGGACAAGTACTATGCATATTACTCAAGTTTTTTAATACTATTGTATAATTTTATGCAATGAACATATTCAACAAATAATGCAATGAAAAGATTTAACAAATCTATTGGATTTTTACAACAAGTAGGGACTCCAGCTACACCCATGCAACTCTTGTTTCTTAAATAAATTATGATTTAGGATTCCATGGCAAATGGTCCAAGTAAAACTTTTGATAATGAAGAAATGCAAATATTGTGTTTAGTTAATACAAGTATCATATAGACTAATATACATTAATTAGATGATAGATTGCACTTTACATGCTTTATTTGTATGGTTTGATGGAATTTTTTTTTCTAAAATGTAGTTCATCCTATACCTTTTCTTATCATAAAAAATATTGCATCTTCACAAAAAAGATCATAGTCCTTCCTACGAACAACATCATAAAAACTAAGCATGATATCTAAGTGACCAAGCCAAAAAGTATAGAAAAAGATCATACTATGGGTTCTTCTATACTTGCTATAGTGCTTCAAATTATACATATTAGTCCATCTAGGCATATAGTTCATTAAAAATTATAATATGTCAAAAATTAAAAACACAAGCACAAGGGCTATATACCATCTTTTTCCTCTTGGTCATTCTTCATGACCTTGTCTTCCTCCTCCTTCATAGGTTTATCTAATAGGGTCTTAAACCAGCCATCTGCCAGGAAGCTATAGAGAGAGCAAGTGGCATCACTTTCCTTTCTCATGTCCTCCTCTTTTTAACTTATAGAATATATAGTGTTGTGGCTATTAAATGGATGACCTTAGTGATGTACTCAACAATGGTCTCAAATTTCCTATATAGGGTCTCCTAGTTATCAATAAGCTCACAAAGGGACTTCTCCAGCCTATCCATCTTGTCATTACTTTTATCTCTTTCATGGGGGGACCCCTCCACCTTCCCACCATCCCTCTCTTCATTCCTCATAGGTGAAGTGATATCACCACCTAAGCTCTTGTCTAGGGAAGGGTTTCCTTCAAAGGTAACAGAAACATGGGACAGGCTATGGTTACCCTTAGTCTCAGAGCAATAGCCAGTGCACATTATTTTCATTTTCCTCTTCCTTGTAGGTTTAATCTCCATCTTCATGGATTCAGAGATCACCTCATTTTTTGGGTGGGGTTCTAAATTTTTCCATTTCAAGCCTTTTGCTTAATCTCCGAGTAATTTTATTGCTCCTACCAATAGTAGTGTCAAAGTCGATAAAACTAATATCCTTCTTGGTACTAGGGGAAGCTTTTACATTTTTTTTCAAGGGAACCCAAGGCTTAGATTGTTGGAAACCTAACGTTGAATTTATAAAGCTTGAACAAGTAGGCCTAGTGAAGAAAGTAAAAAGGTTTCCCTTCCTCCCTCTTCTTTTGGATATTATAAAAACTATCTTCCTTAGAATGTAGAATGAGATGTAGGAAGGAAATTAAATTATGGCTTCTAAAATGGTTTAAAATGAGAAAGTGGTAATATTAAAGCACCTGGAAGTGGTCCTTAAGAATGATGTAACACATGATAGCATAGAAAACAACATCCCCAGGCTTGAGAAGATCTCTAGAAAAGCCACCACAAATATGTACTGATTCTTCCTTAGAGCAGAAGAATTTATGCATTCTCACCTCATCCAAGACCCTGGATTGTTTATGCTATCCCTTTCCTTCAAGAGATAGGCTTCCCACATTTGCTAAGAGCTCCTCCATGATTTCAAAAGAAATCCCATTAATAGTCACCTTTCTCTTGTCCTAGGAATCCACAAATTGCATTGTAATGCCCCACCTAGAGATCCTTGGAAATAAGGATGAAATACAAGCTAGAATATATATATATATATATATATATATATATATATATATATATATATATATATATATATATATATATATATATATATATATATTATGAGTATGAATACAAATCACAACATCATACCAGGGATCACAAAGATCGCAATGAAAGACTTCGCCACAATCTTGACAACCAACGAATCTTTGAACGACACTAACAAACTGACACACACAAACAAAGGCCAATAATGACCATGCACATGATGAGGGCTCTAAGAAACAACCACTCATCAAAAAAATGGGGTGCAAATGCCAAATCCTAAAATTTGGCTAAGTCTGAAATCTTAAAGCCCTAAAATTTCTTAGAATCTTTATCTTATCTTAGAGAGGTCTGAAACCTATCTCAAAAGATTCATTGAATATATTAAAATATATCTTAAGTATAAGGAATTAAATATATGTCAACTTATACTTAATCAATATATTTTAAACCCCACAGAAAGATTGTTTTGAACTATAAAGGTGTGAAATTCAATAGGGTGTCCAAAACCAACTTTCAAAACTTCCTTGGCCAAGCATTATTGCTCCCTATTTCTTACAAGAGAAAGTGCACTGGTCTCAAGTTTTGCATGAGACTTTACATTACTTTGCACAAGACCTTGCATCATTGTGCATGAGAAAGTGCATGGCTCTGCACAAGGATTCACTACACACCGCATGAGGATTTTCATCCCTACATGAGGAATACATGCTTGTGCAAGGAAGTACATTCTTGCATGAGGAACTACCTTTCCACATGACAAAACACATCAGCATGACAAAAGAGAAAAAATAAAAAGCATAAAAACATGAAAACCTCCACATCGAGGAGTATTAGATCCACATAAATCAAGGAATGAACACTCATGCATAAACAACAAGGAAAGAGGAACATCTATCCATCTAAACCATAGCAGTAAAGAACATACTGAAAGCAACATTGCAATGTATAGAAATAACATCATAATGAACAAAATGACTAACTAAGTACGTGGTTCCTCCCAATTGTCAATAGTATTATAAGACCATCATGAATCCTAGCCATCCCTCGTGTGTAACATCCCAAGCCACTGATCAGATCATGGGTACTATTGTAATAGGGACATCACTACTAAAACATGCTGCCATATAAGCATAAGGAAATATAACATGCTAGTAGTAAAGCATAAGATAATCCTTCAAGTAAATAACATCAACTATCACATGCTAAACATTATAATAAGGAAATTTAACATGCTAAACCAATAAGCAAAAGATAATCCAATACAACAATACACATTATCTAGTCATATGCTAAACATCATAATATGAGAATGTGTCAAATAACTAACATCATCTAAACATGATATCCAAGCATTCCAATGAAAGCATAAATCACAAGAAAGCATACTCTAAAACTTGAAGCATCAAGTGAAAACATCCAGCAATGGTTGCACTAGGATAAAAGACCATCTCTATACACCAATCCCTAGCAGTGGTGAAGATAGCTATGCCTCCCAACCACGTGGCACCTGTACACCCACACCTGCCATGCTGATGGAGATAATGATCCAACCAAACACACACAAAAGGCACATCTATGGGTAACACTCACACCAGATAGTATGATGGCTATAGCCAAGAACCTAAGACAATGCAAGAAGTACAAGTCCTGGTTAGCCACTCAATAAGCTCCTAAGTAGGGGTTGACATGATGGAGAGTTGCTTGGCATCCAAAAGCCCAAGCTCAGATCACATGTGGAAACACTCTCAAGGTACTCCCTTGGAGGCCATAACACAAATGCAGAAACTCACTCAAGGTACTCCCTTGAAGGCCAACACATAGAACTTTTTCATTATCTTAAGTTTTATTACCATTCACATATTTATTTTAATTATCACCTGATTAAAACTTCCTCTACCAACCCTATGGGACTAAGGTCACTAGGCTACAAGATAGAAGCCCCCTCCATATGCTACCCTACCCTACCTATGCTCATCCTATGACAAGTGTCCATGGGCATGCATATTCCCAACCCAACCCCAATGATCATAACTTCTGGAAGTACCACAGAAGGTCAAGACCTACAAGTCCTATGACAAAGATACGCGTACGTACTCATGTGTGGTGCACCACCATCACGAAGATCATAACACAAGGACTAGATGAGAACACAATGAAAAAAAAAACCCAACTAAAAGAAACTCAGGAGGATAGATTCTACATGAATCCCAAAGCCAATAAAACCATACATCATTAAATCACTAAACTGGCCTTAATCCAGGAGATGAATTCTACATGAATCCCAATGATACAACAAGGCCAAACATCATGAACTCACTCAACTGGCCTCAATCTGGGAGTAATTCTACACAAACCCTAGTGTCCACAAAACAATAACCAAGGTCCAAGAGAAACCATAACTGCAGGTATAAAATCACTCAACCAAACACAACGTCAGAAGTATAGATGTGACATGCATCCCAGTGCAAACAAAAAAGTGAATCAAAGGTCTGACTGATATCCAAATGGATAATCTATGTCCTTGACCCAACTCATGCTAAGAAACCCCAAGAAAATAGGGTAGTACAAAATGAGGTAAAAACTCCAAAATTTTGGAAAACTTCAAAATTAAAACCCATTTGACCTTTGGGTACAAAAATCCCAAATATCCAAAAATAATTAAGTTCACACACCATATGCAAAAATGGCTAGCATAACAGTGCAAAACCCCAAACTCTCATCCTAAAAAATAGGGAAATGCACATACCTGACCAACTAGGCAGAACTAGCATAAAAAAATAGAGGGGAACACTAGTTCTTAGCCTCCAAACAAAAGGCTACCAAAAACATAAGTTGAAATGGATTAAAAACAATAAAATAGGAAATCCCTAGCTCACAAAGAAAAGGGAAAAATGGGAATCTAAACCATGAAATAAATAGTCGGCAGAAGCAACTAAAAATCACGACAATCCAAGGTTTCCTTGAGCTGGATCTAATGAGCCTAATCTTGTGACGATCCCATGCTTGTAACTCCCACAACAAACAAAATAGTAAATCCTTATGAAGAGGATTTTTTTGTTTTACTCTCCAACTTTCTAATTCAAAAGTGAGAAGTGAGGAATTAAATTCCTTTTCTGGATACTTATTCACTTTTCAAGTGAATAATCGATTAGGGAAATTAACTAGCCGATCTAGTTAAACCCCAAATCCAACCCAAATGAAAATAGGCTATTCCTAGAAATAAGAATTCATCTATGGAAAAGCTACCAAAAATTAAAATAAATCAATTAAAAGCCCAAAAACCCCAAAACACATAAATTTCCTTAACAACTTTCAAAACAAAGTGAACCTCTAAATGAACAAACATGCTCATTGGTCTAATCACATAATGTAAATGAGTTTACATTTAATAATCACTGAAAGGTTTAATTAAACAATTAAAATAAGGACATGTTGACCAAATAGGGACAACATTGGTAAAATATGAATAACTAAATCACTAACTCCATGTGCCACTACCAGGGATATAAATCCTACACACTAAACAACACAATCAAGTGCAATTGCATATAATAACATAGCCGAAGCAATAAATGTAAAAAAATTACCTAATTTAACCATTTATTTAATTATATCAAAATAATCTATTTACATCACTCACATTCGCATAAAGCATAACAATGTAGGAATGAAGTAAATAACCATAGCATTAAATCCATCACATAACATAACTAGTGATATGTCCAAATACCAGATAACCATATATCATCATAAAACACACTATCATCTCAAAATGGTATTATCATGCAATATGATCAACTGAACAAAATAGTAGTCTAACATCTATGATACTAACATCCAAGTATAACCTCTAACCCTCAGGTCATATCACATGTAAAATATAACATAAGTAGATATCCGCAACAGATAACCAATGAATCCAACATGGACAATCCATTTCTAATTATTTAAGCATTTAATAATGGTTATTTAAACAATAACAAAAAAAAAGGTCACATAAAATACATAAGTGAACACGGTCATAAACATGACTAACCACTGCTACTAGAACCTAGTCTAGTGTAGCATGGTAATAGTACATAGTGTAATCTCTGCACACATTTTAGGATAATCACAAAACAACCTCATGATACCACATCGATCTTGGTAACCATTGGAACAAACCTCAGTGAACCAATAATCACATCATAATCTCATAAATTAGTCATAAGAATAATCAAAGAAACTAATATAGAAACATAAATCTAATCACCTCAATGGTCTAGACCACTCATGGTCAAAATCAAGATCCAACACAACAAAAGATCAACAAGGTTGCATCCATCAGGATGACTTACAGAAGTCAAATGGGAGAGGCACTATATGTATGAACAAATGCTCATGAAACCCTTCAATGCACTTTGTAAAGGGAAAAAGGCCCCCCCTCACAAATAAACCCACACTACTTCATTGTTCTTAATGTATTCCTCAATCTCATTAAGCTCAATGTGGTTAGAGGGTATGTGCAGGATCATGGTGTGCCAAAAAGTGGCGATGCGAAAAAAAAAGAGTTTGAAGACACCTAAAAGCGCTTCAAAATTCGCTCTGACTTTTTTTTACCTATCTAGGAACCAAACCTGGAAGGTTAAGCCGAGCCTTATCAGATATCCGATATCATATCGGATATCCGATTTTAAATCCAATATCCGACTAATAATTAAAATCATATAGTAGTATGATATATTATTTAATATTATTATTATTGATATAAAATAATAATAATATTATTAAATAATATATCATACTATTATATTATAATAATAATATTATTATAATAATTATTATACTATAATATAATAATAATATAATATAATATTTCATATATTATAATATATAGTAATGTAATATAATATATATATATATATAATATAATATAATAATACAAAGTAATATCTTATAATATAATATGTAATAATAAAAGTATAATATATTATAAATTATAATAATATAGTATAATAATAATATTTTATATTATAATATATAGTAAATTAATATAATAAATATAAAATATAATATAAAAATATATAAAATGTAATATATATGTTATATTATATATATTATAATATCAGATATCCGATATAATATCGGATATCCGATACCTGTGCATGGATTAAACACAAAATCATAGACCCGCGGCCCTTATTTTCACGCGAATTTGGGCCAGTCAGATCGGATATTAGATAGCAAATCGGATATCAGATATCAGGTATGTTCCTCCCCTCCCCCCGCCCTCCCCCCCCCCCCCCCCTGACTCATTTTAACCTAAATTTAATAGATTTTAACAAGATTTTTTTTTTTATAGTTGAATCTAGGGTTTTTTTGACAAAAATGGTTAAAATTTAGATTTTTTTTTAATATATATTACGTTTTGCAATTCAATAGGAATGGCTGATCAAAATGATGACACTAAGGCAGGGAATAATATTCCTCGCAACCCACCACCAAACGATCCAGTATCCCCACAAAACCGTACACCAAATGATCCTCTACCTCCTCAAAACCCTCCTCGAATCGAGGATTTGATAAATGAAAATCTCACTGAGTTGAGAGGTTTGCATAGAACATACAATAATGTACCTGCATTGGCTCCTATGTTATCCACGTTAAACACCATAGTGGATAACATTGAAACTCTTACAAACCAACAAAATGCCGCTCTTCATTGGCGTGATGAAATGCACCAGATGTTTGATGATGGTTTGGATTATGATGAGGTCGCGGCCCTCAACATAACCAAAGATGATTTGGCAAGCCTTTTTGCTAACCCAAAAATGGGTATACCAGTTGACCCAAAAAAAACCAAACTATCGATTAAATGGTGCACAAATGATGCCATACGTGCAAATTTTTGGGACCGTTGGTGGATGGTCTTTGATATCCCTCCACATGGAAATTTAGACATACCATTTTATTTCCTTAAAAAATTATATGAAGAATTTGTGTTGAAACTTAAAGTGAACTATTGGAGCATGAAGCCCAACATGGGCTTAGGACTAGGAGCTCCTCAGGATAGACCCTCTTCCCAGCAGAAGAAACTTGGCACTTTTGTCCCCCCCCCCCTGATATCTCCCCCCCCCCCTCCTCGAGTGCAGCATCCAGATATTATGGCAGAGGCTAGCTCTCAGACCATCAGAGCCATTCATAGGCTGAGTAGCCTAATGATATCTCAGGCTAGGTCAGTCTTGCCTCCTCGTGTTGATGATGTTGGTGCCAGTTCATCATCGGCTAGCTCATCACACGTTTGTGTGCCTCACACTTGTATTACATGCAAGAATATTTTCCTAGGTCCCATAGGTGATCTTCCTGAGTATCATTTTGTATTAGACGAGGATACACCAAACGCAAGTGCAGAGGCTACAGACCCTGATGCGAGAGAGGAGGGGAATGTAGAGGCATGGACTCCTTCGGTGTCGGTACGTGTCTACATTTTTTTGTTATGAAATATGTGATTTAAAATTAATTTTTATAATAGAGTAATTTTAATTTAAAAGCCATACTGACTTTTACATGTATGTGATCTTCATTCATGTTTAGTTGATGACCGAGGAGGAGCTCAGACAGATAGATGATGCTACACTCTCGGCCATTTCATTTGGCCTTGAGACATCTACGGTACATTATGTTGTGTTCGCATTTCTTTTTTCTATTTGATATTGTAGCATATATGGTTGCTAATCTTTCTTTTATCTTGCAGATACCACCTGCCCCGGGGGGACAAAGTGCAGGGGGTGAGCCAGCATGCATTGACAAAGGAAAGGTAATTAGATGTTTTCTAATTGATTAAATATTGATGCATTCTTGTAAAATTTTTGTGGTAATCTCATTTAATTACATTATTTATTGTATATAGGGTGTGGCTACTAGCGATGAGCCTGTACAGATTCGGCATCCTAGATCATCAGGGATTTTCATTCGCACAGAGAGCCCCATTGTATGTATAAGTATCATTTATTTTTTATTTTTTTAATTGATGCAGAGGAAAGTATGATTGTTGTTCTATACAATTTCTATGATTTTTTCCATACCAATAATGATTCATGTCTTGCATATGTTCATTACAACTTAAATAGGCTTATATGCACCTGTCCAACTGACCAAGTTGGTTACAAAGGTTTATTTAATCAAACAAATACCAAATTACTACTTTCCCTCCAAAACTAATATGACCGTTTGAATTTGAAATTCAAATTTCAAACTATATTTTTTATGCATTCCCTAACTTTCTAAACTATTCCATTGACTCAAAATTGGTCATATGGATTTATTAAATGCAACTAAGTAAATTTCCAGAAAATTGAAGTTTTTATTATTTTTTCTCCAAACCACCGTACACTCTGATCTCCCCCTTTCAACTGAGATCACATATGACATATATAAAGGTCTACATGACCTTTGGAACAACCATATAGGCATTCCCAACCATAAAAAAAATAAACAACCACTTTTTGCTAATACTGTTTAAACTCTAAATACCCTATTCTAAGGCCTTTTGGTCCCATGGAGTCACTTAGTTTATAAACACACCAAAATGCTTGTGGGCCTTACATGTGCCTTTATTACAAAACATAGACCAACTTGTAAAATATGGACCAAACCTTTATTCCAACTTCCTAATCTACTTGAATCCTTGCTTTCATGGAGTGGCAAGGTGTCCAGCAACAAAGATACTTGTTCCCCCCTACCACATAGGTTAGGTGCCCTACACCACCTTTCCTCTCTCTCATTCTGAACACTAGTCCACCAAGTGAGTGATGTTCCTCTCAGTCTTGTTGTTGCTACTTTTACCTTCTTATCTGCCTCTATGTCTTCAAGATCAAAGTAGTTCTCAAGGGCCTCTATCCACCCTAGCACTTCTTCACTATCCATTTTACCTTGGTATATTGGAAAATCAATATGGTTCTTCCCACCATTACCTTGTACTGCCTTAATGATTCTCATAAATCTCCTTTCTTAAGGATCATCTGTTGTCTCATGCTCTTGCCTTGCATTACCAACCTCTTCTTCTTCATGGTTCTCTCCATGATTTCTTCCTCTAACCTCTTCTCCTCTAGGTTCTTGCCTTTCCTTTTATAAGGATTCTATCCTTGCAATAAGCTTCAGCCTCTCTCTTCTCATCTGTCTTTCTTCCCTCACTCTAGATGCTTCAAGTTCTCTCCTCTCTCTTTTCTCTTTTGCCAACTCTTCTCTCAATTCTTCAATTTCTCTAGCCATTTGATTTTTAGGAGGCATTTTCACAAAAAAATTTCTTCCTTCCCAAGGGCCAACTCACTGATTCTCTTTCTTTCCTCACCAAGAAATCTCTGGACACCACTTATGTACCTTTCAACTCTAGGACACACAAGGAGGAATTAGACACACCAAGGCTTCAACAAAGGGACCAACACACTAAGGATTTTCAAGATTATAGGTCTTGGTCACACTCCTAAACACCCAAAATTCAAAACCCTCCTTAAAATGGCTTAAAAACTAGGGCCTGCTTGTTCAAACCCCAAAACTCAATTCTAGAACATTTTGACTTGTCTAATGACAAGATATGATCATGACAACCTACATGAACCTATCAAATGACACATCTACCATATGAAATCCTAAAATCCTATCTCATGCCCAATTACAACTTTCTTCCACATATGAGTCCAACATTATAACTTTGTATGCTTCCATGAGCCATAATTGGAGCAAGGATTGCCCAATTGACTTCAAGAGATGTTCCATCACCTCTGTAATGCCTTGGATCTTCAATGTTCCCCTAATGAGCATGGGATGCTCTTGCATCACTTATCTTCATAAATAAATTCAAAACTAATTTTCGTGATATTACCAACTACTATTTTGTATCTCATAGGAGACTCCTAGTGCACATGAGGTTCGACGGGACAGTTATGTAGATTTGATGACGCGGCCACTCACTCCTGAGGAGGAGCCTACAATAGTAAGTTGTAGTTTGAATTCATGATTAATATGTTATAAATTTAGCATGCTATGAATTATAATGTTATAGTTTAAATTGTAGATTCATTTGACAAAGGTATTTGAACATATACAGCCCACAATCATAGAGGTACCAGCATTGCCGAGGGCATATGAGAGGACTCCTGACCGGCGCAGGAGGTCGACGAGAGAGGTATTTATTATGAAATTTTGATAGTATTAATCTCCAGTATGGAAAAGATCATTATGCATTTGAGTAATTCAATGTTAGATACATAGAATCATATAAATTTAGTAGTCTAACTTTGGGTTTTCCTTTTTTGTTTATGTAGGAGGCATCCGATCCACCTAGTGCAGCGAAGAGGCTGCATTTTGATCATCCACCAGCACCCTAGGATATTATAGTTTTCGTAGGATGCATCATGAGACATTTTGAGATGGCATATGCCACATTGTATATAGAAACATTGAAATTATACACATTCTGATGGCAGGATCAGCCACATTTTGTATATGGATCTATGTATTTTGATATATATATATTTGAGTACTTTGTCTATGGATACATGATCTTTGATATATATTTGTATAAAATTTTGTCTTTGGATACATGTATTTTGATATATATTTTTATCATTTACGTGCACAATGATATACATATTAATTTAGTATCTAGTATTGTTCAATTTATCGTGGATCATGTGTCATGCCCTAAATTTTACTAGTAAAAACACAACAATTTTTTTTTTTTATAGCTTATGAAGTCGCATAAGAAATTACATATTGTAAAACAAGGTTATCATTGAATAGGAGTTCAAGACTCATGTGAATAGTGTGAAGGTGTTAACATTTTAGTCACAGGTGGTTTTCAAATAGATTGGATGACAAACTAGTTCAAGTTAGCGTCACGAGTCAAACGAGCAAGTTCAAGATACAACACTCATAAATTAGTGAGATAATTCATATCCTAACAAGCCTCTGATACTAATATTCTATTAGGGTCTGTCAGTTGTATCATATGGACTAGGTCATGATTCTAGCATGTAAGGGAAGGGGATCAGAATTACTTATTATCCTCATTACCAATGTACACACATTCATTAATCATTACAATATATATTAATGTGACAATTAGTATATTACTATATCCTCATTATCTATAAACATTGCTTCCTCACCAAATTATTGAGTGCACAACAAGATTGTAAGCAATCTACTAAGTTTTAAATTTATACAATCAATGGTATCACATAACATCTATGGATTGTTATTATCAACTAGTCATTTACAATACCACAAGGAGAAAACTTTCTTTCACATTTTCAAATGATAACAATGATGTCAAAGAAAATCTGTGACTTGTACCAATCCTTTCATAACAATATAAACTCCAAATGAAACATGCATATACAACCTTATCAATATTTTCTTCTACACCTACATTAGGTAACAATGATACAATCTCCTTCCATCACAATGGGGCAACATAAGGGACTTTTCAAAATCATAAGGAACATGGACATTGAAAGATATGGACAATGAGTAGCATGAACATTGTCCAACATGATCGTTGAGAACATGAACAAGCTGGTGAATCCTCCTTCACAAATGAGGGCACAATGTCAAGTTTTCTCATCCAACATCAATCTGCAAGATGATCATTCCAAGCCATTTCCATTGCTCCCTTGGACACAAATCTGCATATGCAACACAACAAAATAACAAGGACCATGGGTGCTTTCCACCCAACCATAGGCCTCAAAGAGACCACCCCCGTGCTAGGGAACAAGGCTCAATCTGGGATACATATACAATCTTTCAATGCATAAACATTACATTTCAAACTTGAAAAATTTCCCCCCAAGACTATTTCATAATGGCTTTACAGATGGAACCATAAACATAGGGTGAAGGTGTGTTCTAAAATGGAGACTTGCCATACCAAACCATATTTGCAATAAACAATTTTCATGCCCTCTCGGGGCTATCATAATTCACCAAATTTCATGCCCTCTCGGGGCTATCATAAATGAACCATTTAATGCCCTCTTGGGGCCTCCACATTTCCTCCTCCAAACCCACTACCATCAGCTGTAACTCCTCAAACTTCCTTTCTACACCATACTTTCCTTATCACCCCCAGCAAGATATGAAATGTTATGGCATACAATGGAGCCCATACTCCAAGGTTCTCAATACATTTTTCAAACCCAACTTAAGCCCTTCACCCTAGACTTCTCTTACCTTCCCACAAGGGTGAGTGTAAGTCCCAATCCCATAACAATACTCAAGCACAAAACAAGAAAACAAAACCAAGTAGAAATAAAACAAGAAATTTTGGCAAACACCCCACTAGTTTGGCCAAGACCCTCTAATAAAGCCTTCCCACTAACTTATTTTAGCAAAAACACTAAGCCACTCCATCCTTACGAACTTGTCTCCTCTAACGGTTCATCGATAGCCCTCATGAGTTCTGAGTTATGACCCTCGAAGGATCAACCTCAAAATGCACTTAGAGCACCTTGAAGACTCCTCGGTACGGGGTGGCCGCAAATGATGGATGGTCTTCGTGGCCAGAACAAAGGTGTGACTAGGGTTCACCCACTCATCTGGAGCTAATGGGACTGATGATTCGATGCCAAGATCAACGGTTTCAAAGTTACGCTGTGGTGCACCTATGAACTGAGGAACACTGTGAGTTTTGGCATCGAGCGAGATCGTTGTGCTGAATCCAAACAGAATGTGATCTCTCAAAAATGAGATAGGTTATTTTAGGCCTTAGGATCACCATCCTATAGCATTTGACAGTTCTTCGATAGCCCTCACGAGCTCTGAATTATGACCCTCGAAGGATCGACCTCAAAATGCACTTAGAGCACCTTGAAGACTCCTCGGTACGGGGTGGCCGCAAATGATGGATGGTCTTCGTGGCTAGAACAAGGGTGTAACTAGGGTTCAACTGCTCATCCGGAGCTAATGGCACTGACGATTCGATGCCAAGATCAGTGGTTTCAAAGTTACGCTGTGGTGCACCTATGAACTGAGGCACACTGCGAGTTTTGGCATCGAGCGAGATCGCTGTGCTGAATCCAAACAGAATGTGATCTCTCAAAAATGAGATAGGTTATCTTAGGCCTCAGGATCACCGTCCTGTAGCATTTGACAGTTCATTGATAGCCCTCACGAGCTCTGAGTTATGACCCTCGAAAGATCGACCTCAAAATGCACTTAGAGCACCTTGGAGACTCCTCGGTACGGGGTGGCCGCAAATGATGGATGGTCTTCGTGGCCAAAACAAGGGTGTGACTAGGGTTCACCCACCCATCTGGAGCTAATGGCAATGGCGATTCGATGCCAAGATCAGCGGTTTCAAAGTTACGCTGTGGTGCACCTATGAACTGAGGCACACTGCGAGTTTTGGCATCGAGCGAGATCGTTGTGCTGAATCCAAACGAAATGTGATCTCTCGAAAATGAGATAGGTTATTTTAGGCCTCAGGATCATCATCCTGTAGCATTTGACAGTTCATCAATAGCCCTCACGAGCTCTGAGTTATGACCCTCGAAAGATCAACCTCCAAATGCACTTAGCGCACCTTGGAGACTCCTCGGTACGGGGTGGCCGCAAATGATGGATGATTTTTTGAAGACTACTCCATGTGTCACTATCTTTCTTGGAAAAAAAATTTCTTTTGAACATCAAGCTTGCAATATTATCAATTATTGTCAAACTTTTTCAACCAAGTCAAAATGTCAAATGCAAATATTTGTTTGTATTTTTTGCTAAGGGGAGTTTCATAAATTGACTTTGATTTTCTATGTCTCTAGTGCTTGAACATACTTAAAATGGCTCTTTGGTCTTAGAGCTATTGGTATTTTCTAACTTCATGGTCTATGATATGCATACTAAGAATTTCTTTCACTAAATGGTTTCCTTGATCTATTGACTACACTTAAATTTGTTCACTTGTCATCTCTCTTTCTATATGTTCAATACAAAGAGCTAGAAGAGACAAATAATCTTTCTTACCTTCATCTCTCTAAGCACATGATAGAAATCAATTCTAAACTTGAGAAAAGGTTAGAGGAGAATATTGCATTCTTAAATTAATCTCCCTTAAGACCTTTACATACACACGGGGCATTCTTAAATTAATCTCCATGGAAGAAAATTTCATAAAACTAAAGATTCCATAGTGTTGAAACATAAAATCCAAGATCTCATTTATGATGGGATTGTTGATACCTCTAATGACTCATTCACTCATAGCCTTCATATCCAACTTCATATCATGTCAGTATGCATGTGCTATCTTGCTTATTGGCTTTAATTGCTTATCCTACATGCTATCTTCTTTCATGGATTTTATGGCTTATCCCAAATGTGCTTCATACAACTTTTCAATATGAAAGTCTTTCAAAACATTATACAATATTATGACTCTTTATTCTTTCAAATGCTATGATGGTTGTAAAATGGAAGAAATCAAGTATTCTAATTGTTCATCCGTACTTTATGAATTTTTCTTATTTGATTAGTTTGATAAAAATAGTTTTAATAATCATAATGTCAGCTTTATGTCAAATAAGGAAAAAACCAAATTTGTAATAAGATATCTGCATGCAATTATCTTTCATATAGTTATAAATGCTCTTAAAATTGTCGTTATAGCCTTGTATCACATGCAAATATGATTTGGAAGAACTTGTTCAATATCTTCCTCTTATAATTCCTTACAAAGAACCTACCAAAATATAAAAACCATATACAAAAAACTACACATTTTACATCATAATACATCATAAATTTTAGAAATTCTCCCCAATACCACCCCCCTCCAACTCTTCATGATGTACCTACATTCCAATATCATACAAAAATTAGTAACTTATTGTATTAAACAAGATAATCATCAATTCATTAAATCATTATGAAGAAAATAACATAAGAAGTATATATACCTAGTCAAGTATTCCAATAGGGTCCTCTCTCTGTTTTAGGGTCTCCAACAAGGCTTCATGATCAGCATTAGCAATAGTAAAAGGTTCTTTTACTTTTGGTCTTCCTTGATGCTTCAATAACTTTACATTTGTTGCTATAATAAGATGCGAATATATGAGAATTACTTTGTGCTTCTGATAGTCTTCGAATGCAGGAATTCTGTTCCTTCTAAGCATGTATGTCTGCAGCCATGTTCCAGCAACAACCACTGAACCAATAGGATACGTGAATCCATCATCATCTGTGATCGGTTGTGCAAGTTTTTGTTTTCCTCTTACACAACGTGCTAACCAATAATCGGATTTCTCATCATTCCCCTGTGGTGCAACCAATGCAAAGACATGTCCTGGCTGAAGTAGATCTGATAGATGATTATGCTCAAGTGAACTTTCCATGTCATCATTTTTGATAGAGGGTATGATAGACAATGGAGTAAGATAATGTGGAGCCCATGTGTCCACCCACTCACTTGACTCACAGTGATCCCAATCACATTGAAAATAAGTACGACAAAAACAAGCTAGTTTTCGTGTCCAAATGGTCCATGTACTAGAATTAGAGCTCCAAAATGAATGCATTTTTGATGAGTCTATCACTATAGCACAATCTGATCTATCACCTATGGACCCTTCCTCAACCAACCAAAAGAACCTGCGTACCACTGAATTAAGAGTCCCCCCCTGTGATAATGCTAAACTACACCAATCAACAATGCTACGAGCATCAAGAAGCTCTGTTGTTGAAATCTTCAGTTGCTCCTTAACTAGAGCTCTCTTCACACATGCCCCTGCTCCATCATGTTCCCCTTTTCCATGACCGAACTCAAAAAAAATCCAAATATGAGGCACCCCTCTCTCTACGTGCATCCTACACAACCAATAAAACATGCGAGCATTCTTGAATTGACCTATACAGTTATCTGACCAAATGATATGTCTATCCATAGCAATTGCATGCTCGTGTAAGAAATAAAAAAAATTCTCGAAACAATGTTGCACAAACTCGTGAGAGTGAGATCTATCATCACTCATATAAAAATGATACTCTCTAATAATCTTTCGATTATCTTCCGCACTATCAGGGGCATGTCTATATGTTATGTGAACAAAAATTGCAATCTGAATAGAGTTGTAATACTGAGATTGTGTCTCATTTTGAGGTTGCAATGTATAGTTCTCAGCAAAATCAACAACTGATATAATAGTGCCAATGGGAAAGATCTCCTTACACGTTCTAAATTGTTGATCCAACCATTGAGACCTGTGACTATGTCTTGCATACTTGTAAAAAAGATTTGCCTTGAAATCTGAAATAAAATTAGCCACATTGATATCTTTTCCAACCAATTCACATCTAGAGCTCTCACACCCACTCTTCAATGTGTATTTCACCATTTCATAGACCCTTTTTTTCACTATTGTCTTTCCAAGATCTTGTTCACACCCCTCATGGAAACATGTGTCAAACTTGGATAAGCCACCACATTCTGAACACTTCTCATTTAAGCAAGCATTTTTATAAAAGGAACAACCATCAACTCTACGACATAAGAGTTGATCTAACAAGTCTCTTGATGATTTTGGAAGCCCACTAGCCCCACAATCCTCCAACATTTCTTTACTATACAAAGTAGAACGAATGGAGCATAATAGTTCATGGTGCATAGAAAACTCAACATGATATTTGCAACAACATGTATTTCGAATTTTGAGTGGCACACAATAAAATGGCTTCAAAGATTCAAAAGCCCTTTGTGATATATGAACACTTGGATGACTCTCTCTAAATTGTTTGAACAACATAGTTTGACTTACCTCCAAATAGTGTTTAGGATGTGGTGTGCGGTCTCTGATGCCAATTCTCAACTTTAAGACATCTTTAGCATTGGGTGATACTCGTGAGTTAGAGTGCCAAAATTGTATAATTTCTTCCTTCACATCGTCAGATAGCTTCTTATCAAAACGTGGAAGTCTCCCACCAAATTCCCATGTTTCATTTTGAAGAGGATCATCAATTTTCTCTCATCGACTAAGTGCTCTTCTCAAAGTAGTACGATTTAGATTCAAATCAATACAAGTTTGTCTCATATATCTACCCTTTCTCAAATGATGACTTACCAAAGAGGTTGTAATAACCCTTTGAGAAGCTCTATTATCCTTCTCTCTGCTATTTTTCCCAACGCTATTGAGAGCACTGAAAAGATTCTTCACAATAATGGCATTTCTTTCCAACTTTTTATTGACATGAATTTTCAATTTGGAAAGCATAGGTGTCATCTTTTGCATCTTTAATAAGTGCATGAAAAGCTGACATTTCTCTACCACTGTCTTGTTGCCGAAAAACATCTGATATAGTCTTGAAGCCCATAACTGAATGGTTCTTTCTGATTTTTTTCCTTCCAAACTAGTCATAATCGTTTCATCAATTTCAATTATCCATTTTGGTGTTTTAGAACCTTCATGTCGATTATAATTAGGAGATATGTAAGGTTCTTGTGCATTAAGTTCATGTGCATTTTCATCTTTGACATGGTCAATTATGCAATTTGGATTATGACTTGGTGGCATTTCTTCTTCAAAATTTTCAATCTCTACATTTTCAATTTCCGCATTATCATTTTCAATAGGTACATTTTCATTCCCCAACTGTACATTTTCATTATCTGACTCTATGATTTCACCTTCTATTAATTCATCGTCAACTTGATTGATATTTAGCATACCTTGTCTTTTTTTTCGGTGTTTCATTTTGTCCTTTTCCCTATATGTTGCAATGTCTTCATTGGATATCTTCCTTTTACGTTTATTCTTTTGACGACTGCTGCTCCCCATTCAGATGACAAATTCGAACACCTAAGGTTATATTTTCGAATTCTTTTCGATTGGTTGGGCCCCAAAACACGACTTTTTACAAATCCCGTGAAAAAAGAGGTAAAAAAGTGATGTTGTCGGGTCTGTAGGGACAGTCAAATATTTGAAATTGATGCCAGTATAATCGGATATCCGATAATAGATCGGATATCCGATCTAGGATCGGATATCCGATATAAGAAAAGGACTTTTGGGGGGAAAACTTGCTAAGGTTTACCTCCTTTGCCACAATAATATTAATATTATGAAAATATTTGGAGGCAAACGACTTTAATTTATAACTAAGTTAATAGTATATTAGTATTAGTATAAAATATCAATAATATTAATATAAAATAGTATTAACATACCTATAGTATCAATATTATTATTACACCTATAATAGTATTAATATTATTAATATAGATATAATAGTGTAAATATATAGTGTTTATTTATATTAAGCTACAATATATAGTATTAATATATATTATTATTATAGCTATAATAGTATTATTATTATTACTATACATATAATAATATTAATATTTATTGTTTATTTATATTATAATTATTATCCTAAAATAGTATAAATAGTATATCCTAAAATATTATGTTATATATACTAAAATGTTACGTTATTATATAGATATATTAATAACATATATATTAATCTAATAATATTTATAATATATATTATATTTAATAAAAATATTACGTTGTTATATATATATTATATTATTATACATATTAATATAATAATATATAATACAAAGAGGGTCATCATTTAATGGGTCAAAGGGGGTCATAGGTCACCCTATGACCCCCTTTGACCCATATGAACAACTCGACTGTGTCCCTAGGGGTCCTAGGACCCCTAGGGACATACGTCGTCATTTAACGGATCAAAGGGGGTCATAGGTCACCCTATGACCCCCTTTGACTCATATGAACGATTCAAATATGTCCCTAGGGGTCCTAAGACCCCTAGGGACATATGTCATCATTTAATGGGTCAAAGAGGGTCATAGGTCACCCTATGACCCCCTTTGACCCAAATTACCCATTCGAATATGTCCCTTGGGGTCCAAGGACCGCTAGGGACATATGTCATCGTTTAATGGGTCAAAGAGGGTCATAGGACACCCTATGACCCCCTTTGACCCATAATACCGATTCGAATATGTCCCTAGGGGTCCTAGGACCCGTAGAGACATATGTCATCACTTAATGGGTCAAAAGGGGTCATAGGTCACCCTATGACCCCCTTTGACCCATATGAATGATTCGAATATGTCCCTAGGGGTCCTAGGACCCCTAGCGACATATGTCATCGTTTAATGGGTCAAAGAGGGTCATAGGTTACCCTATGACCCAACTTGACCCATATTACCCATTCGAATATGTCCCTAGGGGTCCTAGGACCCCTAGGGACATATGTCATCATTTCATGGGTCAAAGGGGGTCATAGGTCACCCTATGACCCCCTTTGACCCATATGAACCATTCGAATATGTCCCTAGGGTCCTAGGACCCCTAGGGACATATGTCATCGTTTAATGGGTCAAAGGGGGTCATAGGTCACCCTATGACCCCCTTTGACTCATATGAACGATTCTAATATGTCCCTAGGGGTCTTAGGACCCCTAGGGACATATGTCATCATTTAATGGGTCAAAGGGGGTCATAGGTCACCCTATGACCCCCTTTGACTCATATGAACCATTCGAATATGTCCCTAGGGTCCTGGGACCCCTAGGGACATATGTCTTCTTTTAATGGGTCAAAGAGGGTCATAGGGTGACCTATGACCCCCTTTGACCCATATTACTCATTCGAATATGTCCCTAGGAGTCCTAGGACCCCTAGGGACATATGTCGTCGTTTAATGAGTCAAAGAGGGTCATAGGTCACCCTATGACACCCTTTGACCCATATTACCCATTCGAATATGTCCCTAGGGGTCCTAGGACCCCTAAAGACATATATCGTCATTTAATGGGTCAAGAGGGTCATAGGTCACCCTATGACCCCCTTTGACCCATATGAACGATTCAAATATGTCCCTAGGGGTCCTAGGACCCCTAGAGACATATGTCAACATTTAATAGGTCAAAGAGGGTCATAGGTTACCCTATGACCCCATTTGAACCATATTACCCATTTGAATATGTCCTTAGGGGTCCTAGGACCCCTAGGGACATATGTTGTTGTTTAATGGGTCAAAGGGGCTCATAGGTCACCCTATGACCTCCTTTGACTCATATGAACGATTCAAATATGTCTCTGGGGGTCCTAGGACCCCTAGGGACATATGTCGTCGTTTAATGAGTCAAAGGGGGTCATAGGTCACCCTATGACCCCCTTTGACCCATATGAAAGATTCGAATATGTCCCTAGGGTCCTAGGATTCCTAGGGACATACGTCGTCGTTTAATGGGTCAAAGAGGGTCATAGGTCACCCTATGACCCCCCCCCCCCTTTGACCCATATTACCCATTCGAATATGTCCCTTGGGGTCCGAGGACCCCTAGGGACATATGTCGTCGTTTAATGGGTCAAAGAGGGTCATAGGTCACCCTATGATCCCCTTTGACCCATATTACCCATTCGAATATGTCCCTAGGGGTCCTAGGACCCCTAGAGACATATATCGTCGTTTAATGGGTCAAGAGGGTCATAGGTCACCCTATGACCCCCTTTTACCCATATGAACGATTCGAATATGTCCCTAGGGGTCTTAGGACCTCTAGAGACATATGTCATCATTTAATGGGTCAAAGAGGGTCATAGGTTACCCTATGACCCCATTTGACCCATATTACCCATTCGAATATGTCCCTAGGGGTCCTAGGACCCCTAGGGACATATGTCATCGTTTAATGGGTCAAAAGGGGTCATAGGGTGACCTATGACCCCCTTTGACCCATATGAACAATTCGAATATATCCCTAGGGTCCTAGGACCCCTAGGGACATATGTCGTCGTTTAATGGGTCAGAGAGGGTCATAGGTCACCCTATGACCCCCTTTGACCCATATTACCCATTTGAATATGTCTCTTGGGGTTCCAAGGACCCCTAGGGACATATGTCATCGTTTAATGGGTCAAAGAGGGTCATAGGTCACCCTATGACCCCCTTTGACCCATAATACCCATTCGAATATGTCCCTAGGTGTCCTAGGACCCCTAGAGACATATGTCATTGTTTAATGGGTCAAAGGGGGTCATAGGTCACCCTATGACCCCCTTTGACCCATATGTACGATTCGAATATCTCCCTAGGGGTCCTAGGACCCCTAGGGACATATGCCATCGTTTAATGGGTCAAAGAGGGTCATATGTCACCCTATGACCCCCTTTGACCCATATGAACGATTCGAATATGTCCCTAGGGGTTCGAGGACCCCTAGGGACATATGTCATCGTTTAATGGGTCAAAGAGGGTCATAGGTCACCCTATGACCCTCTTTGACCCATATGAACGATTCGAATATGTCCCTAGGGGTCTGAGGACCCCTAGGGACATATGTCGTCGTTTAATGGGTCAAAGAGGGTCATAGGTTACCCTATGACCCCATTTGACCCATATTACCCATTCGAATATGTCCCTAGGGATCCTAGGACCCCTAGGGACATATGTCATCATTTAATGGGTCAAGTCATAGGTCATCCTATGACACCCTTTGACCCATATGAACAATTCGAATATGTCCCTAGGGGTCCAAGGACCCCTAGAGAAATATGTCATCGTTTAATGAGTTAGAGAGGGTCATGGGTCACCCTATGACCCCCTTTGACCCATATTACCCATTCGAATATGTCCCTAGGGGTCCTAAGACCCCTAGAGACATATATCGTCGTTTCATGGGTCAAAGAGGGTCATAGGTCACCCTATGACCCCCTTTGAACCATATGAACGATTGGAATATGTCCTTAGGGGTCCTAGGATCCCTAGGGACATATGTCATCATTTAATGGATCAAAGAGGGTCATAGGTGACCCTATGACCCCCTTTGACCCATATTACCCATTCGAATATGTCCCTACAGGTCCTAGGACCCCTAGGGACATATGTCGTCGTTTAATGGGTCAAAGAGGGTCATAGGTCACCCTATGACACCATTTGACCCATATTACCCATTCGAATATGTCCCTTGGGGTCCGGGCACCCGTAGGGACATATGTCGTTGTTTAATGGGTCAAAGAGGGTCATAGGTCACCCTATGACCCCCTTTGAACCATAATACCCATTCGAATATGTCCCTAGGGGTCCTAGGACCCCTAGAGACATATGTCATTGTTTAATGGGTCAAAGGTGGTCATAGGTCACCCTATGACCCCTTTTGACCCATATTACCCATTCGAATATATCCCTAGGGGTTCTAGGACCTGTAGCGACATATCTTGTCGTTTAATGGGTCAGACCTATGACCCCTTTTGACCCGTATTACCCATTCGAATATGTCCCTAGGGGTCCTAGGACCCCTAGAGACATATATCATCGTTTAATGGGTCAAAGAGGGTTATAGGTCACCCTATGACCCCCTTTGACCCATATGTATGATTCGAATATGTCCCTAGGGGTCCTAGGACCCCTAGAGACATGTGTCATCATTTAAAGGAACAAAGAGGGTCATAGGTTACCCTATGACCCCATTTGACCCATATTACCCATTCGAATATGTCCTTAGGGGTCCTAGGACCCCTAGGGACATATGTCGTCGTTTAATGCATCAAAGGGGGTCATAGGTCACGCTATGACCCCCTTTGACTCATACGAACGATTCAAATATGTCCCTAGGGGTCCTAGGACCCCTAGGGACATATGTTGTCATTTAATGGGTCAAAGGGGGTCATAGGTCACCCTATGACCCCCTTTGACCCATATGAACGATTGGAATATGTCCCTAGGGTCCTAGGACCCCTAGGGACATATGTCGTCGTTTAATGGGTCAAAGAGGGTCATAGGTCACCCTATGACCCCATTTGACCCATATTACCCATTCGAATATTTCCCTTGGGGTCTGAGGATCCCTAGGGACATATGTCATCATTTAATGGGTCAAAGAGGGTCATAGGGTGACCTATGACCCCCTTTGACGCATATTACCCATTCGAATATGTCCCTAGGGGTCTTAGGACCCCTAGAGACATATATCGTCGTTTAATGCGTCAAGAGGGTCATAGGTCACCCTATGACCCTCTTTGACCCATATGAATGATTCGAATATGTCCCTAGGGGTCCTCGGACCCCTAGAGACATATGTCATCGTTTAATGGCTCAAAGAGGATCATAGGTTACCCTATGACCCCATTTGACCCGTATTACCCATTCGAATATGTCCCTAGGGGTCTTAGGACCCTTAGGGACATATGTCGTCGTTTAATGGGTCAAAAAGGGTCATAGGTCACCCTATGACCCCCTTTGATCCATATTACCCATTCAAATATGTCCCTAGGGGTCTGAGGACCCCTAGAGACATATATCATCGTTTAATGGGTCAAGAGGGTCATAGGTCACCCTATGACCCCCTTTGACCCATATGAATGATTCAAATATGTCCCTAGTGTTGAGATAATGGGTGTTGCACACATTGCATAATATTGTTATTTTATTATTTTATTTTATTATGTAATGTTGTACCTAGATGGGCATGCAACATGTAAAGATTCCCATGGAATATTCTTGATGAGTTGTATTGTAACATTGTGAAAATGTTTCATGTAATTATTTAATATTGGGGAAAAGAATTAAATGCCCAATATTAAATGTGGGGTCAGTGGGTTAGGTAGCACATGGTTTTAGCACATGGTTTATGTAATACCACTTGGTGGTTTTGTAGGACTTACTACTATATTAGCAGCCACAAGGGTAGTTGTTGTATAGAGAGAGAGAGTGACAAGGAAAAGACAAAAGGCAAGAGTCGAGCGGGACAAGGCTTGACAGGTTAGCCAAGGGAGCATTTGTGAAGGTTGAAAGCATGGCATGGGATGTGTGGATTCATGCTT
This sequence comes from Cupressus sempervirens, assembly GCA_028749045.1. Lineage (NCBI taxonomy): Eukaryota > Viridiplantae > Streptophyta > Pinopsida > Cupressales > Cupressaceae > Cupressus > Cupressus sempervirens. The sequence goes on from CM053791.1 coordinate 421,934,716, forward strand.
GTTCACATAGTTTGCTCGGTTGTGGCTATGGCCATGAAGGCTTCCATGGTTGTATGACAATGGTATTTTTTGCTGAATAATACATGATGATGGATGCTTTTGGAGGCTGGGTTTTTCCCTCGATGAGGGTTTCCCAGGGTATATCTTGTGTCACATTTTATGGGTATGTTGTCTATTCTCTTGCATGTGGATTTTAATTCCGTGTTTAATTTAGATCTATTATGGGTTATGTGGAAACGGTTATATTCTTTATTGCCAAGTTTCCTTACAAGTGGTATCAGAGCTATGGTTTCATTATTGTAACCCTAGATTGAATCCATGGGAATGCATGAGAGGATAAAAGAAAAGGGCAAGATATATGAATGATTTGTTGCAGATCTGAGGGTTTTGGATTTGCTGTTATGATGGGATGTTAAAAGATTTGGGCATGGGAAATTGTTGGATAAAAAGGTTTTTCGGATGTCTTCATTTAAATGAGAGTTTTGGGGGGTAGCTTGCAGAAATGACCTCCTGGGCAAAAACAGACCTCACCATTGGATCCGGGTCGACATTTCCATAAATTTTGATATATAATATGCCCTAGTTTGGCCATGTTCAGAGAAAATGAAAGAGTTTTTTGGTTTCAGCCCATGATGGCCGTCAAATTTAATCCCGTCAGAATTTTCGTCACTAAAAAAAAAAAATTAAAAATAAAAAATCGTACTGAAAATGGTAAAAAGACTGTCTTAGTAAAATGGCCATAACTTTCTCTCAGAATATCGGATTTCAGAGTTCTTACAAGCGTTGGAAAGCTAATTCAGAGCACTACAAGGTTTTGTAGGTTTGGTTCTATGATTTTGATATTTTGTCAGGTTTTAAGAGCCCTAAAGTCAGATCTTATTTATTTTGAGCACGGATTAGGGCATAACTTGGGCATACGGAGTCGGATTTTGGACTTCGAGTAGTCAACGGAAAGCTCTTGGAGAGCTCTACACATTGGCTTAGATTTGGTGCAGGTTTGGCATGATTTATTTGTTGATATATTTATCTAAACTATTTATGGTATATTATGAATATGGTAACATTGTGAGTTTATGGCATTGGAGATTTAAGTTTTGATGTCATTGTATACTCAAGTTTGGTCTCATGATGATATGGTTATCAGTGTTTGGTTTGGATATGCATGATGGCTTGTTGGATCTACAAGTTGTGCAGTGTTGTAAGCGGTCTATACTTACAGGTTGCATTTATAGCTTGGTTATGGGTTGTCTTTGCCCATTAATCTTTCATTATTGATGCATATTCAGATTGGTGACTTGGATTTGGGTTGTCTATGCCTTAAGTCACATGATTTACTATTTTATCTTCATGTATAAGGGATGAGATGTTGTTACCAGGTACAGTCATGGTGGAAGATTATGGTTGACTATGCTGACAGGTTGGAAACTTTGAGAGCCAGATGCTCAGTTTATGGATGTGATCATGATGTCATGGATTTTGGCATGACATGATTGGTTATACAGGTACATCCTTGATGTTCATTAGCTTGAATTTTTGATATGGTTATGGTGGTATATCTTCTTGGTTGAGGATCATGGTTATTTAGTTTTCTTTTGAGGAGCTCATGATGTGCACTTTGAGTTCTTTGATGGTTTGATGCCTTGGTTGATTCTCATGGTTAGAAGATGGTTTTTTTCATCATTATGTCATGGATAGCTTGGATACACGGTTTAGTGGGAGCTTGTGACAGTGATGGGGTGATAGTGCAGGATTAGTTCCTGGTTTGGTTTGAATCTTCAAGTAGGAGATGGATTTTATGATGCCATAGGTGACTTGGTACCACGGTTGAGTGGGAGTTGTTGGCATTGATATATTTATTGAGTGTTTGCAGATGTTGGAGGTTTGTCTTAGATCCTGTTGCTGCAGAAGCATCTTTGACATTTGCATGGTGCACTTGTTATCTTCATGATGTTTGAAGATGGTTAGATCTTGAGGACTCATGAAGTTCTTGGTTATCTTCATGGTGTGTGGAGATGGTTCTTCCTGGTATGTGGAGATGATTTTCTTCATGGTGTGTGGAGATGGTTGTATCTTGAGGACTCACAGGGTTCTAGGCAAAGGTGTGGTTTATGCTTTTATTTGGCATGTTATCCTTGGTGTGAGGATGGTTTCATTATTATGTCATGGTATACTCTTGATACGCGTTTAGAGTTGTGACATGTTATAGTGTGTTCATATGGAGTGTGTTATCTCTTTAGTTGAGATGGTTAGATCATGTTGTCATGTTTATGTTCCTAAGGCCATGGTTGGAACTTTGACATTGATCTTGATCTAGTTTCTTGGTATTGAGTACACTAATCATAAGCTGGATACTTCATGATATTGCTATGTTGCATTTGGAGTTGGCATGGATTGATTGGTTACAGGTGCTCATGGATACTTAGAGACGGTGGTGATGCTGATTTCTCTTAGATTAGAGAAGTATTTGTTGGGACGGTTGATGGTTTTAGCAAGAAGTCCGAGGGGCAGTCACCTGATATGGACTTGAGAGGAGATTGTTCTTAGATGAGTCTTGGTTGGAGACTTGGGTATCTTGATGAGCATTCTCATTCCCCACTCTTAGTCTACTTGGCGGTTTGCTACTTGAGAGGTATAGCCCATGATTTTCTCTCAGTTGCATTATATTTATGCTTATCTTTCATGGATATGGATCTTGAGCTATGGTACATGAGTTAGTTCTGGAGGGTTCATTTGAGAGATGGTTTAGCATTGGTTATCTCCATGTGCATATGTTGTTATGCTAGTTGATTTTGGGAGATGGTTTTATATTGGGCATTTTCCTTGGATTAGGAATGGTTATTCCTTGGTTTAGGAATGGTTTTATTGAGTTTGATCTTCTTGTGAGAGGCTTACATCCATGATTAGCTATATGGTATGGTTTGGGTGTTGTTGAGGCTTCTTGTTGGGATTTTATGGAGGAGATCATACTTGCACAGTTTACATCTAGAGGTGTGTGTAGAAGGACATGATACATGTTATGATTTGCATGGTTTCTCTGGTCTTGGTTATCTTCTTGGATGTTTAGTTTTGACTACATTGGATTTGAGATTGGTTGAAGATTGTGATCACTGGTTTGTGCTCATGTATGTCATGTGGACATGGTTATTCCATTATCTCTTTCCTCTGTTGGTTGTGGTGAACTTGGGAGAGCATTGGAGACTTGTTATGAGAGTTGCAGGATATTAGTTTATGTATTGTGGATGTCCTTGATGCTACATGGATTCACTTCTTTGAGATGTGTTGAGTGGATTGGTTATAGATTTGACATTATCTTTTGCAGTAGGAGCTTCTTGGTATATATGTGGCAGGTATTGCTCTTGAGGCTTGTGATTGCAGGTTATAGATTGGATATGTCAGTGATATGAGATTCACTTGTTATACCTTTGAGGTATGGATAGTTGGATGGGTTTGGCACTTTGCTGTGGGTGCTTTTTCAGCTATGGATATTTTGACAACTACGAATACATGTGATTACCTTTTGATCAGGTCTTTTTGTGCTTGGAATTTTTAGTTGGTACAGGATTTTATGATCTTCTAATGCAACAGGTTGGGTGGTTTTCTCTTTGGATGGCTTCTATGTATGTCCAGTGGGAGTGGCATAATAGGAGGTGAGATCATTCATGTTCGAGATGCTGAATACTTTGATTTTGTTGCGGGTACCAGGATGGAGCACTTGGTATATTTTTTGATCCATGATGGTGGATGTGCTAGGAGGCATTGTTCCCTTGTTCATTTATGTGGCTACGGATTGACCCTATGGAATGTATACAACAAGTGGGAGATTGTTGAGATAATGGGTGTTGCACACATTGCATAATATTGTTATTTTATTATTTTATTTTATTATGTAATGTTGTACCTAGATGGGCATGCAACATGTAAAGATTCCCATGGAATATTCTTGATGAGTTGTATTGTAACATTGTGAAAATGTTTCATGTAATTATTTAATATTGGGGAAAAGAATTAAATGCCCAATATTAAATGTGGGGTCAGTGGGTTAGGTAGCACATGGTTTTAGCACATGGTTTATGTAATACCACTTGGTGGTTTTGTGGGACTTGCTACTATATTAGCAGCCACAAGGGTAGTTGTTGTATAGAGAGAGAGAGTGACAAGGAAAAGACAAAAGGCAAGAGTCGAGCGGGACAAGGCTTGACAGGTTAGCCAAGGGAGCATTTGTGAAGGTTGAAAGCATGGCATGGGATGTGTGGATTCATGCTTGTTCACATAGTTTGCTCGGTTGTGGCTATGGCCATGAAGGCTTCCATGGTTGTATGGCAATGGTATTTTTTGCTGAATAATACATGATGATGGATGCTTTTGGAGGCTGGGTTTTTCCCTCGATGAGGGTTTCCCAGGGTATATCTTGTGTCACATTTTATGAGTATGTTGTCTATTCTCTTGCATGTGGATTTTAATTCCGTGTTTAATTTAGATCTATTATGGGTTATGTGGAAATGGTTATATTCTTTATTGCCAAGTTTCCTTACACCTAGGGGTCCTAGGACCCCTAGAGACATATGTCGTCGTTTAATGGGTCAAAGAGGGTCATAGGTTACCCTATGACCCCATTTGACCCATATTACCCATTCGAACATATGTTGTCATTTAATGGGTCAAAGGGGGTCATAGGTCACCCTATGACCCCCTTTGACTCATATGAACGATTCAAATATGTCGCTAGGGGTCCTAGGACCCCTAGGGACATATGTCGTCGTTTAATGGGTCAAAGGGGGTCATAGGTCACCCTATGACCCCCTTTGACCCCATATGAACCATTTAAATATGTCCTTAGGGTCCTAGGACCCCTAGGGACATATGTCGTCGTTTAATGGGTCAAAGGGGGTCATAGGTCACCCTATGACCCCCTTTGACTCATATGAATGATTCAAATATGTCCCTAGGGGTCCTAGGACCCCTAGGGACATATGTCATCATTTAATGGGTCAGAGAGGGTCATAGGTCACCCTATGATCCCCTTTGACCCATATTACCCATTCGAATATGTCCTTAGGGGTCCTAGGACCCCTAGAGACATATATCGTCGTTTAATGGGTCAAGAGGGTCATAGGTCACCCTATGACCCCCTTTGACCCATATGAACGATTCGAATATGTCCCTAGGGGTCCTAGGACCCCTAGAGACATATGTCATCATTTAATGGGTCAAAGAGGATCATAGGTTACCCTATGACCCCATTTGACCCATATTACCCATTCGAATATGTCCCTAGGGGTCCTAGGACCCCTAGGGACATATGTCATCGTTTAATGGGTCAAAGGGGGTCATAGGTCACCCTACGACCCCCTTTGACTCATATGAACGATTCAAATATGTCCCTAGGGGTCCTAGGACCCCTAGGGACATATGTCATCATTTGATGAGTCAAAGGGGGTCATAGGTCACCCTATGACCTCCTTTGACCCATATGAACGATTGGAATATGTCCCTAGGGTCCTAGGACCCCTAGGGACATATGTCGTCATTTAATGGGTCAAAGAGGGTCATAGGGTGACCTATGACCCCCTTTGACCCATATTACCCATTCGAATATGTCCCTTGGGGTCCGAGGACCCCTAGGGACATATGTCGTCATTTAATGGGTCAAAGAGGGTCATAGGTCACCCTATGACCCCCTTTGACCCATATTACCCATTCGAATATGTCCCTAGGGGTCCTAGGACCCCTAGAGACATATATCGTTGTTGAATGGGTCAAGAGGGTCATAGGTCACCCTATGACCCCCTTTGACCCATATGAACGATTCGAATATGTTCCTAGGGGTCCTAGGACCTCTAGAGACATATGTCATCGTTTAATGGGTCAAAGAGGGTCATAGGTTACCCTATGACCCCATTTGACCCATATTATCCATTCGAATATGTCCCTAGGGGTTTGAGGACCCCTAGGGACATATGTCATCGTTTAATGGGTCAAAGAGGGTCATAAGTTACCCTATGACCCCATTTGACCCATATTACCCATTCGAATATGTCCTTAGGGGTCCTAGGACCCCTAGGGACATATGTCGTCGTTTAATGGGTCAAAGGGGGTCATAGGTTACCCTATGACCCCCTTTGACCCATATGAACAATTCGAATATGTCCCTAGGGGTCCAAGGACCCCTAGAGAAATATGTCATCGTTTAATGAGTCAGAGAGGGTCATAGGTCACCCTATGACCCCCTTTGACCCATATTACCCATTCGAATATGTCCCTAGGGGTCCTAGGACCCCTAGAGACATACATCGTCGTTTAATGGGTCAAAGAGGGTCATTGGTCACCCTATGAACCCCTTTGACCCATATGAACGATTGGAATATGTCCCTAGGGGTCCTAGGACCCCTAGGGACATATGTCGTCGTTTAATGGGTCAAAGAGGGTCATAGGTCACCCTATGACCCCCTTTGACCCATATTACCCATTCAAATATGTCCCTAGAGGTCCTAGGACCCCTAGGGACATATGTCGTCATTTAATGGGTCAAAGGGGGTCATAGGTTATTAAACTTCTTCCAAATTCACCAAATCACACAAGGGAGGGTGACCTCCCATAAGGATCTTCAGAATGGGTGGGGGGATGGGCCTTTCCAATCAACAAACTGATGGTTTAAGCACCACTGAACCTCCCATTTGGAAAGGATCTTTCTATAGATCTCCATGGCATAGGGACAATGAATGAGAAGTTCGGAGATGGATTCCTCAACATTATTCCAAAGAACATAACAATTTTCCAACTAGAAGCCCTTTTTTTAGATTGTCAATGGTGAAAATGCTCCCATGCAAAGTTATCCACCAGGAAAAATTAATATTAGGTAGAGTCTATGGGTGCCAAACATGCTTCCAATAATTTAGAGCATCACCTCCCTCCATGCCAATAAGTGTAGGTAGATTTAGTAGTGAATTCTCCTAAGGGGATCAAGCTTCAGACTAACACATCTTCCATGGGGGTTGTTGGGATATGACATTTATCAATAGTTTACTAAAGTCATATGAGAAACCTGGTCTCCATAATATTATCATTGACATGTAATCTCTTCTATTGGTTGTCAAGGGTAATATAGTTCCCTCACTAGACCTCCAAATTGATTGGAATAATCCTACATAGCCGACTAAAACCTAGAGTAGGTAAGTGACCCTTCATTAACCTAGTAATCCTCCCTTAAGTTTATCATAGCTTCATCCCCTAACACCCATTTTATGCCATTCCTCAAAATGTTTTGGCTATGTATTATGTTATTCCAAATTATGGACCCTAGGGGAGACAACTATTATAGAGATAGTTATGGAAAGAGTCTTCCCTTAAAGTCTCCATAATATTATCATTGACATGTAATCTCTTCTATTTGTTTTCAAGGGTAATACAATTACCTCACTAGACCTCCAAATTGATTTGAATAATACTACATAGCCGACTAAAACTTAGAGTAGGTAAGTGACCCTTCATTAACCTAGTAGTCCTCCCTTAAGTTTATCATAGCTCCATCCCCTAACACCCATTTTATGCCATTCCTCAAAATGTTTTGGCTGTGTATTATGTTATTCCAAATTATGGACCCTAGGGGAGACAACTATTATAGAGATAGTTATGGAAAGAGTCTCCCCTTAAATATTTAACACAAATAATAGTGCACTAGTTGCTCTTGGTATTCGCCAGTCTCCACCCCACCTTAGATGGAAGGGCTCTATTCAAATTATCGATCTTCCTAATGTTTAAACCACCCAAGGGCTTGGGTTTGGAAACTTTTTACCAATTGACAAGATTTAATCTTGTCTTCTCCTCCATCCTTGACTAGAGAATATTCTATTAACTCTTCTCAATAATGTCCTTATATCTCCCTAGAAGTTTGAAGAGGGATAGAAAGTACACCAGAATTCCTTGTAAGGAAGATGAGGGGAGTTGGAGTTTTCCTATATTTCTTAGATCTTTCCTTTCCTATCAATAATATTTATTTGTATACATTCCACCAGCCCATTCTAGTACTGGCAAGTGACCCCCTTAACCATAAGTAGGAGGCCAAGATTGGTGTCCAGTAAATTAGCTTCCTCACAGTCCATAATTATAATCACTTTTCACCTAAGATCATTTTCCATGTTGGAGAAGTAAACATTTCTTTTCTAATAATCTATTTCTTGACCTAAAACCTCTTCATACTTATTTAGTAATGTTTTCTAGGCCTTGGCTTCATGGATCAAGGAGATACCACAAAGGAAAGTATCATCAACAAATTATTGTAGCACTTGTAGTGGAAGAGAGGAGCCAAGTCTTGTGCCTTTGATTTTGTTCTATTGGGAAAGAGAAATTAAGTTTCTTCCCAAAACCTTCACAATAATGATGAATAAATAAGGTGATAGGGGGTCCCCTTATCAAAGACTTTAGAAAGATGTGAAAAATATCCATGGGGTGCCATTTACTAAAATAGAAAAATGGACCATATTGACTACTTCATGAACTTTTCTAACAAAAATATTGCAAATCCTAGCTTGATGAGAATTGTAAATAAAAACTCCCTCCTCACCTTTTCATAAGCCTTAGAGATATAAAGTTTTAAGGCCATACCTAGGTTCTCGTGCATGTCCATTAAATGAATCACCTCATGGCTAGTAATCACCACATCTAGAATTTGTTTGCCTATGACAAACACATTTTGATAGGGGCCAATGAACTTGTCCAGAATGGGTTTAATGTAGTTAACAATCACCTTAGATAAAATCATACAAATCATGTTGCATAGACTTATAGGTCTAAATTCCCCCAGTTGTGTTAGTTCATCAATTTTTGGTATCAGAATATAAAGTTATGGTTGAGCTCTTTTAGCAACTTTCTAGTTCTAACAAAGTCTCAAGTAGTGTAGGTTACATCATACTTGACAATTTCCCAAATCTCCTAGAAGAATGCTAGGAAAAACCATAAGGTCCTAGAGCTTTTTATAGGCCCATTACAAACACAACTTTTTTCACTTCCTCTCCTTCATAGTCAGGTCTTTGTTCATCTATTCATGAATGATTGAGTTCAAAAGTTGTAATAATGATGTCTTAGTTTTGATATCTAGGTTGAATGTGGGAGGATTATATATTTCCTAAAAGTAGTTTGATGCCCATTCCTCCATATCCTCCTCCTCTTATCCATCAATTTTGTTTATAGTATTAATCTTTTTTTTCTTTTTGAGGTCATCCTATGGAAAGAAAGCAATACTTTTGTCACCCTCAACAAGGGATTGAACCCTTGAACATTGTTTCCAAAAGATTATCTCTCTCTAATAACATATTTTGTTGGACATGGTAGGAAAGTTCCTCTTGTTGGGCTTCATAAGATAGATTGTTTCTAGCCATATTATTTTGTAGGATCTTAAGTTCCCATTTAGTCTTCTTCTCCTTAAAAATGTCACTAAAAGATGACTTTCTCCACCCTCTAACCTCTTTTCATATCGTAACTTCCTAGCAATGTGGAACATTGTTGAACCGTGAACATGGATATTCAACCATTGAATGATACAATATTTGAAATCTAGGTGTGAGTGCCACATTATCACATATCTAAAAGTTTTTTTTTTAATCCTTTTTATCTCATTCCAAGAAAATAGAATTATGGAATAATTAGATATGGTCTTAGGATAGGTTGTTAGGGAGGTACTTGGGAGAATGTCCCAATTAGCAAAGATTAGAGCATGATCTAACCTAACCTCGATAAGATTATTCCCCATCTCATTGTTTGACCAGGTAAAGGGGTATCCTTGGAGATAAATATCAAGGAGGTTATTTTGCCCCAGGAAATCTGTCAAATCATACATACTTTCATAGAAGTCCTCTAAGCCTCCCATCTTCTCTAAGGCATAAAGGGGTGTATTAAAATCCCCCATACATAAAATGTTTTCAATCCTCATCAAGAAGGCTATATTACTCACCTCCTCCCATATCCTAATTCTCTCATTCCTATTGTTAGTGGAATGGAAATTAAACAAGTTCAATCTATGGGTTCTAGAGACAAAATCAACAACAATCAAATGAGGATTTATATGGATCTCCTTACCCATAATATTATTAGGGTTCCAAAGAGTTTCTATACCCCCAGAAGCCCCACTAGTGACAATGTAAGATAATTTTAAAGCAATATCCAAACATACTCAAGAAATTTAGAAAAAGTATGAGTAGTCATTTTAACCTCCTGTATAAGAAGTATATTAACTTTCAACTCAAAGATCCTTTGTTTGATTTCATACTATTTTTTGGAGCTATTGAATCCCCTCACATTACAAGAAATAATTTTCATTTTTTCTATTTTTGTATCTCTAGGGTCTTTTGCTTACCCTACACTATATCCCTCACTGCCTCCTTGTGGTGAATCACCTTGGTTGAGGGTCTCTCAACTTTCATAGTTGAACCAACATCTACCTCTCCAATACCTCTCATTTTTCTCTTGGGTACAATCCAACTAACATTACTGTCTGGGGTATCCACTACCTGCTAGGAGCTTGGGGAGGAAGGATGTAGTGAGTGAACATCAACAATCCTCAGGATGAATACGTCTACAATACCAATCATCTTGGGGGGGGGAGGGGTTGTTATTTCTCACTCTTGAGGAGTTTTGGATGGGATCCAAGTCCATTTGTGTCTTCTCAACCTCTTTCAATAGTCCCATGAAACTATTCACTATACCCACCACTTGAGTTGTTCCCATAGTAACCTCCATTGAGGGAGTCTCCCCTTCCTCAAGATCTGGTCCACCTTTCCCTACATGAGTTAAGACCCTTAAAATAAATTTTTCCAAAGGATTCCCCTTATCCTCTTAGTGATTATTTACTTGAGCTTTTGTAGGTGTCTCCAATCTAGTTTCCTTGGTCGACCCTTCCTCCACATCCTAAGGACCCATATTTCCTACCATAGGTTGAGGAGAATTTGACTCCATATGTAACACCTTCTTGAGAGTCAAAGGTGTCTCGGCCTCCTCTAAAAACTATTTTTTGTTCTCATTGAGCATCCACATTCGATCACTATAGGAGAGGAGATATTTTCCTCCCACCTCTCATTATTGAGGGAGGGTTTACAGTCTATAACCAAGTACCCAAACTTATTACATTTTTGGTAGAAGGGGGCAACATTCTCATATAATATGGGTTGAGACCAACCACCCCATTTTGATTATATTACCACAGAGGTAGGAAGAGGTTTATTCACCACTACATTAACACAAAGCATAGAAAACCCCAGCCTATGTTTGGTACTAGTGGTGGTGTCAAATTTAATAAAATACCCAAAAGAATCCCCAACCCATCTAAACACTTTCTCATCTTAGAACTCCAAAGGGAGCCTCAAGAGCCTAACCTAGACTAGAGCAAGCCTATGAAGGTCCTAGCTTGAATTAAATCCCAACCTCTATTTTGCTAGTGCTAAAAGGTTCTTACCAAAATGTCATGAGCCTTCGAAAATGATATTTCTATCAACCTTGGTTGTGAAGTTGAAGAGAAAGAGTGACCCCAACATTGTTGAGATGGTCATGGAACCCACAAGCATCCATTTAGATGAGCACCATTTCCTGACCATGTCCATAGTAGGGTTGAATGACACAAACTTTCCAACCAAACTTAGAGAGAGCCTAGACAAGATAGAGTCAACCACTGAGTCCAATAGCGAGACCATAGGACCATCCAAATCCAACACCACTTTTGGTTGATCCCCATGATCCGTAGGTGCCTTGGGACCCATGATAACCCCTTTTCAATCTAGCCTTGGGATTGTAACATCCTTGGATCCCACAACAATATTTAAATTTAATTATATCAAAGAACATTGATAACATTTAGTATGTTAAGTGTATAAGTGATGACAAACAAATTTGATTGACTATTTTTAATAGGGTTCTTAATTATGATTAAATTCTTACGATTACAAGGTCATACATTAAATTGTAGTACGTCTTGTTCTGAGATTCATAACAAGTTCATATAATAATTATATTAGAAGGAAGGGGTAGGTCTAGTGCTGTGTATAAAAATAATGAACAACATGTATTAGTGATGTGCATTTTGAATATGAAGCATGTTGGCTTTTTGTATTTATATTGGGCTATATTTAAAATTACTTTTATGAATTATTTTTATTGTTCTCACTAACATCATAGTTTGGAAATTGGACATAAAATAATATTACATCCCTTTCTATATGAAAGACACATCTCTAAGTATCAATCTTAACATGTTGTAAGTTGTTTGGATAAACTAATTTTGGATGCTTTGCAATGATAAATGAATTTTTTATGAAACATGCTTCAATTTTTTTAAATAAGAATATGAACATGTTGTAAGTTGTTAGGATAATAATAGTTTTGAAAGCTTTGCAATGACAATTGAGTTGTCTATGAAATGTGCTTCTATCTTAAATCACTCTAATTTATAAGTCATATAGATAAATTTTGGCCTAAGGCAATATTGATATAATTTGTAATTAACTAATTCTAATTATTGTGATGTGGAGTTGTTTAAGATCTTTAATTTAATAAAAAATAGTTCAATTGGTCTCTACATTAACAATTGCAGGATCCAAAAGTTAGTCTTAACTTTGTAATGTAAGAGCAACTATGATGCACAAATATTTTTAAGACAAAGATAACCATATTGGCCAAGAATAGTCACAAACTTATGACATGGCATTGTGAAAAACATAAAACATCTCTAGAAGGTCTATATATTAAAAATTGCATTTTATGAGTTGGTAGTTAACCATGACATGTTATTACAAAATATTATGAGACTCCTCTTAAAACTTGGGTCTTGGAATTTGACAAGGGTATATAACGATCATCTTTGGGGGATTTGGAAAATTATATGGGTTTTTTGATATTTTTCACTAATATTTTCATAAATCAATTTTTTCATAGGTATTGATATTCCATTTACATAACTCCATATTTGAGTGTTTACATAGTCTTCTATAAAGGAGCATAGTTTGAATTTCATTCTAACTAAAATTGTTATTGAGTAGTACATTTATTTGGAGTTTAAAAGTGTTTTTTTTGGAAAAAAATTGTTAAAAAAATATGTCAACATTATGAAGAATGATTATGTTGTTGTCTAATTGTATTTGCCATACGCTCATACTATTGCAATCACTTTTACTTAAATAATGATTTCTCTTTTTTATTTCAACCAATCACATCTAAGAATTTTTACTTTGGATTTTGATTTTTGATTTTTCTAATGTTTATATAAAAGATTTTTAATTTCTAAAATCCATGAAATTATCTAACTTCAATTTGATTGGCCCAATTTGAGGTCTTATAGAAGTGAATTTCGCGGAAGCATACCCCTCTTGTAGTGCAATAATTTCAAAAGTATAGATAAATGAAACTATGAATTAGATCAACTATATTTTAAATTTTTTTGAATTTAAACAAAATAAAACAGAATATTAATATGTTAAGATACTAACATTACATTTATATTATAAATTGGAAATGATTTGTCAATGATAAATATTTTTATATTAAAATATATTGTAATGTAAAAATATTTAAATGTGATTTTTAAAAAATATTTTGATAATTTTTAAAATTATAAATTGAAGGCAAGAGCCTACAACACAACAGAAAATTGTGAATATTAATGATAACAGTTTTGTATATATGTCCTCTTTCATTAACATAGAAAATATTTCATGATCTTAACATCTTCTCATTTGATATGAAAGTTTAATAAATTCAAACATTATATTTGGAAACAAGATTTGTATAACAATTTCAGTTTGTCTAAAAGAATATACAAAGAACATCTATCTATAAAATATGGTTAGTATATCTAAATTAGAAATTAAAGAAATCAATGGCACTAACTTTAAATAATGGAATATACACATCAATAATTTGATTATAGACTGGGATGAATGGGTACTTAGGGTACAAGTATGTTAAAGTTTATTTTTATTTATACTTTTATATTCATAGAAAATCTGAAATTAGGAGTCATGACAATGATTTTTTAAAACAAGAACTGTGATAAAGTTTGCAAATGTAATGTATTGTTTTCAGTTTCAGATTTGCTATATGTTTGTAATGATAATAAATGATAAATGATTAGATGCATAACAGAGAAGGCATACTTTAAATATGAATAAGAAGATCATAAATCATATGACAATGACATATTGCAAATGATAAACTTCTGACTTGACCAGTGATAAAGTTTATTGTGAATCAAAATTGTATCAAAGTTTCAAACTAATTAGGTATTGCATTAAGCTTGATAAACAACAAGCTGATATGCAAACAAAAAATAAAATTAAAAAACAGAAATCTTAATCATGGTCCTTAGCTACAATGCTCTCCACCGAGTACCTGTAAGCTACAATGAAAAATAAATTATCAAAAACATGAATTTATATGAAAATACATATAAAAAATGTTTTAAATCAATTATTTTATTCATTGTTGTATAACAGACCTTGCTATTTAGAGTTCACACGAGTAAATGAATATATTTAAAGGCAAATGAGAATGAATTTTAAAAAGAGGACATAATGATAATACAGCCATAAGTTGCATAGAGAAGCTATGCTGTCCAGATATGACAATGGAAGAGTCAAGACATCATTCATTGTGCAGACAACTGCAATAAGTGACACGTTGTGATGCCCAGCTTCTTCTAAAGCCATAGCCTATCCAACAAATAGATAAGCATTTGAAATTAGGTCCAACCATTAAAAAGAAGACACCAGTCATGTTAGCTCCACCTCATGTTCAGCAGACACATGGGCGTGTAAAGTCCAAATGAGTTGAGATTACAGTTCACTAGGGGAATAATAAACTCAATAAAATGCCAAGAGGAAAAAGCACTGAATTCGTCAGCCGAATCTGGTTGTTTCACACTATGCAATGACCAATTCAATGAAAATGATCATTTAAATGAGTAATCTAATACTCACTCAGAACTCCATCCGCATTGGCAGGTCCAAAACCCAGATGACTTTTGCTTATACAACTTTAACAATTCAGCTAATCATTTCATGTTGACGACAATGCAGCCAAGTGGCGTCGTTGGTGCCTTGTAAATCCAGAATAACGCTGAGAATCATCATATGGTAGGTAGCCATCATTTCCACCTTTATTCACGACTTCCATATTAATGTCGGCCAATTCAGACAAACATGGTGCAGAATAAAGCGGGTCAGAATTAGCTGCGGCAACCCTAGGTAAGCCTGACATTTCATGAGTCGGTTGGAAAAAGGAATCTGTTAATCTTGGATTGTTCACACTGCTATTGTTCACATGATTCATCTGACTTGAATTCACATTGACATTAGAGAGGGACGCCTTCTCTGGAAAGTTCAATTTGGCCCTTCTTCCTCTGAATTTCAAAGCGGCACCATCGTAGGCTTTTGCTGCATCTTCTGCGGTGGAGAAAGTGCCCAGCCAAACACGAACTGCTCTGTTTGGGTCTCTGATTTCTGCGGCCCATTTGCCCCACGGTCTCTCTCTCACTCCTCTGTAACGACGCCTCTTCTTCTGGGCATTCGAATTTGCTTCTTTCGCCTCACGCTGCTCATACTCTTTTCTTCTTACTCTTCTCTTACTTTTTCCACCTACACATAACACTAAACCACCAGAAATACAAGCATTACAATTGTGAAAAATTCTTTCATATTTACGGAAATCGAGGAAAATTAACTGCACATAATAACATCTTTAGGACTGTAAAATTTGTTGGTCTGACTGTTATATCATTCGTTTATGTTTTGCACTGAATTATTTCAGGACTATAAGGAGTGCGCCTATCAATTGCCGCTATCTTTTCAGAGAGAATTTTTCATTGCGAATCAGCTGGAAGAGGTCAGAATTTGGACCCATTTTCTTTTGATATTATTGATTATCTTTTTGATTTTTTCCCTGGGAGGAGAATGTTTGCTCATTATTTTTGTTTGAGTAGTTCTGAAATATATCGTATTTTCTCCGAAATTTTCATAAAAAGTTTACATATTTATCGAAGTCTGAAAAGAGATCAGCGAGATCTTGTTGTAGTATAATCGCCAAGGGTTATTTCAGAGTGTTTTTTTCTGAAAGCTTAAATTGTAAAGATTGTCAGTTGAGAATATAGAATTTGTCACAAACCTTTGATAAGGTAGATCGTTAAAAAGTTGTGACTAAGGCCAGTGGAGTCTCAAGGATCTATTCTATCCTCTGTAAGACCGAATATTTATTGTAGGGAATGTGATATTTAGCAAGCTAATTCTCATATTTGTATGATGTAGAAGAATACAGAATACAGGTCTGCCAAAGCAGTAAAAAAATTGTTAAGATTTTTCACAATAAGTACAAGTACACATAAGGTATTAAATGCATTACAGTTGGTCGTAAATGCATTATATTTTATATTTTTTGTAAAATGGATAAAAATTTGAAAACAAATGTAAAAATATATAGAATAATTAATGTAGATCTCACAATTATAAATAATTTATAGATAAATATATTTTTATTCTACTATCAAAGAAAAGTAAATTAAAAATAAATAAGTTTTTGTGGTAAGAGAAACAGTTTTTATAAAACTTGTAAGAAAGATTGAATTTGGGCAATTTGGATGAGTCAAGAGGTACAAATATAATAATAAATGTCACCAAAAAAATTTGAATACACAGAGAAAGGAGCAATAAAAATATAGTTTATTGGTAAATCATATGGACAGGATTTATATGTCATTGCAAGTATAGTGAAGTGTTGGTGTAAATAAGTATTCACCATTTACACTTACTTAAGTTTACTCAGGTCAATGCATTATTTTAATATTTATTTATTAGTCACTCAAGAGTATGTGCACTCTTGTGAGTTGTCATGTTGACAACATAGGAGTTCACACCTCTTTTATGCACATGGTGTCTATAACACAAGAGTTAGCAAACTAATTAAGCACATGGTGTCTACAACATCTTTACTTAAGATACACCTTGTCATTCTTATCCTCTCATCTAGAATGATGGATAAGACATGTGCTTAGTTGTCATGCTTATCTTATCTTTTGGCTCTTTCTAGAGACATTCTAGGTTCTTCCTAAGAGGCCTTTATATATAGACACTCCTAGTGTGTTTGTATATACAATATAGAGCAATGTGTGAGGACATACTCTGATATATTGATCATACTCTTTTTTTAGTCTATAGTTGTGCGTGTGTTTGAGTTCTACAATTTTGGGTAAATCTTGCCCTAAGGCAAATTTTTACATGGTATCAAAGCTCTTGGAGAATCTCTCTTTACAAAGTCGTTCAAGACCATTGTTGCTTCAACACCTCAGCTCAAATCTAGAATGTCACTATCATTAGGAGTGTCTAGAGCTAGATCTGACCTTGCTATTGCATTCAAAATGTTGATTTGGTAAAAATTGGCTATAAAGTTGGCTACCCTTGGCCAAAGTCGATTGTGAGGCAATTTTTTTTTTCAAATTGGCACCTGAAGGACCGATTTGTAGAACTAGTATGATCATTTCAAATCTATAGATTTAATTTCCAAATTTCCATTTTTTTCATCTACATCTCTACTTTTTTTTTGAATTTGCATTATTTTCTAGAAATTTTTTGGCCATCAGGCCATAAGAGAGATTTTTTGTAGGTAAAGATTGGTGCTTGTTGGTGCAAATCAGATATTTGCATCACATTCAGAAGGTCAAAAAACTACCAAATCGGATTTTGTTTCATCCAAATTAGACATCTGAGGCAAAATCTAGAGCCATTTGATTTTTGGAGGCATGACGATGACGATTCAAGAAAAATAACAATAGCAATGATTTTCAAACAGTGATATCGCCCTCATACAAACTCCTTTTTGCAAGCAATTTTGTTTTGTTTTGGAGTAGAATTTTTTGATCTACACATTGGTGTAGGTGGTTTGAGATCTTTGTTCCTGAATTTTTTTGCAATTCACAAATCTCAATTTTTGCCACTTAAAATGCTTAGTTCGGGCTCATTTGGACTCCAAATAAGGTTCCATTTTTTTGAAAGTGGATTTTTTTTGTCTACTTTTCAGATCTGTAATCATATTATAGGTTCTGTGAATAGAAATACTACTTTCAGAAATAGGCCCTAAATTGGCAAGTGGCTACCAAGTGCCTAAATCATTCATTTGGGGGGGGGGGGGGGGGGGGGGGTGTTCTTTGATTCTTTGGAGGTTCATTGATTGATCTCATGGAGTCTTTTCAGATTTGTCAGTCTAGTATTAGACCACAATTGACAATAAGGAACTATCACAAATGGAGTGCTTTGATACTTGATCATATAAGAGCCCATCAAGAATTGCTTCTTTATCTCTATTCATTGCCACCACATTTTAATTGGACACATCTTGTGCACCTTCGTCACTTTCTGTATAACAATATGAGTAACGAATATTTTGCTCCTCTTAGAATGACAAGTTTTCCTTATGATATTTGGATGTCTATTTGGGAAGCATATGAAGACCCATGTGTTCCTCCATCTCCAAAGGACATTCTACATGCAGTCACTCCAACTATGGTTTCTTCAACTCTAGATGTGACCACACCTCCAGATGTTCCTGTTGCTCCTACTAATCTTGATGCTTTGAATTCAGTGCAGCAAGACACTTCATGTCTTCCTACTTTACCTTCATGCGATGACTTCCTACCAGACATTGCACAGTTGTTCATGGAGTCTCACTTTGAAGATGTGGGAGACATCCTAGATGATATTTGTCTTCTTTTTGAGGTGAATTCTTCATTCATTGCCACAGTAACAGATTCATGAACTTCAGCACAAAAGGGTACACTTTGTCTTCTAGTTCCAAGAGATGACTTCTTGCCAGAAATTTCAGCTCTATTTGTGGAGTCACACACAATAGATTTGGAGGACTTCTTTGATGATATCCTGCTTCTTTTTGATGAGGATGATCCTTCTACAATTGTTGCGAGGGCTCACTTTGACCCTCATGTCCATTTTCTACATGATCAGTCTTTATAGGCTAATGTGATTATGGATACTTATGTACAATAGTTGTAGGAGGCCTCTCTATCATTTGAGGAGACTGTTGGTTTTTTGAAATAAGTTCTACATCAATCCTTGCTAGATCTACATGTCTTCTCAGCAGTTTTGGAAGAAGCCACTATCACTATCGACACAGGGACACTTGAACAAGTTTCAAAGACATTTTTCATCATAGAAATTTTTTATACATATAGGGAAAGCATCTCACTAGTACCTCTACCATTGTTTCTTCCAAAGGGGAGGAACATCATTCAATGGTCAAGAATCAACATCTACATTGGAGGATTTCTCACTGATCAACACACTACCTTTAGGGGGGGACTACCTTGTCTCCTTCTTCTTCTTCTTTATGCAGGGGACTTTTTCCTCTTAGGGGTTTTGTCCTTCTCCCATTTCTCTCTTGTATATACTTAATGTATGTCGTAATGGGGGGGTCTTAATTACTCCATCCATCCATGCATCTTTGTTCTTTTCATCTCTCTTTTTGAGGGAAGGTTTTTCCTACGAGGTTTTCCCTCTTTCTTTGCTTTATGAGAGATTTCATTTTCATTATGTACATGGGTGCCTAACATGGCCTAGTAGTCAGGACCCATTATGCATTTCATCCTAGTTTTTGTGAACTTAAGTGCATTCCCCTAAGTCGCACTTAAGGGGGGATGCTAGTGTAAATAAGTATTCACTATTTACACTTACTTAAGTTTACTTAGGTTAATATATTATTTTAATATTTATTTATTAGTCACCTAGGAGTATGTGCACTCTTGTGAGTTGTCATGTTGACAACACAAGAGTTCACACCTCTTTTATGCACATGGTGTCTACAACATAGGAGTTAGCACACTAATTAAACACATGGTGTCCATAACATCTGTACTTGGGATACATCTTGTCATTCTCATCCTCTCATCTAGAATGATGGATAAGATGTGTGCTTAGTTGTCATGCTTATCTTATCTCCTAGCTCTTTTTAGAGACATTCTAGGTGCTTCCTAAGAGGCCTTTATATACAGGCACTCCTAGTGTGTTTGTATATACAATATAGAGCAATGTATGAGGACATACTCTTATATATTGATCATACTTCTTTTTTAGTCTACAGTTGTGCTTGTGTTTAAGTTCTACGATCTTGGGTGAATCTTTCCCTAAGGAAAATTCTTACATGGTATCAGAGCTATACCAAATTCTTACATGAAATTTTTTTTGTTCATTTTTGGAAGGATTCTGAAAAAATCATCACAATTAACTATCTCTTGGTCTCCACCACATCCTACTAGTGAAGAGACTGAGACATGCTAAATTATGAATACTAAAGAAATCTTGAATGGAAAGATAACAAATAGGCCCAAGAAAATAAATTGCAATGATTTGATAGTCTCCCATCATCAAAATTATACTATAGGAATGAATGCTCTTGCACATGAAATCACTAACATCACATAGGAGCTAATGTTTCAGAACAAGCCAATTGAAATTCCCTTAAAGTTTTTAGATCTTAAGGTATAAGGGTTATCGAAGGCACAAATGGAGAAACTTGCCAAAAATATCTTGGAGTCTCTTTCTTCTGCCATGATCAAGGAAATATCCATTGAGGAAGGAGCATGTATAGAAATTGAAGAATGTTCCTACCAAAATTGTTAGAGAATGGGTGGTGATAACACACCTATTAGCTCTAATCAAATTACTAAGAAGGAAAAACATGGAGGTAGGCTCCAATGTATGAATGAGTTGTCCCCAGATCACCAAGAAGTATCACTGGATCATTATAGGTGTGATGATTATGGGGTTAGCAACATTCTGAATGGTATTTATATTTTTGAAGTAGGAATGGGTATAACAAAAAATGTAGTCATGGCACAAGATGCATAGTTTAATCAGAATGTAGCTCTAGACGTGCAAATATATGAGTTGATGTACAACAAGCAGAGCCTTATGTGTTCAACAAAGGATGTTAAGTAGGATGAGCAAGTGAGAGAAGCTGATAATGTGCTCAATTTAAAAGAATTGGAGCTCCTCATGCTTGCAAAAGGCAACTAAAACAACTGTAGACAAGATAGAAGATAATGACCAGATGATTAAAATAGATACTAAAGTTGGAAAGTTTGTTTTTGATCCAACCCAAACTTTATCAATTATGCAATCTCCTTTGAATAAAAATTGCAGGGTGAAAACTCCAAAAACTAGAGGGAGGAAACCAAAGAGTGTCAAAATGAAAGAGGAGGTGGCAGAAGGCCTTCAAATTACACTTGATCAGAAGTTCTCACATCTAAAAATATTAGCAAGAAGAACTGAGTGTTTTTCTTTCTAGAAATGAAGATTCTATCATGGAATGTCAGAGGCATTAATGCCTTTGATAAGAGTCAGAGAGTCAAGAAAGCACTTAACTCTTCATGAGTAGACGTGGTGTTATTACGGGAGACAAAGTTGTCTCAGGTTTCCTTTTCCAAAACTATGGATAAATAGCCATACTAGAAAGCTATACATAGTCCAAGTATGGGTGCATTTGGTGGTTTAGCTATATTATGGAATCCTAAGGTTAGTCAAGGCCAGTGTTTGTAGCAAGATTATAATTTTCAAGTGATTAAGTGCTTATGGTTTGATAAACTTTCATTCTTATCAACATATATGGGCCTACTTTGACACAAGATAAGAAAAGTTTGTGGGATGCTCTTACTAGAATTATTCAATAGTAGGTTGATTAGTATTTCATTCTGGTAGGGGATTTCAATGCCATTCTCAAATCATACAAGAAATGTGGGGGTATAGCTCCACCCATTAAAACAATGCAAGACTTTGCTACATTTGTATCAGATAATAGCCTACATGATGTTTTATGAAAACATGGCTTTTACACTTGGACTAACAAGAGAGTGGGGTTCCCACAAATCATGGAAAGACTAGATCACTTTCTTGTCTCTCAAATGTGGAATTTAAAGAGTTTTTCATTTGAATCAAACATTCTTACCAAAAACACATAATTTTTATTTTATTTTAAAAAATTAATAATTAAGTTCTCTAAGTTTGATATGATTGAATCACTGTAAGGTATAAATCATGGTTCTCCGAACAATATTTGGACATTCTATCTTAAGTTTTATAATCTTCATACATGAATAAATCGTTAATTTAACTCTCATCATTAAACCGATTAAATAAATTAACAATCCAATTTTCAATATTAAAAGTTGTCACAATGTTACTTTTTTATATACTTTTAAAATCTCGCATCCTTTAAACAAAAGTCAAACATAATTTACAAAAAAAATTTAAGTCCTATTATCTTTAATCAAAATAAATCTATTAGGTAAAATATCAATTAATAATTTAACTAATGATTTGAATGTTTTATTAATATAAAACCTATTTATTCGAAATGTTAAATAAAAGAACTCACTATTTAAATTAATGTCTCACATATAACTAAATAACTTTATTTTAATAATAGTTTGTTTAAATCTATAATCTATTTAAAATCAAAACATATTATCATTATGTACTAGAAGAAAACTCATACTATCTAAAAAATAAAGTCACATTATAATTAAAACAAAATAGATTTAAAAAAACATATAATTTAGATTAATTACACATGCTATTAATTAAAACCAAACTATCTTTAAACTAACTTTTAAATAAAATTAAACTAAACTAAACTAAATTTAAATTAAAAACTTTAAATAAAACAAACTAAACTAAACTAAACTTAAATTAAAAACTTATTGGTTAAAAACTTTATTTAATTTAAATCTAAATTTAAGAATTGCAAGATGGATAGGCTAGAAAATTCCATGGATGAGCTTGTAGATAACAAAGAGGTGTTGTATAGGAAATTTGAGACCCTTGCTAAGTATACCACTAAGTTTATGCATTTGGTGGCAACTACTATGTATCTTTTGTAGGTCAGTAATGAGCATACGAACATAGGAAAGGAAAATGAAGCATCTCGCTCACTCTACAACTCCCTAGTAGATAATTGGGTCAAGACCATGCTAGACAAACCCATGAAGGAGGAGGAGGATGGGGTTGGAAAGAAGGACCTGAGAGATAAAGAGGGGAATTAGCCCCTATGCTTATGTTTTGTTGTTTTTTGATGTTTTGGTTGTTTATAAACATTGTACCTAGTGGGGCTAATCTATATACATTGAAACACTGTCATAAACAAAGCAACACCTGTAATATGTGCTGCTATTATGTTTTTTTATTTTAATCGGTTAGATATTATGTACTTTTTTGTAGATGTCGTTAGTAGTATGGACATTGATCGTTATTGTGAAGATAGATTATCTTTTATGTTTAAAAAAGTTATAGGATGAACTTCTAATGAATGACTACCGGTTGGCTTGCAGCCTGTTGTACTCTGGGGTCAGCCCCTTTTTACTGGCTGCTTTTTAATAAATCAAAAACTTGATGTTCTGATTTTATCTCATAACTATTATATCTAGTTTTTCTCTAAATATCACTTAGACTCTAATTTTATATCAAAAACTAAAGTTGTGATTTGTTGTCTTAATTGTATATGTGAATGAGCTTATATACACCATGAACAATTCAACTGAACTTAGAGAGTTACGAACAATTGCAACTAAAGAATTTTGAAACAATATATTATAGACACATGGCATGTTTCAAAAGTTTTAAAAATTAATAATAATAAAAAATCCTACTTTTCAGATTGAGTCCAATTTATGACAGCTATTTTTCTTTTCCAATATCATTAAACCGTTCTCCTTAAAAATAAGATTTGAAGTCCTCTCCGTATGGGAAAAGAACTTATGCGTTAAAATAGAAATATAAAGATGTTACATCCAACAAAGAAATTATATATCTTTGCTGTCCGTGAAATTGGCTGTTTGAACGGACGAACTAAAATTTATCTAGTATGTTATTTCACATCCTGCAGTCTAGGGTAGCGTATTTAACATTCACCTGTCTATTGTCCTACATATCACTAATAGTTTGATGCATTTATATAATGATTTCAATTGCACTATGAAATGCATTTATATAATGATTTCAATTGCACTGTGAACACAGAAAGAGAGAATAATAAAACTGTGAAGTGAAGGAGATGCAATGGAAAAGAAAAAAGATCATCACCAGTTTCTGTGTAGATGGGTGTTGTCGTTGCCGTCAAATTAGTGTTGAGATCATACATCGGGCTCCTGCATATGCTGTGATATTCATCTGCCTTCTTTTCCATCGGATAAAAGGCGCCTCCATTAACTGGAGAAGCCATCACCAATCTATCCTCTGCAGGCCAATCGACGGTGGAGAAGAAGTGGGAATAATCATTGCTATTGCTAACACTGAGAATGGCCCGCTCTGGATTTGAACCCTGATCCGATCCATTTCCCTCGATCGCCATTATGGAATCACTTTTCCTACTTAACCTCTTGTATCGTTAAATATCTGAAGCATTGTGATGTGCTTTGTTAGGGTTTTCTAAATTAAAATGATAGAGCCTTCGACGACTTAAAGACTTGGGTCTTCCAAGTCTTCGCAAGAGTTAAGAATCCTCGAATTTGACCACCGACCATTGGTGCTTCTGTCATTTATCATGGATCGCCATATTTATGTCCAACGGATGTGAGGATATGAGTCAAGTTAAAAAAAAAGTCAAAAAATTAGTCGCATGGTTTAATTAATAGAAGTATTCATTTTGACAAATGTTACTGCTCTTTTATTCTCTATAGAGTGTGACAAAAGATTTTATTAGTGCCTGCAGGATATTACGGCATTCAGTAAAATGCTACCTTCCTAATTAATTTGTCGAATTTTTTATTTTTCAAAAAGTTTCAATTTTATATAGTATATTTTACTAATTTTATGAAAAATATTTATTTTCAATCTTATTGGTTGTAGCCTGCTACAGTGATGAATTGGCTTTTATTTTTCTACTTAAAATAATTTTTTTTCCTAACTTTATAGCTACCATTAATATGATGATACAACTTAATAAAAATATAATAAATAAGTGTGACAACATCTTTTCAATATCTTTTCATAATCTGACATATCTTCAGAAATTAAATGAAAATATTTCTTCTCTTAATCTTAGGCTTTTTCACAGAAAAATCAAACTTCTTCTGAAAAAATCTATTCAGTCTAGAAAAACTTCTTCTGGAAAAATCTATTCAGTCTGGAAAAATCTAGTAAAATCTTATGAGCGCTTGCCCTGAAATCTTTTCATAAATTCATTGTCAACAGTGGAAACCCGTACTAAAAATGAAGAAAAATCTAGCACCCCTTCTTGTTCTCTTGGTATTTTTGATGCAAACGCTTTGAGAGTCCAACTATCCAGAGTTCGAATTCCATACGATGGACAAGCCAGACAAACTGTTGGTCTTGTGGGTTTTTTTTTGTTTTTCTGATTTGATTTGCACAATGCGCCTATCGATCCTGAAGACAGTCTGCATCTCGTGGGTCATTGGATCGATTGCGACCTCGCCTAGAAAGCTCAGGCAGTGGATGAAGCAAAAGCTACAGGTGCCCTGCAACGATACATTCTCCGAGCTCGAAGGTGTCACTAGTAACAACGAGATGGTTTACAATCTCAACTTTGTTGGATTTTGACTCACAGTCTCGATTTTGCCCTTCATTTCCAACTGTTGCTTGATCTTTCAGGTGGGATTCCAGTCGAAGTGCAATTTCCTGTGAATCTTGTCATGGTGAATCTCGCTACCAATCAGGTCACGAGATCAATTCCCCCTCAACTTGCGGCTTCCACTTATCTGAAGGTCATCGATCTGGGTAGCAACAAAATGAGCGAGGTTATTCTGCCACAGCTTGGTCTTCTTGCGAGGCTCAGTACCTTCGATGTGTCATACAATGATCTCTAGGGAATGATTCCCATGATGCTCGTGAATCAAACTGTAAACCTCCCGAGATTCAATGCGAACTCTTTTGTTGGGAATAATAGACTTTACGGCTATCCGTTGTCGCTGCCGAAAAATCAAAGGCTTTCTGTGCTTGCTGTTGTAGGGATCAGGCTTAGAAGCAATTTGCTCAGCCTGGTTGCGAGTTTTACAGCCGCTTGTATTTCAATAGATTTGAACGTTTCTGTCAGTTTATTTTTGTCTTCTATTCGATTTTTTTCGAAAATTTTTGTTTTCTATTCGATTTTTTCGAAATAAAAAGGTTAAAAATTTTATTAGAAATCAGAAAGCACTAATACAAAGAGAACAAGGATCTAAAGTCCCGAGAAAGAACAAAAGAATAGATCTAAACAGGGATAATACAACCAAAACCATCATCTATCACCATTCTCCTCCCTATCCTCATCAATGGTGCTCTCTAAGTCCAAACGGAGCTCTTGAGGAGCCAGCTCCCATTCCTCAATTCTCCATCCATCGGCATGCTCTGAGCCCATTTCGCTAGACAATTAGCAGCCCTATTCCACTCCCTTGGAATATGCGCAAAAGTCACCATGTCCATCAAAGAACTAATATGCAAAATTTGTTGTACAATCCTAGCCAATTGCCAGTTAACATTAGCTACTTTCTGTTCATTAATCAAGTTGATCAAAACCTAGGAGTTAGACTCACAAGCTAATTTTCTCCATCCTAAAGCATGAGCTTTCTCAAGAGCAACAAGAATAGCCAAACCTTCCACCAGGTTAATAGACTGGATCCCATCATAAATTGAAAAGATAAAAATCACTGAGCCCATAGCATCTCCTCCCGCCAATACCAGCTGGACCTAGATTACCCCTTGAAGAACCATCAGTATTGATCTTCAAGACCCCCTGGGGGGGCAGTTGCCATCTACCTACCCTGTCAATTTTTTCTTCTCATGAATCCATCTCTTAGCCCTAGTTAAGACCAAAGAAGATCCCAAGATCCCCAACTTCTCAACCAATTATGTATCTCGTTTCCCCAAAGGAAAGTCTACTTCACACTTAGCCTCCACTATCTCTTGAATCATGCCTAGTAACCTCTGCCAAATTTGTTGTACTAGCCTCTGTTCTCCACGAAAAATCCTTCGATTACGCTCTAGCCAAATCTGCCATAATAAGAAAATAGGCCCCACAAACCACACCTCCTACAGAAAAGGAGCCATGGCAGGGGGGCATCCCATCCTCTACCAAAACTCAATCAAAGAGGAAGCATGGACACATGGAACTACCCAGACTCCCCACCAAAAATGCCAAAGTTGCAAAACAAAGGGGCAATGAAAAAACAAGTGGGAAGAGTCCTCCTCATTATCCCCACACATAACATAGATAGAAGGACCATGAAATCCTCTCTTTTGAATATTATCCCAAGTCAAGCACTTATTCCAAGCTAGCATGCAAATAAAATAGTTGCATTTTGGCCAAGATAGCTTGTTCCAAACTTTCTTCCACCACTACACTTCAGGCAGGACTATCTTATGAGACATGAATCTGCTATATCCAGAGGCAACCATGTAGGTCCCCTAAGGATTGGGAGACCAGGAAAGAACATCATCCTCCTAGAGAGAACAACATCTTCTACTCGAGAGGATATTTTGTAGCATAACACACTCCTCCTATAAATCAACAACTGGCTATTCATCTGGGGACTTCCATTTAGCCATTTCCAGCTATCCACAAGGGAAAAAGGACTTAAAATCACTCACCCAAGACCATTTGGCATCCTGAAACCGCTGAAAAAGACCCACTAGGTTGGGGAACTGAGAAATGATTGGGGGATGACCATCCCAAGAGTCAGATCAGAATTGGGCCTCCGCCCCATTTTTGCAAATCCAGAATAACCCATCCTTTATAAGCTTGGCCCCTTTCTTTAAAGTATCCCAAATCACAGAACCCTTCCCTCCAAGAGAATACCTGGAAATATCAAGATGAAGAATCCCCAGAAGATACTTTTGAGAAAGAACCAAAGCCCAACCCTTATCCTGCTCAGCACACCACCTCCAGTAAAGTTCAGTAGCCAATGGCTTACTAGTCAAAGTCGACTGCCTCAAACCTAATCCCCCATAGTGTTTATGACTGCTCACCACTTCCCATCTAACCAAACTCCATTTGGAAGCCTCGAAGCAGCCCGCCCATAAAAATTGGTGCATCACAGAATCTAGGTCTTTAAGAAATCCCATAGGAGCAACTTGTAGCATGCATTTGTAAATGGGCAAAGCCTGCACAACTGATTTAATCAACTGGACATGACTAGCAAAGGATAACTAGCCGTGGTTCTAATGATTAACTTTCACTCGAAATTTGTCCAAAATAGCCTTCTAGGACTCCTTGGGAAGCCTACTCACCGAGATGGGAATGCCAAGATACTTCAATGGAAGATTCCCAATCTGAAACCTCAAAATGTAGGCAATCCTATGCTGAATAAAATCCAGAGTATTGAAGAAGTAGATGGAAGATTTTCCTTCATTAATCTACTGTCCTAAAGCAGCCAGGTATACATCCAAGACCCTGTGAAGATTAGAAGCCTCCCTCATTGTAGCCAACGCCATCAAAGTAGTATCATCCACAAATTTCAAGTGAGTTTGTGGGGGTAAAGCTCCTCCCCACCTCCAACCATGAATAAAACTAGCCTCCACATTCTTCCTAATCCATCTCCCCAAACCATCTTCCAAAAGAATTAACAAATAAGGGGATAGAGGGTCACCTTGACACAACCCCCTTGAAGCCCCAAAGAGCTCCAAGTGGCTTCCATTAATCAGCACTGAGAAACAGATTGAAGTAACACAACTCCAAACCCATTGAATCCACTCTTCTACAAAGCCAAAAGCACTGAGAGCCCACCGCACGAAGGACCACCTTACTCTATCATATCCCTTTTCCATATCCAATTTGATAAACATTTCTTTTTCTTTTGATTTGGCCATAGAATGGATGACCTCAGTTGCAATAACAATCGCATCCAGAATTTTCTTGCCAACAACAAAACCACTTTGCTCCTTAGAGATCAAATCAGCAAGCCCCTTCTTTAACCTATTTGCAATAAGTTTGGAAATAATTTTGTAGATAACATTGCAAAGAGAGATGGGTCAGAATTGACTCAACCTATTAGCCCCCTCCTTCTTGGGAATAAGAGCAAGGAAGGTAGCATCTAGAGCCCTTAACATCTACTTATTATGTTGAGACTCTTGAACCACGACCAAGAGATCAAATTTAATGATATCCCAAAACTCTTGAAAAGACTCTATAGGGAAGCCATCTAACCTTGGTGCCTTTCCTCTCTTCATGTTGAAAACAACGCCTTCAAGCTCCTCAAGCGAGATATCCCTCATAAGCTGTAGATTCATATCTTTGGTCACAAGAGAGGGGATACAAGAAATAATTTTCTCTTCATCAAGAGACCCCCCTTGTGAGTCTTCTTTGAAGAGGGATTCAAAGTACTAGACTGCCTCCCGAAACATTTCAGGAGAGGAAGAAAGAAGCTCTCCTCTATCATTCACCAATATTGAGATAAAGTTACCATGTCTCCTGGCTTTCATAGAATTGAAGAAAAAAGTTGTAATTTTGTCCTCTTCCTAGAGCCACTCAATTCGCGCCTTCTATTTCCAGTACATTTCCTCTCGCAATTCTCATTTCTCCAGCGATTTCATAGCCTGAGCCTCATCTTGAAGCAATACATCAGTTACCTCTTCGTCTCTTATCCTTCTAGTGATGCCATCCAAATCTACTTGAGCCCTTGCCTTTTCATGAAATAGATTCCCAAAGTGCAGACAATTCCATTTCTTGAGCTCAAATTTAACATGTTGAAGAAACTTGGCAAAAATGTACATTGAAGTGCCAAAGGCAGGTCTACCTTTCTTCCACCAAACTGAGACCAAATCATGCAAAGATGAGTCCCAAAGCCACATAAGTTGGAACCTAAAGGAAGGCTTTCGAATCACCTGAGATGATTCTATATCAAGTTTGATAGGCCAATGGTCCAATCCCCTCCAATCCAAAATCTCAGAGAAAGATGACCACATCCCACCAATCTAGTAATAAGAAACCAGGAACCAATCTAACCTTTCTACAATACAAAATTCATTGCTCCATTGATTGTTCCAGGTGAATTGCCCATTTTTCGGTTTAATGTCTACCAGGTTCAAGAATTTCATATTGTCTTGAAGCAACAGTGTAGAAGGACCCAATCTACCAATACCCCTCGCTTCTCAGCCAACTCACAAATAGCATTGAAATCTCTAGCCAAAATCCAAGGATGAAAGGGTAGCATGCTATGAATCAGCCTAATATGGGACCAAAGAGTATGTTTGCATTGGAGATTAGTAGGCGCATAAATATTGGAAAATAATATGACCTCTCCCAACTCTAGGCAAGTAGCAATCATGGATAGAGAGGATTTGGATGAAATCCACCAAAGAGGCTGGATTTTTCTAGAATTCCATAGGCAAGCCAAACCCCCAGAAGCACCATGGGCTCCAATGCATTGGAAATCCCCACTTCTCCATAACCTAGGATTTAGACCTTGCATACTCTCCATATATAACTTAGTTTATTGTAGAAACAGAACATTAGGGCTTTTTCTTTTAACTAACTCATGAACAACTTTTTGTTTGGGGTTGCTATTCAAGCCCCGCACATTCCATGACAAAACTATCATTTCAAGGAGCATGAAAAAATAGAATCCAGGGGCTTGATTGCCCCCAACTCCACCAAATTTTCACTAGCTAATTTAATCTTTTCCACATCCTTTTTTCTGCCAAATTTATCCAACTTCTCTACTCCACCCTTCTTAATATCTTTTTGCAAAATACCAAGTTTGGGAGGAGGCTTACTCTTTGCCATTGAACTTGAACCAATGTGTTGACTAGTAGCCGAAGAATTCATATTTGTAGTTGAAACAATGGCCAAGGGTACCTGCACCTCCAAAGTCCCCTTTTGTTGATCAACATCCAATTGCCTACATTCCTCCTCTTGGTGATCCATAATAGACTCAATAATAGGATCATCTTAAGCTAAGTCCGTAGGCCCATGATCCAAATTGATTAAACCTGGGTTCACCTCCTATTGGCTAAGCTCATCCAAAACCTCAAACCTATTAAAGGTATCATCCTACCTTTTTGTAAAAGACCTCTTGAGACCCATGTTCCTATTCCGAGCCTTGACCAGAACAAAACCATCCAAAGCCCTTGCCTCATTAGGAGCAATACTCTTCCCTTTATCAACCTCAAGAGGCTTGCTCACAGGCTATGACAAATGAGATTCCCGAGGTTGATATCTTGGGCATCTTCGCTACAAATGACCATATTCTCGACAAAGGCAATAGTGAAAAGGAAAAGTTTCATAATCCAATTGCTACACCCAAGAATAAGAACCTGCACACATCTCTATTGCATCTGGTAAAGGTCTACTAAGATCAATTTCAACACAAATGTGAGAAAAAGTCATTACCTTTTTACCCAAGGTCTGCGATGAAGTCCCTATAGGTTTTCCAAGCACGAAGGCCAAAAGATGTAGCACATCCTCTCAACAACATTCAATCAAAAACCTCGGTAAGCGAACCCATATTGAGACTCGATTAGGTAGCTCCTCTGTTGGGTTGAAGCTTGCATGCCACGACTTGATAAACAACTTGACCTTATTGTGGAAATAAGGACCTCCCTCAAACACCTTATTATGATCAACAATACAATTACAAGTAACCATGAAATAACTGTTTGCCAGCAACATTATCTCCATTTCTCCTTCCAACTCCCAAGTTCTCCGAGCCCAAACCTCCAAAAATTGCAAGGAAACCCTCATTCCTAGAAACTTACAGTATAGTGAATGGTGCAAATAATATTCAACATCATCTATAATCATTTCTATTGGGACAATTAGTTTTGGCCTCTCCTTGCACCTTTCGAGACATCCATTGGTCTTTGTAATCTTTGAGCCATTTGATAGCCTCAAATCAGACATCTTAGAATTCAAAGCAAATAGGTTATTCTCAAATGTCTTCATCCCATGATTTGGAAGTTTAGGGTCTAAAGCTGCCTGAAAATACATATGGGGGCTCTTCATTGCTGACTCCCCCTTGGCATTTTCCATTGATGTAAACCACCCAATGAAAAAGGGAAAACCTCCCCTCCCTTTACCCACTCCCTACCAACTTTGACTATAGCTACCACACCCTGTCCGCCACCACACAGACTAGACTAGGGCTGCGGGCTAATCTGAATCACCCAACAGTGACCACTTCCCACGAGTGACATAGACCAACAAACAAGCACAAAGCTTCCTCTGCGTGTAGCAAACACTCCACCACTGGGTCATAGCCCCTTTCACAGCCCACTAGGGTGATGCACCCCAAAATCCACCCCTGAATCCACTAAAAACCCACCTACACAATGCACAGAGAGCACAAGAACAGAGCTAGGGCACCTTTGTTTTTTATTCATTATAGAGGAATGCATTCCTCATTTTTTTTAGACCACGTGCTTGCAAACCTATTTTTATGGAATATCTATGATTGGTTTACAAATACAAAGCCCTCATTTATCATGGATTGTGGAACTTGAGTGGGAAATGTTTCATCGTACTTGGTTGGCTAATGGATAAAAACACTCTATTTTAGATGAAGGCATCGATCTTTGATTAGAGGAGAAATTAATCATATGTTTAAATCTAATAAAGTTGCACCCATTAATCTTCCTATACTATTTTTTTAACTATGACGATCTGAGGTGGGCTGTCATGCATCAATGAGTCAAAGAAAAACCTTATTAGTAAAATTTTTCCTTGTTTGTATAAGTTTTCTTCAATTTTTATATTTTGTTAATACTTCAAATTTCCTATTTAGTGCTAGAAGCCCTTTGGAATAATGTAGCAAGTAGGATTTTTAATTGGTAGTTTGATGACTTTTTGGTTGTAGAATGGACGTTTTGTCATTACAAAAGACTACTTTGAAACAAGTGAAGGAACTTTTAATCCTGCACCCTCTTTAGTTGGTCTAAAGCATTTAGCAATTAGAGGAGATCATTTTAATCAAGTAATTGTTGAAGTATCAGGGGAGTTAGTTTGGCTTCGTTGGTGGGATATTGGATAGAGAAATCTTCCAGCACAACTTTCATTGAGAAATTTAAGGATTTTAGAAATATCTGAAGAATTTGCAAATGAAAATCAGCTAGAAGAGCTATGGGAGATTGAAATGATGTAACTAATGTTCCATTTCTATTCTACTCAATTTATATTTCAATTTTTTTAATGTGAAACTAATAATTGTTTTTCATTGATAATGTGTTGCAGGCTTCCTTGCAGTTAAGACAGTTGGATATTTCCCATTGCTATAATTTTCAAAGACTTCCAAAGTCAATAGGGTATCTGAATGAGTTGAAGAAGGTAGTCATCAGATTGAATAAAAATGTCAGGGCCCTTCCACAAGAGTTTTGTTGTCTGCATTTGTTGGAGCACCTTGAATTATCACATTGTGTGATGCTATCATCACTACACAATAGTTTTAGTGATTTGACAAATTTTCAGTATTTGGATTTTTCCTTTTGCCAAAGCTTGAGGAGTTTACCAGTTTCTTTCAGGAACTTGATGCTCCTGCAGTATCTCAATTTAGAGGGGTGTAAAGAGGTCATGCTTACATCAAATGATTTTCAACACATCACAATGCTGAAGTTTTTGAGCCTTACATATGAAGTCCAAGATTTTTTTGGTTGTTATCGATAGGATTCCTGCAATGCACAAGCTTTTTAAACATAAGCCAAACAAATTTTTGAATAGAAGCCAATGGATTTTCCATTTGCAAGGAAATTATCCAGATCCCAGAATGATGGTGGGAGTGTTTTCCAAAGTAAATTTTCATGGAAGCCCTCTTTTCAAATGGAAGATTTTGGTGACTTAGTCTAGAAAGATAGTACTTTTAATGATTGTTCAAACAACATGAGTGTTTTGTGAAAATATTTTTATTCTAAGAGATAAAAAATATAGGTGTCATGAATTTTGATCTAGATGGTGACATGCTTGGGCAACAAGTTTTCTCATTGCCCCTAATATGCTTTGTATTTTCTCTATATTTTACGATTTTCTTCACTAATTTTTATTGGATTTTGTATTAATAAATTGTTCTTTGTCAATATATTTAATTTAATTTTTATTTATAAATATTATAAATTATGCCTAAATGACTATCTTTTACTAAAACTCAACAAATGATTTTAAAATTATTTTTTACTCAGATTTCGTTTTGGATTGTTTATGTAACATATTAGAATTGATTTTAAATTGAAATCATAATTGTAATTTTATATTAAAATATTGATTTTGTCATGAATCATAGATTTTTAATTTAGTGGAACTAATTAGTTTAATTGAACAATGCTCTTGCACTATTTTCTCTCAAAATGAAGAGTCTATAAAAAGACATTAATTTACAACTTCACAAAATTTTTAGCTAATAATAAATAATTATAAATATAAATAGTTATATGATAATTATCGATATTATATTTCATGTCATATTATAATTTAATTTTAATTTTGAGCGAGCATGTATATTTAACATTTTATACATAGAATATAAGTCTCCTATTTTTTATGAAGACACCACTAAAGCTACATTATAGCTCTTATTTTATGTGGTTTAGTTTAATAAATAAAAGAATAAAAAAAGATATTTATTTTTTTATATTTTTAGAAAAAAATTAATTACAAGAATTAAAAATTAGGTTTAGTAAAAGTTTTTAAAATATTTATTTAAATGTTCGAATAATTTTTATTATTAAAAATACAAGATTGAACATTCTATATTACAATTTAGTTTTTATTTATAACTTAAGCACGTATAAGTAGGAAGAAATCATTTGACATTCCACTAACATAGCTATATTGCATATATTTTTAATACTTTCACCATAACCTTCAATTAAGATGTAGTATTGGTAGGAGGCAGGAACTGGATGCTATGCGTCCTTGTTTTATTCAAGTACACAAAAGCATGGGTTAAATAAAGACACATGATTCTTTCAACTGTGGTAGATGAAAAAACAATGTGAAATCATAAATGATTGATGATGCTAGTTGCTAATAAGAAAGTTGGGTGAATATGAATCAACGTTATGTTTTCTATGAAGTGATAGATATTTTGAAAAATAATTTCATGTAGCCTCTTTTAATTTGTTATCTTGGAGGGAGGTCAGATTCTTAATGAGAAGTTATGCCCATTTCTCTATTTTGAAAACACAATGTAATTTTTTGGGCCCAACAAATAGTTGATGCACCATTAGGAAGGACAACTGAAAGGTTTAAAAATAGCTATGCAAGTGACTAGGAGAAACCTCAATATATCACGAGGGCATCCAAGTGTTAATCTATGAATATTCAAGTGTAGTCAAGTTAAAATTAATATCTAGGAAGAGTGTAATCTACTCATCTTTTATCAATTCCTAAAGATATTAAACTCTTTGTTGATTACATGTAGTCCACAATATTGAAAAATTTAGGGGAAATGTCACTAATTTTTTCTTTATACTTTGTCAAAAATATTCATTTGAGTTTCTCCCCTTACGATGACATCCAAGTTAAGACTACTAAAAGTAAAATTTTAGAATTAGTACCTCTAGTTTTGGAGATCATGCAAATTTTCTAGAGAAGACAAAAAAGAAAGCGTATTGATTACATTGAAGTACCTATATTGATCAAATAAGAATGGAAAATATATATAAATAAGAGCCTTCTTGTACTCATTGTGGAAAACACACTAAATTACAAGTCATGTGATTTCTATCTATTATATTTTACACATGATTATTTTTAAGGTTTTTCTCTTCAATCAATGAAGGATGTTACATTGAAATATGTAAGCAAAAAGTTTAAGTTGTACAAAAATAATATATTTTCACAAAATTTTGATACATAAAATAAAATAATCATATTGCAATTTTATATGTTAAATGTTTTTTATTAAGAAGGCACATAAGGGCCCTTAATCCATAGAGCAATACAAAACAAAAACTAGCATTATCGCAAGCCATTACAACCATGAAGTGAGAGCTAGCATAGCACTAGCTATTACAATCTAATGCTAGACCTTCCAACAAAAAAAAAACAATTGTGTTGACATAGTTACTACCTATACCATAATTAGAAACTACCATGTTTGCATAGATACTTATGCTTTCACTACTAATAGAAATTTAGAAATTCAACCAACCCTATAAAATGGTAGTTAAAATATCCATACTAATAAAATAGTAACTGCCATTCTCATCGAACCTAGAGCAATACATATTAAGCTAAATCCAAGGAGCCCTCCAACCACCAAAATTTGAAAACCAAAAATAGAATGGAAAAGAAAAAAATCATCCTAAACATTTAGGTTTTCTTGATGGCTTCCTAGTCATTCACAAGTCCACTGAGTTCCTCCTTCAAGTCCTTGGGGTCCTCATAGTCACACTCCTCCTTGTGATTGTCCTCTTTGATTATGCCAACTTTCTTCAACTTTCTTTTTCCAATGATAATGCAAAAGCAAACTTTCTTCATAATTTCTCTCTAAATTTGGCATATAATAGAAACCATGAGGCCAAATTCAATGTTATTAATAGTCTTAGAGAACATGTGATTTAGGGTGTCTATCTTGCTTTGGAGATCTGCAATGAAGTCGATCAACTTCTTGTCAATTTTGTCCAGAATATAGTGCATCTACTTGGGGGTTTCTTCTGTCTTCTATATAGTTATTTAAAATTAAATATTGTATTTTAATAAGTCAACCTAGGTTTTTTAGTACATGATCTTAAAACATTGTCCAATTCATAGAATAAAACTCAAAACTAATTTATGATAGCCCACAAAAATTTGAAAAATCAAATTAATATTGGAGAAGTTATAAGCGGTTTACTAGAGGTAAATAGTGTAGTAAGAAAGACAAGTGTTATAGGATAGGATGTGAGTCAAGTGATTAAACTTTTCTCATAAAAATGCTTCAGTAATATGTAAATTTTAAACAAAATTAGTTAAATTTCCAACTTTTTTTTTTATCGGTAAGAGGTTGAAGTCAAGATTAATTATTATTGTGTGTTCTAACTAATTATTTTCTAGTAGACTCAACTCCAAGACCTCCCAAATAAATGGCTTAATTGACCATTGTGTTGTAGGCTTTTGCCTTTGCAACATGCAATAATTATATTCTATTATATAAGTATAAATATGCATCAATATATGTATATGTACTACCAAAGGTAATTTTTAAATAAAATTATTTCAAATGTTATTAACATTAAACAATCATATTATATATTACCTTTTATTTTTCAAGACTTATATTATGTTATATTATACATTACATATAAGTTCCCTACTCTTTTGGATTCAATTCATTTTTTCCATGTCTCCTTAATAAAATACATAGATCATAAGCGAAATCTTAAAACATAAAAATAAAACTATAGTTATTGCAAATATCACTATTAGCTAGTGGATTTGTACATTTAGATTTTTTATTCACAAAATGAACCAAACCTAAAACTTCCAATTTCAATACAAACTTCAAATTGAACTTTGTGAATTAAGTAGTATCACTTTGAAGTCAAATCAGCAAAAAGAAAATGTCATTTCAAGATGCAAATAGGAGAAAAAATAAAATGTTTAAGCTAACAAATAGATAAAAGAAAAAATAAAATGTTTAAGCTAACAAACAGATAAAAGAGAAGAAAAAGTTTATAATTCAAAGATTAAGTTGATGAAACAAAAATGAAATAAAATGTTTAAGCTAACAAATAGATAAAAGAAAAAATAAAATTTTTAAGCTAACAAATAGATAAAAGAGAAGAAAAAGTTTATAATTCAAAGATTAAGTTGATGAAACAAAAATGAAATTTAATTTATTGAAAGTGGATGGTTTTCTCTTAGCTAATGAATGAATTATATATTTAGTTAGATGAATAAAATATAAAAATTGTAGTTAGTCATAAGTATGATATAGATTAAATATTGATAAATATAAATGATAATTAATTAGTGCTAATATAATTGTTTGTT
This sequence comes from Cupressus sempervirens, assembly GCA_028749045.1. Classification (NCBI taxonomy): domain Eukaryota; kingdom Viridiplantae; phylum Streptophyta; class Pinopsida; order Cupressales; family Cupressaceae; genus Cupressus; species Cupressus sempervirens. The sequence goes on from CM053791.1 coordinate 421,972,633, forward strand.
TTTGGATAATTTATGATCTAATTATTTATTCATTAGGAGAATAATTTGATGTACATTTATAAAAACTTCAACCCTCCAAACTTGTAATGTTAAATATTGTTATCCTTACTATAATAAATTAGGTTTGAGGAATAAAAGTGTGCATTAGAAGAAGCTAAATCCCTAATTCAACATGTATTAAGAAAAATTAAAAGCGCAAATATGATCTTTAATAGATTTCTATTAAATATCTTTTATTTCTAATTTCACAAAAATGTCTATTAAAGATCCAGATTCATAATATATGTATTAAGAAAATTAATTTTAAATTTGAGACTCAGTAAATTTTATTTTTATAATTAAATTTCTATATGAGGAAGGTTATAAAGTTATTTGGTTGATAAATTTTTAAAATTCTATTTGTTGTTATAAAAGAGTATAATTTTGTAATATTCTAATGTGTTTAGAGATTCATATATTAGATTCTAAATATATTATATAATCTATAAAAAGATAAAGAAAAAAAAATCAAATGTAAAAAATGATAACTAATTAAATAATATTTTATCGATAGAATAAGTGGAAATGTTCAATCTAAAGAAAGATGTAAATATACATTAACTTATACCAAGTATATAAATTACAAAATTGTAAATATTAGAGAAAATTTTGAAAATGTACAAACATTAAAAAAATGAATTTGCTAAATTTTTTTGAGAAAATAGGAAGGTTTTAGTAATTAAATGAAGAGTTAAGGAGAAGATGTGGTTAACATGTGGGAAATTTTTAAAGATTTTTTGTTCCTAAATAATGTTATTATTTATATACCTAAAATGAGGCTTTCAGGCTATAGTCTACTACAAGTATTGGGGAGTTTCCACTCACATTTCTCTTAGATTTATTGCTACAACAATACTTGTAGATCATACAATGGGTTATTAGAAAATAATTTCAAGATATGAGAAAGTGAGTGTGGTTTTAGAGGATGGAGACTTGATGACATTATTGTAGGATTTGAGCAAATAAGCCAATCAAATCCACAAAGCCTTTGAATCCCTACATGCAAAAACTTGTCATAGAAGAAAAAGATGAGAAGAGGCAAGGGTTTTGCTTAAAAATGGGGATAGAAGAAAAGTTTCTCTCAAATAAAAAATGCATAAGAGATAATGAAAAAAGTACAAGGCTCAACCTTATAAAGGTGAGATAGAAACTCTAAACTAAAAAACTAGGTTGTACATTATTAATTGATAATTAATTAATAATGTACCTAAATGAAGCTTAAGTAACTAGAGTAATAGAAACTTATATAATTAAATAAATATGATTTAATTAATAAGTATAAATGAAAAAAAACTCTAATACCCCCCCTTAAGCCGAAAGCAAGGAGTAAGCTTACCTAGCAAAGAAAAGCTATGAAAGAAAAAACAAGTGGGTCCTGACAACAAGGCCTGAACAGGTACCCAGTACAAGGAAATCTCTATAAACTGGAGTAAAGGAGAAAACCCAATGGGAAAAACCCCTCTCCAAAAAGAGATGAAATGACTTCAAGAGACTCTCTCAAAGCCATAAGTACAATGCGTGACTTCAACCCCCCCCCCCCCCCCCCTCGTGAGAGAGGGTCGAGGCTCCAAAGCCCCCCTAGAATGAAAGAACCCCTGGATCAATGAACAAACCACTGTGACTCCAATGCAGAGGAGTGAAAGGTAGTGGACATTGTAGAGGGAACCTCAAAAGCTGAGGTGTCACTAGAAGGTCGAGCTGATGCTCAAAGGAGTAGACATGAGGGTCCTGAAAGGGAATCCCCAATGTAAGTGGTATGACAGGTGTGTAAACATTGTCATCAAAGAGGAGATGAATGTCCTTTGTAGAATCCTCAACAACTACACCTAGTGGCTCGATGAATGGAGCTAGAGATTAGGCAGTGCTGAAGAAGAACCCTGTTGAATAGAAAAGAGCTCAAGAGGAGGTGGCAAGGGAGTCACAATAGTAGTCTCAGGAACCACATAGAGATTCAAGAATCCTGACTAAACCACATGATGCTCTCACAAAGGAGGAGAGTCGTGCTCTGGCAAAGGTGGACCAAAGTGTGAAAAGAAGTAGAGACGGGTGGAAAGATCAACTATCCCTGTAGCAACAATACCTCCTATCATACTATCCTAGATGAAAATTGAATCTGGAGTAAACTCAATTGTCTTCTTGGACGCACTATGAGAAATCTGATAAACTAAGAGAAGGTTTGCAAATAGAGATGGAACATACAACACATCATTGAATGTGCCATCTTGAATGCATATAATGCCTTTCTCGCAAACTATCATAACAGTGTTATTCCCAATGATAATATGGGGAATAGTAGAAGCTTCAAAAGAACAGAAGATCTCTTGAGAAGATGCCATATGGTGAGAAGCACCTGAATCCAGTATACAAGAAACCTGTGAAGGGAATGTGAAAGAAGCCCGTAATGCATGACCCTTTGTAAGATCTTGTTCAGCTATAGGATTGATAGAAGAAGACTGATAAGTAGACTCCTGTGAGCTAGAAGAGGATGGAGAGGAAAAATTTCTTTTCTGAAGAAGAGCTTGCAAATCTGCTATCTGTTTCTTATAACCATCAAACTTCTTCTGATAAAAAAGTGACTCATCATGTGTTCCCTTCTGACAATAGGAACATGTAGGTCTCTTAGTATTTTGTTTTTCCTTCTTAGAAGAAGATGGTGGGCAAGTAGAGTACTGAGAAGAGGAATCTGATAACTGCTTCGGCTTCTGTGTGCTCTGAGGTGGCTTGGCAATCAATGCCTGTGATTGTGAACTTGTAAGAGAATCCATTTGAGTGAGCTTTGATTGCTCATGTGTCAGTCGGTCACAAAAAGTCTCGAAAGAGGGCATAACATGTCGTGCACCTAAAGCATCCATAGTGGAGTAGAAGGTGGAAGTGAAAATCTGATAAGGTCCTCAAAGCTTGGATACTATCAGAAAGATATACTCATTATTAGATTTTGTCTTTCCTACAACTTGTAACATGGATCGAAGAGACTTGAATTTCATCAAGAAATCCTCAATGCTGCTGAATGATTCAAGAATGAAGGAGGTAAAATCTGCATCTATCTGTAGAATCCTGAATTGATTCATTGTGCCAAATAAGGTTGAAAACTTGTCCCACATAGCCCTAGGTGTATTCAAACCATCCAGGTGAAACAATAACCCCTCTGAAATATTCATTACGATGAGGCCCATTGCATCATCCATTTTATTGCGTTTCATAAGAATCTCATAAGGCCTTTGTAGAACTGGTTGAGTCGCATCAAGACATGACCATAATCCCTTTGCCATAAGCAATCTAGTCATCTATCCTTTCCAAGTATGATAGTTGTGTGGTGTAAGGTAGGCGAAATAGAAGTCCGCCATTGAGAGAAGAAGATGAAAGTAGAAGGGTCTTATTCTGAATTAAAGTACATAAAAGAAAAATCCCCCCACAAAAAATAGTGATATACCAAAGAAAAAAACTATAGAAAGTTAAAAAATTGAGAAAAGAACCTGGATTTTGGATGCAGAGAAGAGGAAAACAAAAGCCTCTACTTCAACGCCAAAAAGAGAAGCTCAAACAAACTTGGAATAAAAAAAAACTAGCACTATTATCTCTATCTCTAAACCAGCTTTCCAACGCTTCTTTCAGATCGAAAAAAGACCTCCATATGCCCAAGTTATGGCCAAAAAACCAACTGCAGGTCCAAGAAAGGAGCTCTCTGAAAAAATACAAGCACGGGAAAAAAATTGACGAGCATATGGCCATCAATAGCCAATCATCAGAAAAAAATTTGGCTGCTAGATTGATTACGTCATTAGTCGGTTAATGATGTCATAGGCTGTAAAATGACGTCAGCAAAATTGTGTGTAGGATGACATCATCTACTGGAAAATGCTGACGTGTCCCCTGTAAGTGATGTCAGCAGTCGATTTGTTGATGTCAGCTGTCAGGATTTTGACGTTAGGTTGCAAGGTTTTTAGGTGGTAATGCCATTGTAAAGTGGGTGCTGGGGAGGTGGCACTGCCAGCGGAGTTGAGCCACGGTGGCCGCAGGGCGACGCGTCAGGGGCAACCATGCTAGAGCGGTACTACGGCGATAGCGGAGCCCACTTGGCTGAGCATCGGTGGAGCTTGAGTAGTGCTAGGGTGGCCACTAGGTAGAGCATTGGCATTCACCCTTTAATTTTTAAAACAAAAATAAAACACCCCTCGATTTGCATGCAAAAAGCCGTATAGCTTGTTGGGTTAAAAAAATTTTGCTTCCCAGAGCAATGTTGTCCAAATCGTACAAATTTTATATGGAAACAAGGGTTTTGATGCCTTCTAGATCCATCCGTGATGTCCATTGGGCCTCAACTGGCTCCGAAAAATAGTGACCCCCCTGTTTTCTCAAAAAATACTTGAAATTTTCCAAATTTGTTCTACCAAACCCTTGTTCTCCTTTTCCCCCAAATCACAAACAAGCTACAACAGATCTGGCTCTAATACCATGTAGGATTTGAGCAAATAAGCCAATCAAATCCACAAAGCCTTTGAATCCCTACATGCAAAAACTTGTCACAGAAGAAAAAGATGAGAAGAGGCAAGGGTTTTGCTAAAAAATGGAGATAGAAGAAAAGTTTCTCTCAAATGAAAAATGCATAAGAGATAATGAGAAAGGTACAAGGCTCAATCTTATAAAGGTGAGATAGAAACCCTAAATTAAAAAACTAGGTTGCACATTAATAATTAATAATTAATTAATGATGCACCTAAATGAAGTTTAAGTAACTAGAGTAATAGAAACTTATATAATTAAATCAATATGATTTAATTAATAAGTATAAATGAAAAAATAGTCTAATAGTTATGTCTATAGCATGTGGCCCATGTTGATCCAAAAGATAAACTATTTGAGGACATTTTTACAAGGTGTCAATACCACCCCTAAGTGGCTTCTAATGGGTCATAATGTTAGTCTTGATCTTCTCAATAAATCAACCTCTATCCTTCAAAAGATGATTCCCTACTCAAGTCCTTCTAAGGTTTTATAGAAGGGGAAAAGAGTAAGAATTACACTTCACTTTTAGGGGTTAGCCTACAGAAAAATCTTTCTCCCATCTTGTTGGCATCATTTTTTAGCCTATTATTATGGTTCCTTATGAAGTGATAGAACATAATAATTCTATTATGGATTTTTCATTTATGAAAATAATATTTGGTCCCTAGACACAATATTGAGAAGGTGATACACTGTGCAGAAAAGATGGAAACTTAAGGGCCATGTTGAAATCTCTTGTTTTCCAAAGGGTCTCTTTAAATTTTCTTATGGGGGTCCTTGAATCATAGGAAAGTCATCCTTGGCACTTAAAAAATGTACTCTTAAGACATGATTTTCTTATGTGTTCTTTTATGTGATCCCTATCCAAGAAAACCTACCAAGGATGCCCCTAAAATACTAGCATAGGGATGATTTGAGAGGGAAAGAAAGATCTTTCGACAATATTATTTCTATAAATTATATGATAGTGGATAGGTGTCACAACCCACCTTGTCAACTCCTATATTTCTGTTAGTGACTATGTTGGACTTGTTAAGTTGGTAATATGTGTCAACCCAAGTTGCTATGTTTAGCTTTTATCAATACGTCAATTTGTCATTTTAAAAATGTGACGAGTCTCTATTAATTTTATCCATGTGATTATTATATTATTTGGCATGTTTTAGAAATCAAATAAATGCTATAAAATTATAATTGATTATATTAATGAAAATAAAATAAAATTTAAATGATGAATGTGTGTGTGTGTGTGCGCACATGTGTATGTGTGTGTTTCACTTTAATTTATGGCATCTAACCTATTCATGAGAAAAAATGAGTTAAATTTGAATGTAAGAAAGAGAATAAAAGGCAAAGGTGTGGTTGAGGTGTAGGGGTGTGCGTGCGTACTTGTGTGTGTGTGTGTGTTTCAATTTAATTTATGGCATCTAACCTATTCATGAGAAAAAATGAGTTAAATTTGAATGTAAGAAAGAGAATCAAAGGCAAAGGTGTGGTTGAGGTAGAGGAGAATAGCTCCTTAGTAAGGGTGAGATCAGAAAAGATAGTCAAATTCACACACTACATAGATGAAAATTATTTTTCTTTGTTTTAATAGGAAATAAATAATTTATTTTATTCTATGTGTGTAATAATTCTAATTGAAAATTAATGTCAGACTATAATGGGGTGGTGCAAGAAGTTGAGCCCCACTTTTGGCCAAAACATGGAAGTGTTTTTCCTATTTTTCAAATTTCCTGTCACTTAATGTCCAAATTTGAGGCACATCAAGATTGAATGTTGGAAAACTTTAGTAATAGATAATGCAATTCTTAGAGTCTATTTTCAAATATGTAATTTGTTGGAATACTTACATGGTACATATATAACATTTTGGTAGGCATGTTTAAAAACCACTTTTTCAAAATGCTTGTTTTAGGATCATACCACACACATGTATGACCACCCTTTCTTGGAGAAAAAGATTGAATTTTTGTAATTCCTTTTCGGAAATGGTACCCAATACACCAAATATTGATGACAATATTTTTCCTTTTTTTTTTTTTATTGAATATTTTTTTTTCATAAATTTTTACTTAACTATAAAGTGGATTTGAAAACCTCTAGCATACGACCACCATAATTTTTTTAAATATTGAAGTACATTCTGTGTAGATTGATGACATATAATTCTTTTTTCAAAAAATGTAAAATCATAAAAATTATTAAAATTTTAGTTAAGGTCCATACTATTTGAAGTTTAGGTAACGATTTGGCTTTATAAATATTGTAAAAATACTAAAGTAAACCATACTATTTGAAGCTTAGTTACTAATTTGGTTTGATAAATATTGTAAAAATACTAAAATAAATCATATTACTATAAAATCTACATTTTTAGAAACTATACGAAGAGTACTATAATAGAATTTTGTTTTGTCAAAACATTTATTTGGAAAGTCCTCAAAAAAATTATGACAAGATAGAAATTTCTTGTTCTTGTGTGTTAGCCAAATTTTCTAAAACAAGCATAGGCTTGGTCCTATCAAGCCTGTGAAATTCAAATTTTAAAAAATGGGTACACGTTTCAAAATAGGTACCCATTTCTAAAATTAGGTAAAAATGAGCTTTCAATTAATTTTTTAGAAATAGGTACCCATTTTGAAATGTGTATTCATTTTGAAAATAATGTGTACACATTTGGAAATGCGTAGCCAATTTTTGAATTTAGGACCGAAGACACAAGCCTAAAGCAAGTACCCATTTTTTAATAAATGGGTACCCATTTCTAGCAACAATATTTTTTTCCTCAAGAAATTTGTGGTTTTGGTACTCAACTTCTTGCATTTTCTTAATTAGGACATTTTGTTTTAATTATTAGACTAAAAGACAACTCAAAAATGTGAATTTTTTAAATATTCATTTGCATTGCAAATGTTTGTGAGAAAATGTGTAAATAGAATTAGCTAAAAAAGCAAGAAAATGGTAGTTATTAAATATAGTTTTAATCTCTTGGTTTAAATGTACAAGATGCAATTCAACACCTTGACTGTTAGAATAGGTAAGCTAGAGTTTGTTCATAACAAACCTAAGATAACTCTATCTAGAAACTAAATCAATTGTTATGATCCCTTTTCTTCTAAAATGTCCTTTGCAACTTTTGAGCAAGAGTTAGCTAGAGGTGGAGCCAAAGAGATATCTATGAGCAATTTCAAGGAAAGCTAATGTATTGGGGGCAATAGATCCCTAAAGGATGCTGGTAATAAGTTTGAAGTTGAGACTTCCTTTTTGTGTGCCTCTTTCTCTACTCTTCTTTTCCCTATAATAATAGAGGATATGGGCCTAAAGGTTCATAGCTCCCCCACTATCTATGGTTGGCGATCTGGCTCCCATGGGAGACTAGAAAGCCCTCTTTAGTAATGTTCTTAATCCTCCCCCAGGTGGTGTCTTGGTCTCTAAATCGATGGATAGCACATGGGTGAATCTCAAGGATTCTTCCTTTGATAGAAACCTGGCCAAGTTTTCTACATTATTTATTGGCAAGTTTTGTGGGATGAGACTAGACATAGATTTTTTTAAAGTGTGCTCTTTCTTATTAGTCTCTAAAAATTTCTATCACAATTTTTGTTCTTCACCAAGGAATCTTCTATTTCTCCTTCTTTGTGAAGGAGGACTTTTTGCATATCCTAGTAGGTGGTCTATGGTTTCTAAGAAAGTTGCCTCTATAATTTTATAAGGGGTATCTAAGGTTTGACCCTTTGGCCCATCTTTCTTATTTAGTTTCTACCTAGATCCACCTTCCCATCTTTCCCCATGAATTCTAGGATGAAGAGATGTTACAAGGAAGTGATAACCCATTTAAGGAATTCATGAGTATTAATGTTGTGACTTGCAACTAGGATTGCTTTATCTCTATAATGTTTTCTATTTTAGCGGTCCTTTGGATGATGGTTCAATTTTTAATGGTCATCAAATATAGGCTAGGTTATGTTATCCAATGTTTGGAGTATGATAATTATACATTGTATTACTAGCTCTATTCCATGATAGGCTACATTTCTAATGCTTTCCTTAAGGATCTGCTAAGCCTTTTCTAAAAGTTGTAGCAATAGATTCTGAGGAAGCTTCAAGTCCTTTACTACTGTCTCGAGTATTGGGCTTGGACTAGCTCTCTTTTTTATTTTCCCCACTCTTTTCCATATCATCCCCTATCCTTCCCTAAGTGCTTCTTCTTCCCTAGTTGTTTTCCCTCCTTCCTCTCCCACTCAAGAACTTGTTCCTCCATTACTTGCTTGTTTCCTTTTCTACCTCCTCCCCTCACCCTTTTAGCTACTCCCCCTCCCCTCTTTCCCCCTTCCTTTTCCCTCTATTGGTAGCTCCTTTGCATCACCTTCTCCCATTCCTTCCTTCACCTTAGTACTCTCCTCCCCTCTCCTCCCATTTTAATACATTCAAGTCTATTGATGTGGGTTTCTCCAAGAAGACTAAGTTGTATTTGGACATAGAATTGAGGCATAAGTTCACTAAGAAAGATATTGAAAATGGGAGCCAAAGTAACCTAGATCATCTTTTTTCCAAACCTTCTCAATGATTGTTATTTTATTTAACATGTGAGGTCTCAATAGTCTATAAAAGTAGATGTTAGCCAAGAACCTTATTAAAGATCTTAATTTGGATATTGTTATGATAAAAGAAAGTAAAATATGAGACTCTTATTTTTCTTCTATTAGCAAGTATATTTGGCCTTCTTCACTTCATTTTTCCATTGAAAGTGAAGGTGCTTCTAGTGCTCTATCCATTTTTTAGAAATCAGCCCTTTTGGGTAGCTCTAATTTTTTCCATAGTAAGCAAGTCCAACACATTGTTTTTACTTACACCAAGCTAGACAAGTTGTGGAAATTGAATAATTTTTACCCCCCAAATAAAACCAAGGATTGAAAGATTTATTGGGATCAAATCCTTCTAGATAGCCAATACAATAAGTCCAATCAGTGGATGGTGATGGAGGCTTTTAGTGCCCCTCCTTTTCCCTCCAAAAAATAGGAAGGTATTAGTGACTTTTTGGATTCAATGCTTGATCTGAGCTATAATTTAATCTTAGAGGGGTGTGAAGAGAACCTCCCTTTTTGGTTTTGTGAGGTTTTGGAGGGTTAGTTAATAGTCTTGTGTGAGTATAATAAGGTCTAATGGTCCTTGGATTTAAACATGCCACATTTTGTTTGTAAAGGGCAAATAATTGCTCAAGAGGTCTTAAAGTTGTCAGATATGATGAATTGGCTTAAAAGTTGATAGGATTGAGAAAATAGCATACTTGGTCCCTTGTAGGGTCCTAAGGGTCCTAACTAATGTCCTAGAATAATTCTAGAGATACCAATTTTCTCAAAACATGAAAAAGAGCAAAATTGCTCAAAAGTTGTAAAGTTGCTAAAAGGTTGCTTGAGCAACATTTGCAATTTTTGCAAGAAAGTTGCAAATGAAGTAATGGGAAGTTGTAACCACTCATTCTAGGGAATTTGGGCATGGTATGAATATTTTTTAAGGTTATAATTAATTTTAGTTGCATATCACACTTGTGAGCAGACTATACAGACCATTTCTATACTTTTCCTTGTATTTGTATTGTTTGTCATGCTCTTGTATGACTATGTATGGATTGGGATGCTTGAACCAAATTCATGAAATTTTAGATTGGTGTCTTAGATTTCTTTTTCATAATCAATTTTAATCTCAATTTTTTCGATTCAAGATTTACAAATGGTTTCTTAGTGACTGGTTTGTGATCTCCATTCAAAGGGTTATTGAAACAAAAATGGCTCTAACTTGATCACCCATGGTTGAAAATTCATGAAATTGTGTGGGGTAATAGGTTAGACCTTGTAAATAATGTTTTTTCTATCCTTTTTATTTTTTTGATTGGTCTTCTACGTATGGAGTGATGCCCTAGGTTGACGGCTGGGAGTAAGTAAGCTAGGACAGTAAGAAGATGTGTTTGTAGAGCACACCAATGATCTAACATGGCCAACATAATTGAATTGTTAGAAGTCCTAGGGTGTTCCCTTATTGAAACAAGTGGTTGGAAAGGTTGGTGTGGATTTTGAAAGTTTCTATAATTCCTTTTGTGGAAATTGGTCCAAAGGCCTAAAAGATAGCCTAAAAATTAGGGCTTGAGGGTAAATAGGGTTGTGGGTGATTTGGGCTCTATAAATTTGGATTCTTGAAGTGATAGGTGATAGATTTTAGAATCATATAGGCTTCTATATTTTTGTGTGGAAGGATTTTGAGAAATCAGCTAAAACAGTGCAACTAGACCTAATACAATTAGGCCTAATTAGCCTTGTTTATAGAAAGTGGCAGTTAAGTGTTTGGAAAGGCTAGGAAGGATGTGGAGGATATCTTCAACATCAAGAAGGGCCTAGGAATGGTGAGTATAATTTCCTATGTAGGGGTTTAGATTTCTAGAGGAAGGAAGGGCTAGTAGGACTAGTTCCTAAATAAGAAGGATAAGTTCTAGCATCAACCTAACTATACCTAGGAGGTAAGTTGAGGAAGGTGTCATGGAGGCAATGGTTAGTTGAAAGAACAAAGGAGGAAAGAACAATTGGATGGTTGAAAGGATTAAATCGTAACTAGTATTCATTAAGTGTTAGAACGCTAGGCCCTCTACATCAGAGTGGTATCAAAGACTAGACTACATTTAGTTTGGTGTATGTCTGACAAGGAGGAGAGCCAAGAGGTTGACAATATGCCACCCAAGGCAATGAGAAAGGGTTCCATAGTGGATTTTATCAAGGACCTATTAACAAAGACCAATCTAGTAGAAGAAAAAAATAAAAAGTAAGTCACTGAATGGGGAGATAAGAGTGAGGAAGAAGATAAAATTCAAATATGAGAGACACTTGACAGGGGCAAAGGAGTGGAGATGGAAAAGGAACAAAAGGTGTTCTTGGATGCATTCAAGTCTATCAATAAGGAAAACATGGAATATATTTCCTACTATACTTATAGTTTGAGTGGAGAAGAGTTTTTAGATTGGCTAGAGGCCATAGATAATCAATTTGACTATATAGAAGTGCAATGGGAGAAGAGATTCAGTTATGCAATGCCTAGGCTCAAGAGGTCAGCACTAGTGTGGTGGAATACAATGTAAGATGATCTAGGGTAACAACAAGGAAAAAGAAGATAGTGTCTTGGGATAGGATGAAGATCAAGTTGAGGGCACAATTCCTATCCACAGACTATGAGATACAAATATATCAAAAGTTATAGAATGTAAGGCAAAGGGATTTAGTAGTAAGTGCCTATACTGAGGAATTTAATAAATTGAGTTTAAGTGCAAGGAGATAGGAAGAGGAAGTAGAGAGGGTAGAAAGGTATCTCAATGGGTTGAGACAAGGAATCCAAGATTAGATCAGCACGATATTCCTTGATAGTATGCACAAGTACTTTTAGTTAGCCTTAAGAGAAGAGGAGAATTCTAGAAGGAGAAATGATTCCCAACAAAGAGGGAGAGGTAATAAAGGATTCAGAGGTAGAGGTAACTTTGGAAGAGGAAAAGGCCCAAGTAGGCTAGAAGAAGCTTAGTCTATAGATAACAATGGAGGCAACCATAATAAGGGCACATTTCAGAGGGGAGGATACAAAGGAAGGAGATGACCTAGAGGAATGTTTCAATTCCAAGGAAGAGGAAATTTAATCTTCACTGGTAGATGCTATAACTAAAACCAAGTGGGTCACACCATGGAAAGGTGTCCTAAAAAGGGTTATACCTCATCTATAGGAGAGAGAAGAGCTTAACTAGTGTAGGAAGAAGACACCCAAAGTGTCACTTCACCAATCTTTAAGGGAAGGCCATAATTGGAGGGAGAACATATTATGCTGAGGAGAACATTATTCAAGGTTCCTAGTGTTGTAGAGCCACCCCAAAGAAAGAGCTTATTTAAAACCATTTGTAGGTCATATGGGAACATCTATAGGGTGATAGAAGACTCTAGTTCTACAAAGATCATAGTGTTAATAGAGATGGTGGAAAAACTAAAGCTTAGGAGGATACTCCACACCACACCATACAAGGTGTCATGGTTGGGAAAGGGATGAAAAATAGTACAGGATGAAAAAAATTTGTTAGAGTTTGAAATAGGGGAATATAAAGACAAGGTACTACTTGACATAATACCTATGGATACATGTCACCTCCTATTAGGACATCTATGGTAATATGATGTGAAGGCTACCACGATGGGGAAAAGATAAGCTATGTAATCACTAATCAAGGTAAGGATTTTCTAATGGACCCTTTGGAAAAACCTAATAAAGAGAAGCATGTGGGGTCTAGTGTGATGCGCTTGAGTGGAAAGGAGTTCCTTAAGGTCATGAAGAAGGAGAAAGGAGTTTATGGTGAAGTAATAGTAAATCATAGAGAAGAGACTAAGGAGATGGTCAAGATGCCTCAAGAAGTGCAATAATTATTGGAAAGGCACCATGAGGTAGTAGATAATAGACTACCAAATGCGCTACCACCTATGAGGGACGTGAGTCATAAAATAGATATAATACTAGGACATAATCTACCTAACAAGGATGCATATAAAATGACTCCAAGTCAGAATGAAAAAATTGCTTAAAAAATACAAGATTTGCTAGACAAAGGCCTTATAATGAAGAGCTTAAGTCCTTGTGTTGTTCCCACTATACTTCCACCTAAGAAGGATGGAAAATGGATAATGTTTACTGACTCCAGGGCTATCAACAAGATAACAATCAGATACATATTCCCTATGCCCCAGATTGAGGATTGTTTGATAACTTGGGAGATTCTTGTTACTTCTGTAAGGTGGATTTGAAATTAGGTTATCATCAAATCGGAGTTAGGCCTGATGATGAATGGAAGAAAACTTTAAAGACACATGAAGGGTTGTATGAGTGGCTTGTAATGCTCTTTGTCTTGACAAATACCCCTAGCACATTCACAAGACTCATGAATAAAGTGCTAATAGATTTCATAGATAAATTTATAATTATTTATCTAGATGACATTTTAATTTTAAGTAGGTTTAAGGAGTAGCACATGAAGCACTTGGAGATGGTCTTGAGGAGGCTACACAAAGAAAAGTTGATGATTAACTAAGAAAAATGTGAGTTTTTGAAAATTGAACTAGTCTATCTTGTATTTGTTGTTTCTAATGGATGTATAAAGATGGATCCTAATAAGGTCAAGACTATATTGGAATGGCTGCCACCTATATCCATTGGAGATGTGAGGATTTTTCATGTTCTAGCTTCTTACTATAGGAAATTTGTGAATAATTTTAGTCATGTGTGTGCAAAATTTTTAAGCATAATTAATAGAGGAATTAAGTGTCAATTCAAGTCGACTGAGGCATTGGGTAAGAGTTTTGACATGCTAAAGGAAATGATAGTAGAGCTACCTAATCTTAGGTATCCTAATTTCAATTAGTTATTTTTGGTGGAGCGTGATGCCAACAAACTAGCCATTAGGGCAGTATTGAGGCAAGAGGGACATCATGTGGCCTTCTTCTCAAACAATTTGAATGAAACCAAGGAAAGTTACTCTACCTATGATTTGGAGTTATATGCCATGGTCCAAGCACTTAAAAAGTGGAGACATTATCTCTTACCAAGGGAATTTTTACTCTACATAGATAATGATGCTCTTAGCTTCTTTAATGGACAAGAAAAGTTGAACCAAAGGCACCAAAAGTAGGTAGAGTATCTACAAGCATGCACCTTTTTCATAATACACAAGAAGGAAGTCAACAAAAAAGTTGCAAATGCACTATGTAGGAGAGTGTTCACTATTCGAGAAATATAATTAGAAAGTGTGAGAATGAATGACCTTATAGACCCCCACAAGGAAGATAAAGATTTGAAAGATGTATATGAAGCATGTTAGAAGTTCAAGAAAGGCTTAAAAGTGGAGTTTACTAATTACATGTTACATGAGGGACTATTGTTCAAGGGACACTTGTTGTGTATACCTCAAATCCCCATGAGGGAGAATATAATCAAGGAGAAACACCAAGGTAGTTTGGTAGTTTGGGAGGCCATTTTGGAGTGTACAAGACACGTGAGTAGGTGAATAGGCACCATGATTGGCCTAAAATATAGACAGATGTAAGATTTTTTTTGAAGCACTATCAAATATACCAAAGAGCCAAGTGACATAGTAGCAACACTAGATTGTATCAGCCTCTATCCATACCAAAAAGACTTGGGAGTTCCTAAGCATGGAATTTTTTTGGGACTTCCTAAAACACTAAGGGGACATGAAAGTATGTTCATAGTGGTGGAAAAATTCAACAAGATGGCACACTTCATTCATTGCAGGAAAATCAATGATACTTCACACATTATAGGATTTTTCTTTAGAGACATAGTAAGACTGTTAGGATAAACCACGGACAGAAATAAAAAACTACATGCAAATATAACCAATAACAAAAATAATAGAACACACAGAAATGAACACAAGGCACCAAGATTTAACGTGGTTCACCCAATCCCTGGGCTACGTCCACCAAACAGCAAGTCCGATCTTATTACAATCCAGTGATTACAACCTGATTACAATCCGTAATCCCTTACAGCTCAATACCGCCGCAAGAACCAATTTCGTATCACCACATATGAAAAATACCCAACCCTAAGCCCTTTTTATACAAGTATTAAACCACTTTAGGGTTATAACATGTCGGCCATATGTCGGCCATAATATGTCGGCTACCATGTCGGCGATGCCCCGAACCCCACTATTTATGAAGTATGTACAGTACTTTCCTGATCAGTCACCACAATCTAACAATCTCCCACTTGGGGACTGATCAGGCTCCACACTAAACAACAATCTCCCACTTGGAGACTGATCCTGTAGCAATACAACTACCGCATGGGGCTCCCACTGGATCAAACCACCCTGGACTCTGCTGTTCTTTTATTCACATGTAGTCTAAAAGACCAACTGAAGCTGAAGAGGAGTTCAGCTTCTCCCTTGTGACAACCTTTGTCAACATATCTGCTGGATTTTCATTGGTATGTATCTTCTCCAACTTTAACTGTCCATCCTCCAAAACTGACCGAATGAAATGGTACCGCAACTGTATGTGTTTGGTCTTAGAATGCAGAGCTGAATTCTTAGCAAGATGAATGGCACTCTGACTATCTGTGAACAAATAATTATCCTTCTGAGGATGTCCCAATTCTTCCAAGAAGAACTAAAGCCATATCATCTCTTTGGCTACCTCTGTAGCAGCAACATACTCTGCCTCTGTAGTGGAGAGAGCATTAATCTTCTGTAGCCTAGAAACCCAGCTCATGGCTGCCCCACCAACAGTAAAGACATAACCTGTAGTACTCTGCCTGGTATCAATATCCCCAGCCAAATCTGAGTCAACATAGCCTTGTAAATCAGTAGTAGAGCCCCCAAAGTGTAAACACTTATTGGATGTTCCTCTCAAATATCTGAGAATCCACTTGACAGCATTCCAATGCTCAAAACCTGGATGACTCATATACCTGCTAACGACTCCCACTGCATGTGCAATATCTGGCCTAGTGCATACCATAGCATACATCAAACTTCCTACAGCTGAAGCATAGGGTACCTTGGACATCTTATCCTCCTCTTCCTGTGTCTTGGGACACATCTCCTTAGTCAATTTCAAATGACCAGGTAAAGGTGTGCTGACAGCTTTAGCATTCTCCATAGAGAAACGTTGCAGCACCTTCTCAACATAATCAGCTTGAGATAGCGTCAATGTTCTGTTCTTCCTATCTCTGCAAATATTCATACCAAGGATTTGTTTTGCTGCCCCCAAATCCTTCATAGCAAATGCATGTGCTAATTGGCATTTTAGCCCCTTAATATGATCCATGTTAGACCCAACTACAAGCATATCATCAACATATAAACATAAAATAATGTAGCTATCATCATCCAACCTTTTAAAATAAACACAGTAATCTGAATGACACCTGTTATATCCATGCTTATGCATAAAACTGTCAAATTTCAGATACCATTGCCGAGGTGCTTGCTTCAGGCCATATAAACTTTTCTTCAATTTGCACACTAAGTTCTCCTTACCTTTGACCTCAAAACCCTGTGGCTGAGCCATATATATTTCTTCATCCAAATCACCATGAAGAAAGGCTGTTTTAACATCCATCTGCTCTAAATGCAAATCTTCAGTAGCCACAAGACTTAAAACAGTACGAATAGAAGTCATTTTAACAACAGGAGAAAATATCTCATCAAAATCAATTCCCTTTTTCTGTGCAAATCCTTTTACAACTAACCTGGCCTTAAATCTTTTCTTACCTCCTTCCTCTTCTTTCAACCTGTAAACCCATTTATTCTATAAAGCCTTTTTACCTACAGGCAACTTGCATAAATCCCATGTCTTATTTTTCAGCAAAGAGTCCATTTCATCTTTCATTGCAGACTCCCACTGAATCTTAGTATCCACCTGCACAGCTTCATCATAACTTTCAGGTTCACCAGCATCAGTAAGTAAAATAGAATACAAAGAGGGAGAAAACCTTTGTGGAGGTCTAATTGGCCTTGTTGACCATCTAACATTCACTGGTGTGTGTGGTATTTGTTGTTGCAGTTGTTGCACATCATGAGGAATGGCTGGAACATCAGCTTTTGGAGTATCATCCAGCACTACATAATCATCTTCTTTCTTCTCATGTTGCTGCAACAGATCTTTGTACAACACTTTTTCATTGAATATGACATCCCGGCTTCTTATAATTTTATGATTTTCAAAATCCCAAAGCCTATAGCCAAATTCATTAATGCCATATCCAACAAAGACACATTTCTTTGATTTAGCTTCTAGCTTGGTTCTATTTTCAGAGTCTATATGAGAAAAAACTTCACAACCGAAGGTCTTGAGAAAAGAATAACTCACCTTCTTACCAGTCCATGCTTCCTCTAGAATACCACAGCCCAAAGGAGTAGAGGGACCTCTATTAATCAAATATACTGTAGTATTGACAGCCTCCGCCCACATGTGTAAGGGCAACCCAGCATGCAACCTCATGCTCCTTGCGCGCTCCATTATAGTCCTGTTCATGCGTTCAGCCACTCCATTTTCCTGTGGAGTCCTTGGAACAGTTTTTTGTCTACGAATA
Organism: Cupressus sempervirens; assembly: GCA_028749045.1. Classification (NCBI taxonomy): domain Eukaryota; kingdom Viridiplantae; phylum Streptophyta; class Pinopsida; order Cupressales; family Cupressaceae; genus Cupressus; species Cupressus sempervirens. The sequence continues at coordinate 421,990,309 of CM053791.1, forward strand.
CCATTAGTGGAGAAATAATCTTCAAATTCATGACTGCAATACTCACCACCATTATCAAATCTGAGACATTTTAATTTCTTACCAGTCTCATTTTCAACCAAGCATTTCCATTTCTTAAAAGTTTGAAATACATCAGATTTCTGTCTAAGGAAATAAACCCATACTTTTCTAGTTGCATCATCAATAAATGTAACATAATAATGAGAGCCACCAAGGGAAGATACCTGAGCCGGTCCCCATACATCTGTATGCACAAGCTCTAATTTCTCCTTTTTGTTTTCCTTCCCTGTCTTTACAAAACTCACTCTCTTTTGTTTTCCATACACACAACTTTCACAGAAATCCATATTCACACATTTTAGACCTGGTAAAACTTTCCTTGAATGAAGTACTTTCATACCTTTCTCACTCATGTGCCCAAGTCTATTGTGCCACAGCGCTGTATCAGAATCTACAGCAGCTATTTGTTCTCCCTGCTCAACTGCAGTAATTGATCCTGAATATTCATTTTTCTCTGAAACAATCAAAGTAGAAGGAACAATATGACCTGTACAAAGATATAAGGTTCCTACTTTCACACCTTTTGCTACTACAAGGGAACCTTTTGAAACCTTCCAATTTTTATCATTAAAAGTAACTACACAACCCTCATCACCGAGTTGCCCTGCTGAAATTAAATTTCTACTTAGTTTTGGAACATGTCTTACCTCATGTAGTAGCCAATGATTCCCATTGTACAACTTAATCTTAATTTTTCCCTTTCCAACAATCTGACAGGGTTCATTATCCCCCAAATAAACAAGCCCAAAGTCCCCTTGGACATAATCAATGAAATAACCTCTATGAGGTGTAGCATGAAAAGAAGCACTAGAATCTAAAACCCATGAATCATCAACACTCTCTAAAGACAGAAGCAAAGCATCCTCTTTGGATTTGTTACTTACCACATTTGCCTCTTTGTCTCCATCTGATTTATCTCCTTCATTTTTCTTTCGAGTCCAGCAATCTTTCTTTTTGTGCCCTGGTTTCCCACAGTACCAGCAATCATTTGGTCCTCTCGATTGAGACCTCCTCCCCTTTGACTTTCCTCTTGATTTCCCACGATTTCCAAAGTTACTTCCTCTTTCAGTCGTTCTGCCCCTGCTTTGTGCATTTAAAGCACTTCCTGATGTAGATCCACTTGAGGATTTTCTACGAGTTTCCTCACTTAAAATAACACCGATCACATCATCATATTTTAGGGTACTAGATCCAGGAACAGAATTACTCACCGCCATTACCAAGCCATTCCAGCTTTCAGGCAAAGAACACAAAATCAAGAGAGCCCTAATTTCTTCATCAAAATTGATACCCACAGAAGATAATTGACTAGTAATAGTATTAAACTCATTTAAATGATCTGCAACAGATCCACCTTTTGCCATTTTCATATTAAATAAACGCTTCATGAGAAATACCTTATTTGAAGCGGAGGGCTTTTCATACAGTGTCGCTAGGGTTTTCATCAAATCTTCTGTCGTCTTTTCTTTTGTAATATTAAATGCCACTGATGGTGCCAAGCATAATCGAATGCTTCCGAGTGCCTTTCTATCCAAAAGATCCCATTCAGCCTCTGACATAGTTCCCTGATTCTTGGCTTTTCCTTCCAACGGCTTCCATAAATCCTTCTGATATAAATAGTCTTCCATTTGCATCTTCCATAACTGGAAGTTCTGCCCATTAAACCTATCAACCCTCAGCTTACCATCATCTGCCATTGCTCCCACTCAACTGTGAGACTCCCACTTAACCGTGAGACTTTCCTGCAGAGGATAACTGAAAAACAACTAGGCTCTGATACCACTTGTTAGGATAAACCACGGATAGAAATTAAAAACTACATGCAAATATAACCAATAACAAAAATAATAGAACACACAGAAATGAACACAAGGCACCAAGATTTAACGTGGTTCACCCAATCCCTGGGCTACGTCCACCAAACAGCAAGTCCGATCTTATTACAATCCAGTGATTACAACCTGATTACAATCCGTAATCCCTTACAGCTCAATACCGCCGCAAGAACCAATTTCGTATCACCACATATGAAAAATACCCAACCCTAAGCCCTTTTTATACAAATATTAAACCGCTTTAGGGTTATAACATGTCGGCCATATGTCGGCCATAATATGTCGGCTACCATGTCGGCTACTTCCAAAAAAAAATTTTTTCGGCCACTATTTATGAAGTATGTACAGTACTTTCCTGATCAGTCACCACAATCTAACAAAGACTTCATGGGTTTCCACTCAATACAATGAGTGATAGGGATAGTAAGTTTGTGGGCCACTTTTGGAGAACCCTTAGGAAAATATTTAGGACAAAATTTTATTTCTCTTCATCCTACTACCCTCAAGAAGATGGACAAATTAAGGTGCCCAATAGGTCCCTAGGTAACCTATTAAAGTGCTTAACTAAGAAACAAATCATATTATAGGACAAGAACAATATGCCTAGAATGACTCCATTCATAGGAGCACTAACAAGAGCCCATTTGAGATAGTTTATGGGGTTACCCAAAGGGGAGTTATGGAATTGAGAGACCTCAACTTGTAGGATAAAAGGAGTGCTCAAGGAGAATCCTTTGCAGATTAGATGAAAGACCTTCATGAATAGGTTTGTAAGACTTTGCAACATGTAGTGGAAAAACACAAAACTACAATAGACAAGACAAGGAGGGATTTGGGAGTTTCTTACCATAGAAAGGAGAGATTTCCACGCTACAAAATTTATGGTTAAATTACAATGGCAATTTGTGACAATGGTGTAATTTATGGTCATTTTCATTTTTTTTTTGAAATTATCCGCAACATCATCACAATACTGATGTTGGCATCATAATTGCAATGCCCTTGTGAGCATAAAAAAAAAGAAACACAACAATCATTTTCAATTTGTTTTGGTTTTGGAGAGAGTTGCATGTAAAAGAGGTGGACAACTATGAACATTTTCATGGAACCCTTGTGATTAATGCATTTGGTTGATGTGCCCTCATGATCTCTTCATTTCATTGTCATGCCCTTGCTCTAGAATTTCTTTTTCATGCTATAAAATCAATTCTCTTGCTTTGTGATTGTTGGATACAATTGTTTAATTGTGTGTTATCTTTGATGTCACACAAATGTCATATCAATCATCAAATAGAGTCTACCAAGCTCACAAGGTCAGAAAAGCAAAGGATAGTGTCTATTGAGCTTAGAAGGTCAGCAAGGCAAATGATAGAGTCTACCGAGCTCAGAAGGTCAGCAAGGCAAAGGATAGTGTCTACCGAGCTCAGAAGGTCAGCAAGGCAAAAGGATGGAATCTACCGAGCCCAAGAGGTTAGAAAAGAAAACTTGCAGTATCTACTGAGTAAACAATTCTTACCGAGCTAACTCGGTCATCAAAGGAAATGTGGCAAAAATAGTTCTTACCAAGCTCACTTGGTCGTCAAAGGAAATATGGCAGAAGTAGTTCTTATCGAGTTCTCATGAAGGAATTCTATACTTACTAAGTAAACTCGACAGCCAAAGGATTTTACAGATATTGCAATGTTAACCGAGTCAAGAAAGTTAACTTAAGAAATTTTTGAAAGCAGTATTTACCAAGTAGGGTCAGCTAGTAAAGGATTTCATTGTTTTATGAAATAACATTTATTTTTTTAGATTAATATTTGTAGCCAATTGATGTATAGTTTATTGGTAAATGTAACATGTAAATGGGCCAACTTGACAATCTGAATGGTATAATTAAGAGGTCAAGTTGCGAATTCTAGGTATGAAGTGGAAGTGTGTGGAATTAATGTAATATGAAGACTAATTATTGTGGAAGAAAATTGGAAGGATGATCAGAGATCATTGAGGGGCAGCAAAGCTATACTTGATCAAGGAGGATCTAATAATGTTGAATAGAGACTTGTAGTCAGCAAATTCAGTTGCATCTGACTTAGGTCAATTCATTGTTAATTTCTACCATTGTAGCAGTGATTTCAAATCTCTTAATAGAGTTGGTTTAACAACCATTTTGTAAATCCTCTAACAAGGTGACAATTCTATCGAATTGTTCTAAAGACCTCTAGCAAGGCCACTCCTAATAGGGTGAATAAATCCTCTAATAGGGTCACACCTAGCAGTGTGTATAATAGGGTTGGCTCCTAATAGGGCTCACTTCAGAAGAGTGAAAAATTGGTGACTAGTTACTTGGTGGTTTTTTCCATATTGGGTTTCCACGTAAAATCTAGTGTCTCTTGTGTTCATTTTTATTTTCAATTGCATGCATGCTTTCCTGAAAATAAGTAACAGTTTAATTTACCAAGTTATAGAATTTTTGTTATGTTTACTGAGTATCAATAGTATAAGACATCTAAGGGATCTGTCGATTAATTTTTGTAAGTAACTAATTCACACCCCCTCTTAGTTACTCTACCTTTAATTCCAACAATTGATATCAGAGCTTTTGGTGCTTATAGGAGAAGATTTCAAGGATCTAAGATAAAGATCAGGATGTCTTACAAAAGGGAAATTCCAAGATTTAATAGGGACAACTTCTCAGTATGGCAAGGATTGATGAGGCTTCATCTGGCTTCTATTGGTGATACAGGGCTAAAGTACCCCAATGAAAAATATGAAGAACCTTCTGGTACATTATCTATCAATGATATTGCTGAAAAGAAGACTCACAACAACATGATGATAGATATAGCATTTGGTCTGAGATATGAAGAATTTGATGACATCAAGGATTGAAAAACTACCTTTGAAATGTGGAACAAGATGAAAGAGGTCTATGGAGGAAATGATAATGTGAGAAGAGCCTAAGCAGAAAGTTTGAGAGGGCAATTTGATCAAATGAGGATGAGAGAGGATGAAAACATTGCAAAGTATATTGAAAGAGTTAAAGCATGTGTTAGTGCAATCAAAGCATTTGGAAGAGATATAAATGAAGAGACAGTTATAAGTAAAGTTCTTAGAACTCTACTTCCCGTTTATGCAATTAGAGTCTCTGCAATTCAAGAAAGAAGATGTGAGGAAATTCATAAAATAAATTTAGAGGCCATAGTTGGAAGGTTGACTACATTTGAGCTAGACAACTATGACAATTATGTTCTAATTGTCAAGAACATTGAATCAGCATTTGAAGCCAAGCTTTCACTTAAAGAAAAAGGGAAAAAGATGAAGGATCCATAATCAGATAGTGATGAAGAATCAGAACAAAGTTCAAACAGTGATCTTGAGGTGGTTGAAGCTCTACTAGCAAGAAAATATTCAAGAGACAAAGGGAAATACAAAGGTAAGGTTCCTCTAATCTAATTTTGTTGTGAAGAAATTGGACATATTGTAGCCAGGTGCCCAAATAAGTAGAAAAAAGATGAGAAGAAAGGTCACAAGTACAATGGCAAGAAAGACTTCAAATCATTCAAGGATAAAGGTAAGAAAACATGTTTCATGGCTAAAGATTCTAATGATTTTGATGATGAAGAAGAAGATGGAATTGTCTACATTGCTGTGAAAGATGAATCTGATAATGATGAAGAAATGGCACTCATTTCTCATATGAGCAGAAATGATACATGGATCATAGATAGTGGTTGTTCTCATCACATGACTGGTGATAAAACTAAGTTTGAATACTTTGAAGACTATGATAGTGGCAGTGTAAGATTTGGTAACAATGAACCTTGTTGTATAACAGGAAAAGGAAGAATCTCACTAACCAAAGAACTTGTATGTGATAATGCATATTGAGTAGAAGGACTAAAGCATAATTTGTTGAGTGTGGCACAACTACTCAATAATGGACTCAAAGTAGAATTTATGCATGGAAAAGAAAGATTGCTAGATGACAAAGGAAAGCTGATTGGATTAGACACTAAAAAAAAAGGTAACTTATTTTATTTTGAACTTGGTGAATGTTCATGTTTCATTGCTCAAATTGAAGAAAGTTGGTTATGGCATAAGAGGTTATGTCATGTAAACTTTGACAACTTGATAAAGATAAGTAAATTCAAGAAAGTAAGAGGTATTTCTAACATAAATAAACTCAATGTTGGTCTATGCAAGAATTGTCAAATTGGTAAAATGGGAAAGACTAGTTTTAAAAGCAAGAACTATCAGACTGAAGAAGTTCTAAAAATTGTGCATATTGATTTGTGTGGACCTATTGGCATTGAAAGTTATACTAGTGAAATTTTTTTCATTTTGTTTGTTGATGATTATTCAAGAATGATGAATATCATTTACTTAAGAGAGAAATCAGAAGCATTTGAAAAGTTCAAATAGTATTTGGCCAGAGTAGAAAAGAAAATAGAAAAAAGACTAAAATGCTTAAGATCTAATAGAGGTGGTGAATTCATTTCACATGAGTTCAATAACTTTTGCATTGAAAGGGGAATCAAAAGCCAAGTTTCAGTACCTAGAACTCCTAAACAAAATGGAATAGCAGAAAGAAGGAATAGATCTATCATGGATTGTGCAAGAACCTTAATGATTGAGAAAGACATTGCTATCAAATACTGGAAAGAAGCTATCAACACTATAGTTCATACCTTGAACCAAGTACAGCTGAAAAAAGACTTATTCAAAACACCCTATGAGTTGTGGTATGGCTAAAAACCCAATGTAAGTTATCTAAAAGTATTTGGAAGCAAATGTTACATTTTGAAAGAATCTAGAAAAGGTAAATTTGATGAAAAAAGTGACAAAGGAATATTTTTGGGGTACTCTTTCAAAATAAAATCATATAGATGTTTAAACTTATCTACTCACAAAGTCATAGAAAGTGCACATGTGAAAGTTGATGAGTTTGCAAAAAAAATAGAAGAAGCAAGCAAAAAGAAACCTGAAGACTACATAAGATTTGTTTACATGGAACCTGATACAATGCCAAGTTTACCTATTAATCAAGAATCTTCAACTTTAGAGTCTTCATTAATTGAGTCACAAGAAGTTCAAACTGAGTCAGTACCTACCGAGTTGCAAGAATCTGAGTTGTAAACAAAAGCTATTGAGTTAGCATCTACCAAGCCCAAGCAACCAGAATCAGAACCAAAAGTTGAGACACAAAAGGATAACAATGCAAGTCATTTGAAAGGCAAGGAGCCTTTGTTAACCAAGTATGTCAGAAAGCATTATGCGCTAGATCAGATCATTGGAGACAAATCAGAAGGAACAATGACAAGAAGTAACTTGAAAGGCACTTGTTTACTTGCTGATTTTGAACCTAGAAATGTTAAAGATGCACTAGACAATGAAAGTTAGATTGAAGCTATGAATTAAAAGATAGAACAAATAGAGAAAAACAAAACATGGACTCTTGTACCTAGACCCAAAGACAAAAATGTGATTGGAACAAAGTGGGTATTCAGAAACAAACAAAATGAAGATGGTAAGGTATCAAGGAACAAAGCTAGACTTGTATGCAAGGGATACTCTCAAGAAGAAGGTGTTGACTATGGATAAAATTCTGCTCCTATTGCAAGATTGGAAGGTATCAAAACCTTACTTGCATATGCTACATTCAAAGGATTCAAAGTTTATCAGATGGACGTCAAGTCGACATTTCTCAATGGCATGTTAGATGAAGAGGTTTACATTGAATAGCTTGAAGGTTTTGTTGATCCAGACAAGAAGGACTTGGTCTGCAAATTGCATAAAGCATTATATGGTTTGAAACAAGCCCCTAGAGCATGGTATGAAAGATTGCATAACTATCTTATTTAGATTGGTTTTCAAAGAACTAATGACAATAGTAGTCTATACATAAAGGAAGGATCAGATAATAAGATTATTTTGACAAAAATATTTATAGATGATACTTTGTTCACAGGAAATGATGATCTTTGCAAAGAATTTTCATAACAAATGAACAAAGAATTTGAAATGTCAATGTTTGGTGAAATCAAATTATTTTTTGGTCTTCAAATTCAATAGAATAAGAATGACATCTACATCACTCAATCTAAATACATCAAGGAGATATCAAAAAATTTTGGTATGGAAGATTGCAAACCAATTGGGACTCCTATGTGTACTAGATTAAAACTTACCAAGAATGATGAATCAAAGGAAGTAGATCAGACATTGTATAGATCTATGATTGGAAAGTTGCAATATGTAGTGCACACAAGACCAGACATTGCCCTTGTAGTAGGAATTGTAGCAATATTCTTAGCAAAAAAAAAATAAAACCACATGATGGCGATCAAAAGGATCATGAGATACTTAAAATGAACTGAAGAATATGGATTATGGTATAAACTTGGAGGAAATTTGGATTTAAAGGTGTTCACTAATGTAGATTGGGCAAGAAATATTGATCATAGAAAGAGCACAAGTGGAGGAGCTTTCTTTCTTGGAAAAAGGTTGGTTTCTTGGACAAGCAAAAAGTAGAATTGTACATCTCAATCCATAGCACAGGTTGAATATGTTGTAGTAGCAGTAAATTGCTCAAACATTGTGTGGTTCAAACAATTATTGGAAGGTATGAAGCAAGTAATCAAAGAACCTGTTGTTATGTTTTGTGATAACACAAGTGCAATTAACATCTCCAAGAGTCCAGTTTTGCATTAAAAAACAAGCATATTGCCATAAAGTATCACTTTGTTAAAGAATTGGTGTAAGAAAAGGAAATAAGACTAGAATATGTCCATACAAAGGAACAAATTGCTGACATATTCACAAAGACTTTACCTAAGGATGCATTCTTGTATCTAAGAGGTAAGTTAGGTGTCATTCCCATATCTGAAGCTCACTAAATTATAGTTCTAGTGATGCATCAACAAAAATAGAATTGAAGATCTATCAGTTGATGCAGCAACCAAATAAAGACATAGCATATGAATCAGTACATCAGGTACAATGCTATTCAGTTGTTTTGAGTTGTCTTTGGCAAGTGTTGTCAAAGAGGGAGAATATACTGTCATATCTTTCTGAAATTTGAAAAATAATAAAATTTTGTGCAAGGAGAGATTATTATGAAAGAGGAATTTTGTTGTATTTGAAGAAGAAAGTGAAGTATTTTGTTTGTAAAAGACTTGTTTTCAAATTTCATTCTGCTATGACCTATTGTGTTTCCATCAATGCTAAAGAGGGAGATTTTTGGATACAATTGTTCAATTGTGTGTCATCTTTGATGTCACACAAATGTCATATCAGTCATCAGATAGAGTCTACCAAGCTCACAAGGTTAGCTTGGCAAAGGATAGTGTCTATTGAGCTCAGAAGGTTAGCAAGGCAAATGATAGAGTCTACCGAGCTCAGAAGGTTAGCAAGGCAAAGGACAATGTCTACTGAGCTCAGAAGGTCAGCAAGACAAAATGATAGAATCTATCGAGCCCAAGAGGTTAGTAAATAAAACTTGTAGTATCTATCGAGTAAATAGTTCTTATCGAGCTAACTCGATCATCAAAGGAAATGTGGCAGAAATAGTTCTTATCAAGCTCACTTGGTCATCAAAAGAAATGTGGTAGAAGCAGTTCTTACCAAGCTCTCATGAAGGAATTCAGTTCTTACTGAGTAGACTTGGTAGCCAAAGGATTTTATGGATATTGCAATGTTAACCGAGTCAAGAAGGTTAACTTAGGAAATTTCTTGAAGCAGTATTTATTGAGGAAGGTCGACCAGTAAAGGATTTCATTGTTTTATGAAATCACGTTTATTTGTTTATAGTAATATTTGTAGCCGATTGATGTATAGTTTATTGGTAAATGTAACATGTAAATGGTCTGACTTGACAATCTGAATGGTATAATTAAGAGGTCAAGTTGCATATTATAGGTATGAAGTGGAAGTGTATGGAATTAATGTAATATGAAGATTGATTATTGTGGAAGCGAATTGGAAGGATGATCAGAGATCATTGAGGAGCAGCAAAGCTATACTTGATCAAGGAGGATCTAATAATGCGGAACAGAGAGCTGTAGTCAACAAATTCAGTTGCATCTCACTCAGGTCAATTCATTGTTGCTTTCTAACCATTGTAGTAGTGATTTCAAATCTCTTAATAGAGTTGGTTTAACAACCATTTTGTAAATCCTCTAACAAGATGACATTTCTGTTGAATTGTTCTAAAGACCTCTAGCAAGGCCACTCCTAAAAGGGTGATTAAATCCTCTAACAGGGTCACACCTAATAGTGTGTATTCTAACCTTTAACAGGGTTGGCTCCTAACAAGGCTCACTTCAGAAGAGTGAAAAATTAGCGACTAGTTACTTGGTGGTTTTTCCCATATTGGGTTTCCACATTAAATTTGGTGTCTCTTGTTTTCATTTTGTTTTCAATTGCATGCATGTTTGCCTAAAAATAAGTAACAGTTTAATTTACTGAGTTACAATATTTTTGTTATGTTTACTGAGTATCAATAGTAATAGGATCTTTAAGACATCTAAGGGATCTTTGGATTAATTTTTGTAAGTAACTGATTCACCCCACTTGGGTAAAAGCACAAACCTATGTCACCTTTTATAAAGAAACGTGATATCAGAATGTGACAGTTCAACATTAATGACCAAAAAAATGTTATTTCTATTTAAAATTTGAAGATGATGTAAACTGATTAAATGTGTAGAATTGGATGAATTTTATGGCTAGAATTTTTATTATTTTTTTGAGTAATAATTTATTCATTTTATTTTATTTTGAAGTCCCTTTTTTAACTATAAAAAACATAGGGTGTAGTTCCCATCAATCATCTTTTTTTGTTCTGATTTGAAAATATATTATAGATAACTTGTATATCTAGTGCAAAAAAAAGAAATAATTATTTTTTATGTATATTTTCTTTGTTATAAGTAATCAATCTCAACCTTATCAAAATCTAACAGTTTTTTCCTCTCGTCAAAACTTCCTTATCAAATCTACACCTTCTTGAAAAATAATTACATATGGATGGAGAGGACTCTCTCCTCTAGAGATAAATATAATTTTTTAATTTTTTTGATAGATTTACTATTTTCCCCTTTTTTTGAGGGAGAATCTTCTAAAATGTGGAAATATCAACTTATAATATTTTAAAATTATAACATATTATAACTAATCAAAACACTCAAAAAATTGTATAATGATGATATTGAACATGAGATCTACAAAAGGGTATTTTTAGTTTTTGAAAAAATTGAGTTTTGATAGTGAAATGAGATTTGACCAAAATAGGTTTTTGATATCGTAAATGGTGACACAGATCTATGTTTTTACCCCCCTCTTAGTTACTCTACCTTTAATTCCAACAATGATTTCATTGTTGTGCCATGCCCTTGTGATCTATGTATCCTAGCTTTGTGATTTTCATCAAGGCGAGAAGGGGTACATTTGTAAATATTTCTTTCTTTTACTTGTAAACATGTATGTCTTTATATTTCCTTCTAAACATGTATCTCTTTGTATATTCAAAGAGATATTTTTCAAGGTGCTTATTTAATATATGTTCCAACTACATACATATTCCAGAATCCAAATAATAAAACAATAAAACTCACTCAACTTGTGCTAAGTGACTTACGCCAAGATCCTACACAAAAATAATGCTAACAATGAAAAATGGGCCGAGTTCACAAGAAATTTTACAAAAACATATCATAGTAGATATTTTTTGAAAAGAAACAAGCCATAACCAGTTAAATTGGTCTAGTTGTTGATTAGCTAGGTTGATATATATACATATATCTACCTAGGTTATGGAATCTGCAAGGGAAAGGGCCTCCTGATTATGCATATGTGTATGGTGCATTTCTTTCTTGTGATATATCTCTACATTTTTTTGTGTGCCCTTGCTCTACGATTTGGTTGTCATGCCCTTGTGATCTTTGTGTTTCATTGTTGTGCCATTTCTTTGTGATTTTGGTGCTATGCCCTTGCTCTATGATTTTGTTTCCATGTTGTGCCCTTTCTTTGTGATTTTGTTTCTATGTTGTGTGCTTGCTCTATGATTTTTTTGCTATGCCCTAGCTTTGCAATTTTATTTAAGGATATGTAAATGTTAGTTTCTTTTCCTTCTAAATTGGTATCTCTTTATATATCCTTTTGAACATCTATATCTAGAGATCTTTTTTAAGGTGCTTATTACATATTGCTACACAGTAGAAAATTGATCTAGCTACATACATATTCCAGAATCTAGATAATAAAAAAATAAAACTCACCCAATCCATGCTAATTGACTTACCTCAAGATTCTCCACAAAATTAATGCAAACTAGGAAAAATGGGTAGAGTTCACAATAAATTTTACAAAAGCATATCATAGTAGATATTTTTGAAAGAAACTAGTTGTAATCATGTGGATCATTCTCTCGCAAAAGCCTTTGGCACAATGACATTACCTCCAAACCTTGTCAAGGATGTTGAACTGGTTCCCAACCTTGAAACCCTCTATAAGAATTTGATACTTGGGAACATCACATGGAGACTATACCAATAATTAAAAAACTCTTATAAGCATTTGATATTTCAACTACAAATTCTCAAGGATACTTGCAAGTGATCCCAATCTCATAGTACCTACCACAAGACTTTCTCAGATTCTATCCAGTGGCTCCCATAATATCCTCTATGTTGTCTAGCTCTTTTTTCTGTTATGTAGTCTCTTTCTAAAGTCACTCCTTCCTGTTCTCTTTCTAAAGCCACTCCTCCTTTTCTCTCGTGCCTTAAATTTTGGTTATCTGATGCAGGAGCATCCAGAGGTATAAGGGCAATCTTGTGTCACCCAAAAAAATGTACTTAGACTTAGTTTCTGTTTCATGTCTTTTCATTTTTGGATACCCATTTGGGTCAAATAAAGGTTCCAACTCTCACAGTTCCACTATCAGTGTTCTAGGATAGAGTAATTAAACACCTTGGGATACATGTAAATGCTAAAAAAAATAGGAGTATGTAATTGAGCCATCATTTTGGTGAACTAGGAGGTGTAAATTGGCCAGATGAATGTAATTGCAATTTAGAGCATTCCAGAAAAAGAATTAGGTCAAAAGGCCCAACGGTTTGAAAGTTATCGTAGTTTTTTAGTTTTTGGACACCTCCTAAGAATGCTTCAAAGTCAGGTTAGGGGGCATTAAATGACCTTGGAAAGGGACAAAAAATGGGGGACAATAGAAGCTGGTCCATAGGGCTATAGAGCGCTTTGGGAGCTTTCCAAAAATGTAAATAGTTTGTCAATCGGAGCTACGGTTCAAAAGTTACGCCTCCCGAAAGTTTGGTTACCATTTTTGGATTCTTCTAAATTTGCACCAACTTCTAATGTAGCTTCTGGAGCCTTCTACTTGGTCAGTGGATGCCTACTAGCACTTTCTAAAATGTACTCCTAGTCCTTAACCCTCTGGGGTGTATTTAAGGACATTTTTGGCATTGTAAAAGGCAGTTCGGAGTGGAAATTGAGAGGAGGTACCAAAAGGAGAAATTATCTCCTGTTTTGTGCTATTGTAAGCCCTTAGGGCATGTTTTTAAGTCTATTTTATTTGTACTAAATGTACTAGGTTATTTTAATAGTTAATACAATTTCCCTTTTCCTGTTGTGTCCATTCTGTGCTTGGGTTGTGTCCCCATCAAGTGGTATCAGAGCTGGTTTTCCTGAGTGTGTAGACAGAGCGCCAACTATGAGGTAGCTTGCACTAGGACTGTGTGGTTGTGGGTTTGAGTTAAGAAGATGCCTCCATGAAGAGAGCATGGTGGAAGGGCTAGAGCTATTAATCCTGAGGAGGTTAGAGCCCTCCAAAGGCAGGTACAAGCATTGTAGGAGGAGCTCCATAGAGGAACAAATGTTTCTGCAGGTGATGATAGTGAGGATGACAATGAAGAAGAAGAAATTGGACCATAAGGGGAATTTGATGGGGAAGTTTTGAATTAGGTAGAGGAAAGGCTTTTTAGGGCCATTACTAAATTTGGGAAAAGACCTACAACTGATGTGGGTGCATTTTCAGGAAATCTGAAACCAGATGAGTTGATCGACTGGATCAATGAACTGGAAGAATACTTTGAGTATGAGGATATCAGGGACCCAGATAGGGTTAAGTTTGCAAAGGCCAAACTGAAAGTCCATGCCAAAATTTGGTGGCAAGAGCTTCAATTGGAAAGAAATAGAAGAGGAAAGGAGAAGATCACAAGGTGGGATCACATGGTGGACAAATTAAAGAAGCAGTTCATTCTTGTGGACTACGAGCTTGATTTGTTTAAGAAGATGCATGGGCTAAAGCAAGCAGGAGGATCAGTCCAAGAATATACAGAGGATTTTTATCAACTTTTGATAAGAGTAGGGCATGTAGAAGCAAATAAGGAGAAGGTTTCTCGTTATATCAGTGGGTTGCGACCTAGCATCTAGGAGGAATTAAGTCTGGTAAGAATGTCCAGTGTTGAAGAGGCATAGTAGTTTTCCCTACGAGTTGAAGAGAAGTTGAATAAGAGGTTTGAAGGGAGACAAAGAGGGCGTGTTCAAGGAAGAAGGGGAAGCAGTAGGTCATCTAGAGGTCGAAATGAAACCCAAAAGAAAAATGAAGATGTGGGTACTAGCAGGAACCAGAGGAATGAGGGTTTCAACTGCTCCCATGATCAAGACATTGGAAAATAGAGAGGAAGAGGTAGAGGATGTGGACAAGGAAGAGGAGGCTTTCGTGGTACCTTTTTCCATTGCAATGAAGAAGGTCATCATTCCTTTGAATGCCCTCAACGACAAGGAAGGACAGATAGGAGAGCTGAGGGTCAAGCTAGGGTTGCTCATGTGGATGAGGATGCACAGTCATCACATTTAAAGGATGCAAAAAGAGGAGAGACCTTGGTAAATGAAAGGGTCCTATTAAGTGGTGAGATTGAACCAAGACAAAGGAAGAGTTTGTTTCGTACCAGGTGCAAATGTGAGAAAAATGTTGTGATGTGATCATTGCTGGTGGTAGCACTGACAACTTGGTGTCAGAGGAGATGGTCTCTAAGCTAAAGATCAAGAGGGAGAAACATCCCCATCTCTATCAGATTGCTTGGGTGAAAGATGATCATAAGGTCCTAGTAAGTGAACAATGTCTTGTGAAATTCAAAATTGGGAGTTACCATGATGAAGTTCTTTGTGATGTTATTCCAATGGATGTTTGCCATCTATTGTTGGGTAGACCATGGAAGTTTGATAGACATGCAGTACATGATGGTCATGCAAACACATACTCTCTAACAAAGGATGGAGTTCGCCACAAACTGAAGCCCATGAAAAAGGAAGGTGAAAAGGTATGTAGCAATGCTAGGATTTGTCTTGTTGATGGAAGAAAGTTTTTAGATGGAATGAAACATCAGCGTATGTACTATGCTTTGATTCCTAGGAATGATAAAGAAGGTAGCAGTGAAATACCACTTGAAGTTTCAGATTTACTAGGTGAGTTTGGAGATATTATCTTTGATAATGTTCCAGAAAGATTGCCACCAGTAAGGGAAATTAGTCATCAGATAGATCTAATTTCAGGAGCTAGTTTTCCTAACAAGGCTGCTCACAGGATGACTCCTACTGAAATAGAGGAGCTAAATAGACAGGTTTAGGAGCTATTAAGGAAGGGCTTGATTTGGGAGAGCTTGAGTCCATGTGCAGTACCTACAGTATTGGCATCAAAGAAGGATGGAGAGTGGAGGATGTGTATAGACCCTCGAGCTATAAATAGGATAACCATCAAATATTAGTTTCCTTTGCCAAGACTGGATGATCTTATAGACTGCTTGAGTGGAGCTCATTATTTCACAAAGATAGATTTGAAGAGTGGTTATCACCAAATATGGATTTGAGAAGGAGATGAGTGGAAAATGGCCTTCAAGACCAAGGAGGGTCTTTATGAGTGGTTAGTCATGCCCTTTGGATTGATGAACACCCCAAGCACCTTCATGCGGCTTATGAATGAGGTACTTAAGAAGTTCTTGGGAAAATTTGTTATCCTCTATTTGGATGATATTTTAATTTTCAGCAAGACTTTGGAAGAACATTTATTGCATATTCGTAGTGTCCTTGAAAGGTTAAGGGAATAGAAACTGTTAATTAACTTGAAAAATTGTATCTTTGCAAAAAGGGAGTTAGTCTATTAAGGGTTTGTTATATCACCTGAAGGTCTCAAAATGGATCCAGAGAAGGTAAAAGCCATCTTGGAATGGCCTACTCCAAGGTTTGCTACTGAGGTAAGATCATTTCATGGTCTAGTTAGTTTTTACAGGAAGTTTATTAAGAATTTTAGTGGCATATGTGCACCCCTAACTGACACAATAAGAGGGGATAGAAAAGAGTTCAAATGGACTGCAACAACTGTGAGAAGTTTTGAATTGCTGAAGAAGAAGGTGACAAAACAACCTATGTTGGCACTTCCAAATTTTATAAAGGTGTTCCAGGTGGATTGTGATGCTAGTGGCAGCACTATTGGGGCTGTATTGAGCCAATAAGGTAAGCCTATTGCATATTTTAGTGAAAAATTGAATGATGCAAAGAAGAAGTACTATGTTTATGATCAAGAGTTCTATGCAATAGTTCAGGCCTTAAAGAAATGGAGGCATTATTTATTGCCAAAGGAATTTGGTTTTTTATACTGATCACCAAGCATTAAAATACCTAAATAGCCAAGGTAAATTGAATCAGAGGCATATGAAGTGGGTAGAGTTCTTGCAGAGCTATAAATTTGTGTTGAAACATAGAAGTGGAAAATCTAACAGGGTTGCAGATGCACTAAGTAGGAGATAGTTGTTGCTTACAGTAATGCAGGTTGAAGTAGTTGGGTTTGATGAACTCAAGAATCTGTACCCTAAAGATCCTAATTTTGCTGAAGCATGAAAAGATTGTAAAGAGCCTATTGCTGTAGATAGAACTAGGTGGTTAGATTATCTAATTCAGGATGGTATGTTATTCAAGGGTAGCCAATTGTGTATTCCAAGGAGTTCCATGAGGGAAAATCTGATTAAAGAGAAACACAGTGGAGGGATGGCAGGACATTTTGGTTGAGATAAGACCATTACCATTCTTAGAGAACATTATTTTCAGCCTCATATTTCACAAGATGTGAAGAAGTTTGTACAGAGTTGCCAGGTTTGTCAAGTTGCCAAGGGATTTAGCCACAATACTGGACTATATCAGCCATTGCCCATTCCATCAAAGCCATGGGAGGACATAAGTATGGATTTTGTTCTTGGATTTCCAAGGACACCAAGGGGTAATGACTCAGTATTTGTGGTGGTTGATAGGTTCTCCAAAATGGCACATTTCATTCCATGCCACAAAACTCATGATGTTGTCTATATTGCAGACTTGTTTTTCAGAGAAGTGGTAAGACTACATGGTGTTCCAAGGAGTATAGTTTCTGACAGAGACACTAAATTTGTGGGGTATTTCTAGAGAACATTGTGGAAAAAGTTGAGAATAGACTTGAAATTCAATTTCACACATCACCCACAGACTGACGGCCAAACAGAAGTGGTAAACAAAAGTTTGGGCAATTTGCTGAGATGTTTAGTTGGGGATAAGCCCAAGGGGTGGGACTTGATTCTACCACAAGGTGAGTTTTCTTCCAATAATTCTATAAATAGGAGTATTGGTAGATCACCATTCCACATAAGCCCAAGGACTACACCAGAATTGAGGAAGATAGAGCATGGGGAGAGGACAAGTGCTGAAGCTAAAGAATTTGCTAAACATATCAAGCGTCTACAGGAGGAGGTTCAAGCACACATTACCAAGATGAATCAAGAGTATAAAGCTAGGGCTGATCAAAGGAGAAGACATAAGGAATTCCAAGTAGGGGATCCAGTCATGGTATGCTTACAAAAAGAAAGATTTCCATCCGGTACTTACAACAAGCTAAAAATGAAGAAATTTGGCCCCTACAAAATTTTGAAGAAACGTGACTCAAGAAATGTATATGAGGTGGAGTTTCCAGATGGTATTCACATTTCTCCTATTTTCAACATTGCAGACTTAACAGAGTATCATGATGATGGTGCAGATGAGGAACTGATGTTAGAGCCATGTCCGATTCCTGATTCTAAGAAGGAGGAGATAAAAGACATTCTAGATCATTGTGTGGGTAGGAGCACCAGAAATAGGTAGTATGAAGAGTATTTGGTCAAGTGGAAAGGATGGCCAATAGAGCACTCAACTTGGATTTCAGCAGCCGAGGTTTCCCATTTGGGATTTCCTCTACCATTCATAAAGAGACAGGGTCACTTTTCAATCTACCCTGGGTGTCTGATGCAGGAGCATCCAGAGGTATAAGGGAAATCCTATGTCACCCAAAAGAATGTACTTATACTTAGTTTCTGTTTCATGTGTTTTCATTTATGGATACCCATTTGGGTCAAATAAAAGTTCCAACTCTCACAGTTCCACTATCAGTGTTCTAGGATAGAGTAATTGAACACCTTGTGATACGTGTAAATGCAAAAAAAATAGGAGTATGTAATTGATCCATAATTTTGGTGAACTAGGAGGTGTAAATTGGCCAAATGAATGTAATTTCAATTTAGAGCATTCCAGAAAAAGAATCAGGTCAAAAGGCCCCACGGTTTGAAAGTTATCGCAATTTTTTAGTTTTTGGAGACCTCCTAAGAATGCCTCAAAGTTAGGTTAGGGGAATTAAATGACCTTTAAAAGGGCCAAAAAATGGGGGATTATCAAAGCTGGTCCATAGGGCTATAGAGTGTTTCGAGAGCTTTCCGAAAATGTAAACGGTTCATCAATCGGAGTTACGGTTCAAAAGTTATGCCTCCCAAAAGTTCAGTTACCATTTTTAGATTCTTCTAGATTTGCAATAAATTCTAACATGGCTTCTAGAGCCTTCTACTTGGTTGGTGGATGCCTACTAGCACTTTCTAGAATGTATTCCTAGTCCTTAACCCTCCAGGGTCTATTTAAGGATATTTTTGGCATTGTAAAAGGGAATTTGGAGTGGAAATTGAGAGGAGGTACCAAAAGGAGAAATTATCTCCTATTTTATGCTATTGTAAGCCCTTAGGGCATGTTTTAAAGTCTATTTTCTTTGTACTAAATGTACTAGCTTATTTTCACAGTTAATACAATTTCACTTTTCCTATTGTGTCCATTTTGTGCTTGGGTTGTGTCCCCATCATTATCAAACTTCTAAATATCTACCTCTACCTTATCTAAAATCAACTTCATAGTGTGTGGTAACTCTAGCGTAGGTGTTTGACCATTGATATCTTTCATTTCAACATTCAAGTTTTCAAGATTCGTCAACACCCTCACTTCAGACCTCTCATGTCAAGCTCATTTTGTGTTGTTTCAACACCATGTTCTTGCTTCCAAGCTAACAATTCTTTAGATGCATTTTCTTGTAAAATATTAATTTTGTTGAATAAATGTAAACTCTTAGAAAGTACATTTTTATTTTCATGTATGTATGTATGTATGTATGTACATACATACGTATGTATGTATGTACAGTTCTTGTGGACTGTGAATTATGGATTATAAATAAAAAAGAAAAGAAAACACATCATTAATCATTCTCCATTTTTTTTGATTTATTGTGGAGAGTTACATGTGAAAGAGGGTGGAAAGCTTTGAACAAAGGTGGACGCTGATTTACATACATGCATGCACATATGCACACAATTATCATAATCAGTTATCCTTGAATATGACCAAAGCTATTATATATGAACAAGAGATACATGTTTAGAAAGAAAAAAAAAGAACATTTACATAGGCACCTCTTCTCCCCTTGAAGAAAATCATAGAGCAAGGGCACAAAGATCACAAAGGAATGGAAAGAAAATCCTAGATCTCCACTTATCTCCACCACATTCAGAACTATCCACCTTTGTTCAAAGCTTTCCACCCTCTTTCATGTATAACTCTACACAGTCAATTAAAACAAATGGGGAATGATTAATGGTCTATTTTCTTTTCTTTTTTGTTTATAATCCATAATCCACAATCAACAATACCTGTACATACATAGATACATAGGTACGTACGTATGTATGTACATACATACATACATACATACATACATACATACATACATACATATATATATATATATATATATATATATATACATATATATATATATATGTATGTATGTATGTATATGTATATATATATATATGTACGTATATGTGTATATATATATATGTACGTATATGTATATATATATGTACGTATATGTATATGTATACATATATATATATATATATATATATATATATATATATATATATATATATATATATGTATGTATGTATGTGTGTGTGTGTGTGTGTGTGTGTGTATATATATGCATCTATATATATATGTATGTATGTACAGGTCTTGTGGATTGTGGATTATGGATTATAAACAAAAAAAGAAAAGAAAACACACCATTAATCATTCCCCTTTTGTTTTGATTGATTGTGGAGAGATACACATGAAAGAGGGTGGAAAGCTCTAAACAAAGGTGGAGAGCTCTGAATGTTGGTGGAGATTAGTGGAGATCTAGGATTTTCTTTCCATTCCCTTGTGATCTTTGTGCCCTTGCTCTATGATTTTCTTCAATGGGAGAAGAGGTACCTATGTAAATGTTCTTTACTTTTCTTTCTAAACATGTATCTCTTGTTCATATATAATAGCTTTGGTCATATTTAAGGATAACTAATTATGATGATTGTATGCATATGTGCATGTATGTATGTAAATCAATTCACTATGTGAATTTATTTACATGCATACATACACAATTGCATATTACTTGTGCTAAATTAAATTAATCATTCATGTCTTGGATTTACACAAGAAATTATCCTTTCATTCAATCAAATTTGTTCATACCAAACTAACTATGTAAAAATATGTACTTACAGATTATATTGTCTCTTGGTGATTGAGTAAAGATATCGTGCATAATATCGTCTAGGCAATGACTAGATGCATTCACATTAAGTCATAATAGGATCGAGTAGATGATCCATTTATGTTACTTCATACTTGTTTTATTGGACATTTTGTTTAACATAATTAGTAATACAAGAATTATATAGCTATAGGTAGTAGTCTTGGTTATTTTATTTAATCATATACATTTAAGACTATTATTTTTCTTAAAATTAGACTGTATATTTGTTATCATTAAAACACAAGTATAGATCTCTACTAGTTATCCTTTTTAATTTCAAGATCTTCATATTTAAGATGAAGAGTTTCCACTAGTGGACAATGGAATAGCCACAATGTGAAGCTACGTAGCCCATGGCTTTTTCCACAAAATTATATTTTTATTATATTTTTGTCCTTCAAAAATATTATAGGTGAATGTTCCTCTAATTTTTCATATATTTAATAATTTTCCACTTGTTGTTTGAAGTAATTTTCTATTATGAGATAGAGACATCTATCATAAGGATGGACATTCCAATTTTGATCATCCCACTTTCAAAGTTGATTTCGTTATCTAATTAATGAAACTGCTTACAATTGAAACCCTGATTTTTTGTGATTTTCTCGATCAACCATTCACACAAATGAATCATCCTATATCCATAAACAATATCTAATCTTCTGTAAGTCTCTCTCCTCTAAAGATCCAATACATGGATCCATTTTCATTATGAGTAGACTCACTCTCCTTAGATGAATTCAATCAAAACTATTCATACAAAACTAAGTATATAGAAATCTATACTTACAAATTATATTATCTCTTGGTGATTAGTAAAGATCAAATACAATTTTCCATGGTGATAAAATTGCATATGTAGATGTATGTATTTATATATGTATGTATGTATGTATGTATATATGTATGTATGTGTATATGTATATATGTGTTTATCTATGTATGTATATATGTATCTCTACATCTCGTTGTTCATTCCTATGTGATCTCTGTATATGTGTGTTTGTATGTATGTATAGATATATACATATGTATATGTATATATATGTATATATACATACATACAGACACATATGTGTGTATGTATGTATATATACACATACATATATTTAGAAAGAAGCTTCTCTAATAACCTCCTGGGGGAAATAGAAAGAGATACATGTTTAGAAGGAAAAGAAGAGAACATTTACATAGGTACCTCTTCTTGGTGAGATAATGGGTGTTGCACACATTGCATAATATTGTTATATTGTATTATTTTATTTTATTATGTAATATTGCACCTAGAAGCATCTAGATGGATGTGCAACATGTAAAGATTCTCATGGGATGTACTTGATGAGTTGTATTGTAACATTGTGATAATATTTCATATAATTATTTAATATTGGGGAAAAGAATTAAATTTCCAATATTAAATGTGTGGTCAATGGGTTAGGTAGTGTTGGAAATGATTGACAAGCTCATGAATGAAGAGTAATGGAATTGGTAAAGAATGTTTTCAATCATTTTTTTGTCATTGATGTCAAACTTGCTACTTGCAAGAATGATAATTGCTTTAGTGATCCACATACTATAAGTTGGTTGATTGACAAGGAGGTGGCAATCAATCAGATGTAACTCGAGTACCTAGAGAAAGGTTGAAGTTATGATGTTGTAATGAAGTATAAGGATCAGCTAAGCCATTGATGAAATAGTGTATTGATGGCATACTCTAAGACACAGAGGATGGAAACACCAAGACATATCAAATATGTAAGGATTAACTAAATCCTAGTTAAAGATCAAGTGCCAAATAGATTCTCAGTTGAAGCCGAGCAAAGTTCAATTTTAGTATGTGCCGAGTAATCTTCAAGTGTCGAGTAAATATCAAGTGCCAAGTAAATATCAAATGCTGAGTAACCTTCAAGTGCTAAGTAAAGATTAGGTGTTGAGTGAAGATCAGGTGCCGAGCATAATTCAAGTGTCGAGTAACATAGAAGACATTAAGCATCAGTAAACCAATAATGCTGAGTTGCTGCATTATTTTGAAAATAGAAGATTCGCCAAATCTAAGCTAACATGATAGTTATCTAGAATTTTGTGAATCAGATAGAAGATAAGAATGATGAGCTAGTGGCATAGAACACTATGTAAAACATTTTTGATGAATGTAATTGGATTCTAGATGAAATTTCTAGATAAGAGCAGGATATGAGATAGATACATTGTATCTTACCTAATCTACTGAAACCCTAAAGTTGAAGAGGGAAAATTGAGCGAGAAAAGTATTCCAGATTTCTATTTAAGGAGTCATAAGGTCATGAATTAAAGTGAGATGATCTAGCATGAAGTGCTAAAGAAGGTGCTAAGGTGGAAGAGAGTACAGATACTCTACTTTGATAGGTGACCACAGATGTGATTGCATTGGTATGATGAGTAAGAAGACTCAAGGTGATGAAGCTTGAGATGACAAGCTAATAGATCTGAAGTGATTAAAGCCAAGAAAAGGATTGAATTGAAGTGTGATCTATAATCTACAAGATATGTTGTAAGTTGTATCAAATCAAAAGCAATTATTGTTACCCTCTAACAATTGTAATAGTTAGTCTAAATCCTATGGACTTAGGTTGGTTTAATAGCCATGTTGTAAATCCTTTAACAGGGTGACATTCCAAGTGAATGTTCAAAAGTCCTTTAACCAGGCCCATTCCTAACAGTATGGTGAAATCCTCTAACAAGGTCACATTTAACAATTTTTTGTAGCCTTTAACAGGGCAGACCATCAAAAGTGGCTGAAATCAATTGTGCAGTTATTTTGTGGGTATCATCTCCACTCCAGTTTTACCTTCTTATTCCAAGAGGGTTTCTGAGTTATCAAATTCTTAGTGTTATGGTGTGATGCATGCTTACCTTTTTATAGTTGTTTAATGTCCAATTGCATGCATGATCATTTCAGTTATGTACCATTAAGAATTTGTAGAAAAAGTATTATTAGGGCATTTGGACCTTGAATAACTGATTCACCCCCCCTCTAAGTTATTCTAAAAGAATTATACCAAGTAGCACATGGTTATGTAATACCACTTAGTGGTTTTGTGGGACTTTCTATTATATAAGCAGCCACAAGGGTATTTTTTGGTGTGAGAAGATAGAAGGCAAAAATAGAAAGAGTTGAGTGGGACAAGGCTTGATAGGATAGCAAAGGGAGCATTTGTGAAGGTTGTAAGCATAGTATGGGATGTGTGGATTCATGCTTGTTCACATGGATTTCTTGGTTGTGGCTATGGCTTTGAAGGCTTCCATGGTTGTATTACAATGGTGTTTGTGTTGAATAATACATAATGATGCATGCTTTTGGAGGCTAGGTTTTTCCCCTCAATGAGGGTTTTCTAGTGTATATCGTTTGTCACATTTTTTTGGGTATGTTGACTATTCTATTGCATGTGGATTTTGATTGCATATTTATTTTAGATCTATTATGGACTATGTGGAAACAATTATATGTTATGTTGCGAGTTTTCTTAGAGCTATGGTTTTATTATTATAACCTTAGATTGTATCCATGGGAATGCATGAGAGGATAAAAGAAAGGGCAAGATATATGAGTTGTTTATTGCAAATATAAGAGTTTTTGGTTTGTTTTTATGATGGTATGTTAGTATATTTTGGGCATGTGAAATTGTTGGACAAAAGGTTTTTTTTTTTTGGATGTTTCATTTAAATGTGGATTTTATGGAGGAGCTTGAAGAAATGACCTCCTAGGAAAAAACAAACCTCACCATTGGATCCAGGTTGACATTTTCATAAATTTTTCTATATGATATGCCCTAGTTCGGCCATGTTTAGAGGAATTGAAAGATTTTTTGACTTTCATCCCATGATGGCTATCAAATTTAATCCCATTGGAATTTTCATCACAAAAATAAAAATAAAAAATCACAGTGAAAAATAGTAAAAATACTACCTTAGTAAAATGGCCATAATTTTCTCTCAAGATATTGGATTTTGGACTTCTTATAGGTGTTGGTAAGGTAATTCAGAGAACTACAACTTGGTATAGGTTTGGTTCTATGATTTTGATATTTTGTTAGTTTTTAAGAGCCCAAAAAGTTAGATGTTATTTATTTTGAGCCGAAATTAGGGCATAACTTGGGCATATGGAGTTAGATTTTAGATTTTGAGTAGTAAAAAGAAAGCTCTTGGAGAGATCTATACATTAGTTCAGATTTGGTGTAGGTTTGGCATAATTTATTTGGTGATATATTAATATGAATAGTTTATAGTGCATATGGACTATGGTAGCATTGCAAGTCTATGATATTGTATATCGTTTTGAGAATTGGATTAGATGTCATTTTATACTCAGTTCATATTTCAGATTGGTATCATGATGATATGATTATCAGTGTTTGGTTTGGATATGTATGATGGCTTATCAGGTCTACAAGTTGTGTACTATTGTAAGTCATCTATACTTATAGGTTGCATTTATGGCTTGGATATGGGTTGTCTTTGCCCATTGATCTTTCATTATTGGTGCATATCTAGATTGGTGGCTTGTATTTGGGTTGTCTATGCCCTAAGTCACATGATTTATTATTTTTACTTCATTTAGAAGGGATAAGATGTTGTTACTAGGTATAATCATGGAAAAAGATTTTGGTTGACTATTTTATGCTAATAGGTTGTACACTTTGAGAGTCAGATGCTTGGTTCATGGATGTGATCATGGTGCCATAGATTTTGGCATGACATGATTAGATATATAGGTACATCCTTGATGTTCATTGGTTTGGATTCCTAATTTGGTTATGGTGGTATATCTTCTTGGTTGAGGATCATGATTATTTGGTTTCTTTTGAGGAGCTCACGATGTGCACTTTGAGTTCTTTTATGGTTTGATGCCTTGGTTGATCCTCATGGTTAGAGAATGGTTTTTTTCATCATAATATCATGGATAGATTGGATATACAGTTTAGTGAGAGCTTGTGACAGTGATGGGATGATAGTACATGATTAGTTCATAGTTTGGTTTGTATCTTCTTGGTTTGGAGATCTTGGTTTCAATTGGTATTGATAATTTGGTTGTATGTACAGACCTAGGGGATCTTCATGTAGGAGATGGTTCTTCATGGTATTTGGAGATGGTTTTCTTTATGGTGTGTGAAGATTGTTGCATCTTGAGGACTAATGGGTTTCTTGGTAAAGGTGTGGTTTATGCTTTCATTTTACATGTTATCCTTGGTATTACAATTGTTTGATTTTTATGTCATGGTATACTCTTGATACAAGTTTAGCATTTTGACATGTTATAGTATGTTCATATGGAGCATGTTATCTCTTTGATTGAGATGGTTTCTAATATCATGTTGTCATGTTTATGTTCCTAAGGCCATGGTTAGAACTTTGACATTGATCTTGGTTTAGTCTCTTGGTAACCAGTACATTAATCATAAGCTAGATACTTCATGATATAGCTATGTTGCATTTGGAGTTAGCATGAATTGATTGGTTAGAGGTTCTCATGGATACTTAGAGATAGTGGTGATGCTGATTTCTCTTGGATTAGAGAAGTATTCATTGGGATAGTTGATGGTTTCAGTAGGAGAGTCTAAGGGGCATTCACTTGATATGGACATGAGAGGAGATTGTTCTTAGTTGAGTCTTGGTTGGAGACTTGGATATCTTGATGAGAATTATCATTCCCCACTATTAGTCCACTTAGT
Source organism: Cupressus sempervirens (assembly GCA_028749045.1). Classification (NCBI taxonomy): domain Eukaryota; kingdom Viridiplantae; phylum Streptophyta; class Pinopsida; order Cupressales; family Cupressaceae; genus Cupressus; species Cupressus sempervirens. The sequence continues at coordinate 422,016,864 of CM053791.1, forward strand.
GGATTTATACTTGAGTGGAATAGCCCATTATTTCTCCCAGGTGCATTATGTTTATACTTATCTTTCATGGATATGGATCTTGAGCTACGGTATGTGAGTTAGTTATGGAGGGTTTATTTGAGAGATGGTTTAGCATTGGTTATCTCCATATGCATATGTTGTTATGTTGGTTGAGTTTGGGAGATGGTTTTATATTGGGTATATTCCTTGGATTAGGCATGGTTTATGAGTTGATCTTCTTGTGAGAGGTTTACATCCATGATTAGTTATATGATATGGTTTGGTCATTATTAAGGCTTCTTGGATTGGGGTTTTATGGAGAAGATCATACTTGCATAGTTTACATTTAGAAGTGTGTGTAGAAGGACATGATATAGGTGATGATTTGCATGGTTTCACTTTGGTCTTGGTTATCTTCCTGGATTTTTGGTTTCACTTACATTGGATTTGAGATTGTAATAATATGTTTATTCTCATGTATTTCATGTGAGAGATGACATGGTTATTACTTTATCTCATTTCTCTATTGGTTTGGAGAGCTTGGGAGATAGTTAAAGTTTTTTTATTAGAGTTGTCCTTGCAAGTTATTAGTTTATGTATCATGGATGTCCTTGATACTAGATGGATTTGCTTCTTTGAGATGTTGTGAGTGGATTGGTTATAAATTTGAAATTATCTTTTGCAATGGGAGAGTCTTGGTATATATGTGGTAGGTATTGCTCTTCAGGCTTGTCATTGCAGGTTACAGGTTGGATTTATTGATGATGTAAGATTCACTTGATATACCTTTGGAGGTATGGATAGTTGGATGGATTTGGCGCTTGCTATGGGTGCTATCTTAGCTATGGATATTTTGACAATTATAGATACATGTGATTGCCTTTGGATCAAGTTTTTGTGCTTGGCATTTCAGTTGGTACAAGATTTTATGATCGTCTAATGCGACAGGTTGGGTGACTTTCGTTGTGGATGGCTTCTATGTATGTCTTATGGTAGTTGCATAATAGGAGGTGAGATCATTCATGTTTGAGATGTTGGATACTTTGATTTTTTTTTTGTGTATTGTAGACACCTAAAAAATCCTTTAGAAAATAATATTTTTTATTTTCTGAAAAAAATCCCTGATGACATCATCATTTATTAATTAATTAATTATTTAATTAATTCATTTATTTTTATGCCATTAAATCCTTTTATCTTAATTAAAAATATTTAATTAAGGAATCCCTCCCAAAAATGTTTAAATCTTATTTAAACATTATTTCCATATTTATTAATTATTTAATTAATAAATTGACCAAAAAACCCAAAATAAATTAAAAAATTATTTTTTGCCCAAAACTTGGCCAATTTCTTTAAGACCACTAACCTCTTCCAAAATCTTCTAATCCTTCTTTAATTTTAATTAAAGGCTAATCCCATCATTTCCTACCCCTAATCCCAACTCAAAATATTTAATTAAGATTAAATATTAATCCTCATGTTTATTAAAAAAGTTTTAATAAACATTTTCTCAACCCAAACCCTTGAAATAAATAAAACTTTATTTATTTTTTCTAAAAATCTAATTTATCCTCATCCTAAGAAGTTCTAGACTCTTCTAGAAAGTCTTCATCCTCATCCTAAGAAATTCTAGACTATTCTAGAAAGTCTTTATCCTCATCCAAAGTCTAGACTCTTCTAGAAGATGTCTTTAAACCTAATCCTAATCCCCTCCTAACCTTGTCACATTCCCCAAACATGGGTTAAGAATTACTAACCCAAGCCAAAGTTAACAAATATCTCCTCCTTCACCCACCGTCATTAAATGCCATCCACTTGCCTATCCCTAAGCTAATCCTAAACCATCCTAATCCATCCTCTAATCATTTGCACAAGCCTAAGCAAGCTTAAAACCCTCCTAATCAAGCCCAAGTCAAAATTTCTCTCATCTCCCTCAAAATATCTCAACCATAAAACTTTATGAAGCCCACTAGGTCATAAATGACTCTTACAAGCCCTTTTATTGCTCTTACAAGTCATTATGAGGGTCTTTATGAAGATTTTATCCCCTGAGCCTCCTTTTTTGACTCATCCTTCCCCTTTTCTCCATCCTCTCACCATGTGACATGTGTCACTCCTTGATTGGCTATAAGGAAGAACAATCCATGTGCTCTCTTCTCATGCAATCTGAGCCCTCCATGAGCTTTTTCCCATCCTTGCATCTTAGCCCTCAATCCCTCAAGCCTCTTGCCTATAAATTGGATCCTTCCCCTTTGCAAAATAACAAAATCCATGAAGTAAAGTTATAATGCTATTTTGAGAGCCAAATCCATACTAAAGCCATCTATCCACACTAAAAATCCACAATCATCCATTGAAGCCTTTGGAAGCATATTGAGCATACATCCTATCCATTTAGATAAAGCTACTCAACAAGAGAGCTTCTTATTGAGAGAGTCCATTAATGGCTCATATTCTCAATTGAGAGTTCATCTTAGTCTATCTTGAAGTTTATGAATTTTGTTTAGTTTGTAGAAGCTTTATTTAAATTTGGTTTCTATTAGCATACTAACATTGCTCATATACATTTTGGCACGCCCGGTGGGACCCCGCATGGGTCATCTTCATTAGCTTTTTTAGTTAAGTTTTGTATGTCATTTGCTGATTTTGGCTAATTTTGGCTTGTTTTTGTGATTGGTAGGATTGTATAAATTGGTTTTGAAGGTCCACATGAGCATGAAGAAGACAAAGGAACTCATAGTCTATCTCATAGTATTTGCAGATTTTTCAAGCTTATAGGTGGACAAAGCACTTGGAATTCTTCTTCCTCTTCTTGTCTATATTCTTCTTATTCAATATACTTCTTCTTCTTCTTCTTGTGGGAGATCTTGGCCATTTTTTTTTTAAGGAAGAAAAATCATACACACTTCTTTTTAGTGCTTAAAATGAACCCCCAAATCATACTTAAATCCATTAAAAAATTAAAAATTTGCAAAAAAGAAAAAATCTTTTAACAAGTGAAACTAAACCAATCTAATCATTTGCATCCTTGCAACATCAAAGTTTTAGATGCATTCACGCAAAATTAGGAACACTTCATTTTTGGGAATTTAAAAAGAACTTCAAGTTTCCATTTCAAAAGGTTCAAAATCAACACTAAGTGCACACTAAAATCTAAATCAAACTCAAAGCATCAATCAAGGATAAAATGAACCTCATTTGCAAATATGTTAAAGTTCTTTTAAAAATCTCATGAAAACTAAGAGTCCTAAATGGTTGCCAAAATTGTCCTAAAAAGCTTTGTTATTTGTTCCAAACAAATGTCTTCTTGCAAAATCTTGAATGTTTCTTAGGTTTTTTATGCATCAAAACAATCTAGGAATATCATTTTTGGGCTTAAAACATGCAAACTAGAACACAAAATCTTGAATGAAAAGCAAAGTCCAAAGAGTCATTTTCACTTTTGAGTCCAAAAACAATCTTGAATTATCTAAGGTTAAAACAAAGAACTTCAAAGTTCTTAAAACAACACACAAAATCTCAATCTTGAATGCTCAAAGGAAAAAACTTGAATGTTTAATCACTTGTCTTTGAATGCATGTTGCTAAAATCACTCTTGAGTGCCATGGATTAAAATCAAAGTTTGTTTTTTTATGAATGCATGATTAAAACAACAAATCCAATCTTGAATGCCATAGATCAAATAATCATCTTTTGGAGCATAAAAAGAATCTACATTTTTGTAATCTTTTAAGTTATAAAATCAAATAAAAATGCTTTGAGTGAGTTTGTCGTTGGACTCACCCTCTTTAATCACCCATCAATTTAACCATTGGTTGCAATCTCAGTGCCATCTATGGGGATGGGTCCACCTAAGAGGGTGTTAAGTGCTCCACGCAAATCAAACTCCACTCACTTGGGTTTTTAGTGGTTTTTCTAAGTTAGAAAATTCCTTGAATGCGCATTAATCTCGCTCACACTTCATTTGGGCATAAAAATTGGAAAAATCTTGACGTGGAGGGCCTTCGGGCGCACGCTTGAAATCGAATCTCACACACCTTTGTTTTGGACTTAAAATAAACTCACACTCAATCTTGAATTCCTTAAAGAAAAATCAATCGATACTTGATGTGGAGGGCCTCTGGGCACACGGGTTTACCTTCTTGTTGACCCTAACTCTTCTTCTTGTTCGCATTCTTCGATCAATTTTATTTTTGTCGACGTGTCAAAGTTGGAATAAACATTGTATCTTAAACATGAGTGCTTGCAAAGTCTAGATCAGAAAACTTAAGCATTAGTTGGTAAAAGAACAAGCGTGTTTTTTAGCCCAAGATCACCCAAGTCTTCTCTCCCCTTGTCGTCTTTCGAGGCCATCTTGGGTGCATAAGATTAGGATCCAAAATCTTGTCTTAGCTTTTTAGGAGGCCTGCTTGGGGATTTCATCACCCCTTGGGATGACCTCAACTCCAGTGTTCCGACGGAGTATAAAGATCAAGAGGTGAATCCAAAGACACCTCTCTTGGGATCAAAATTTTGTCACTCGGGCTAAGCCTCAAGGAACTTTATACCCTTGAGAAGTGAAAGAGGAGAAGTGGGTTACCGCTCCTCTCGGCTATGTGACATCTTTTTGGTTTCATCTACGGATTTGGGCCTCACGTACCTTGCATATATCGAGGACTCCCTAGCTATAACAAATTTCATCCTTGTAGAAAGCTTCCTAGGATGTTGGTGTGTTTGATGTGCTTGCTCAAAACTTTTTTCTGCTTATTTGTTCATAGCTTTTGAATGAATGTTTGCCAACTTTGGTCAAAATCCCAGAAAAGCAAAAATCTCCCAACTCAAGGCATACTTAGCGTAGTCATTGCCTTATCAAAAAATTATCTAAGCTCCCCCGATGCAACTGAATCCATCTAGTTCTTTGCCTTAGAATAATCCCAAATCCAAAGTCCATCCAAATCATCCCCCCCTAGCCAGCTAGAAACCCAATCCAAAATCACACCCAAGCCTTTAGAGAGTTGTTGTCATTCTACTAGAATTTTCTATCCAATCAATCCGACCAATCCACCAGCCTCACCATGGTTATTGTTTTGACAGAGCTTTGTCTAGGGTAATCTATCTTTGTCACCTATTATCCCTCGTCACCTTGAGCTAAAGGTTGGGATCCACAAGTGATCAATCTCGTGTCATGCCCATAGGATCATTAGTCCATTCTTAGGTTGACACAATCTCCACCAATCCAGCGCATAGGAAAGCAAAAATCTCACTTTTTGACAACATGCCCTTGAAGTATTCCATCCACAGGAAAGCCAAACATCTCTAGCCAATCCTCCTTAGGTCTATCATACAGCTTTGACTCTCCCTAGGAAATCTTTCATCAGCCAATCCAAAATCTGTGCTTAATCCAAATCCAACCATGAGCTTCCATGTTCATCCATACACAAGACCCCATCCCCATAAAACTCATCATCAAAGCATGAAGTACCAATCCTATCATGATGTGTTTGGTTGCATTGTCCTTGCTCCCGCCACCTCCTATTCCAATGATGATGAAAATCTTGTTGACTATGACGGGTATATTGAAAGCCTTAGAAACATTCCCCCAAGCATCCCCCAAAATCCAAGAGTTATTCCAAACTATCTAGTCATGCCATCTGATATTCCAGCTTCCCCTCCATCATCCCATCAACCAAGCTTCCAATCTTCCACCCCCATCACACTAGTTATTCCTGTCAATCCACCTCCACCTTTGACACACGAGTCTCCAAGGAATCTCCTAGAGGAAATACAAGAAAAGTTGCTTCCAACAGTCGATAAGCCATGTCATCTAATCCAACCATGTGAAGTAATCAGTGATGAAGCTTCCCCATCTATAATATCACCTCCATCTCCCATAGCTATCATCCCCATACCATCCATCAAATTTCTTAAAATCCTTCCACTTCTCGCAAGCATCAAAATCCCACCACCTATCAAATCCCTCCAAATCCTATCCACATCGCCTCCAAGCATTTCCCAAATCTCTCGTAATGACCCTTATGCATCCATCTTCTACTCACCCATCTCCACTACTGAATCTCCCATCTATCCATCCGCTGCCTTTGAAGAATCCATCCCTTCACCTCCTATCACACCATCCACTCCAAACCAATCCTATCAAGATCCTACCCAAAAGAATGTTGACATCCCCCAAAGCATAAATGAAGATATCATCGTACCATGTCTTCCATCCATAGTGCAGTCACCATCTCCTCCATCTCCAAAACCTCAAGCCATATCTCCTCCACTACAAGATATCTTGTCATCCCACCAGCTACATCAAGATCCCATCCTTCCATCTCCCCCACTCCATGCTTCCATCTTACCACCTATCCAAGCTATTCCACCATCTATAATCTACCCTCTTGGTTCACTTAAATTCATCCATGGTGGCCCTCTCTCAGCAGAAGAATTAAGAACAGTATCTCCCCATTGCAATACACCTAATAAATCACTTCTACCATTTTTTGCAAGAAAAAAGTTTCCTCAGCTTGTTCAAATGCTCAATCGATGGTATTATCAAGGTCAAGGTTTAGGACCACAAGAGCAAGGAATCAGAGAGCCTATTATTGCACAAAAAAATCTAGGATTTCATGGTCTTGGATATGTATCCAAAGGCTCACCATCTCAAGGTGTTGGTACACCACACCCCCAAACCAAGCCTATCTCCAAGCCCACCATGCCAGCCTCCCATCACTCCTTCAAAAAATCTTATGTCATCCCCCCTCCACCATCTTTCCAACCCAAAACAACCTACCATATCCCCCCTTCATCCGCTAAATCCATCTTGGGTCCCTATGTCCCAAAATCTACCATCCTCCATCCTCCTATTAGCCATCATAAAAATCCTATTCCATCCATTCCTATGCAAGATCAACAAAGGCACATATCAAGGCACATCATCCATCATCATCCCCCTACATGCTCTTTCATATCCTCTCCATCTCACAAAGCTTCTCCTAACCATCTTCCCAAAGCTTACCACAGCAATGTGAATACCAACTTCAAAATGCATAAAGCTAAAAATCCACATCCTAGGCAATCATATGTCTATTCTAAAAGACATACTCCAAAAAGGCAAAATCTAATCAAAGAATGCAAAACAATGCAAAAGCCTATGAAAAGAAAATCCAAAACCATGTGGATCCCCAAGAAAAAAGTTGAAACCCAATGCATAATGGCATCCACCATTGCTAATCCCCCATCTAGTGACTCATGTCCCCTATCTCCTAACTCCATCTTGGGTGCCTATATCCCCAAGCACGCTTCCACAAATCCTCCATCACGCTCGCATCTACCATCTATCCCTCATATGCTCTTTTCACACCCGTTCAAACATGTGCCAATGTTGCTCTTGAAAGCATCCCCATCTCATGCTCCTTTCCAGCATTTTCATCCCTCCATCTCCTACCATCAATCCCATCTAATCCGATCTATTGCATAAATCACACATCCGATGTACCAATAGCTAGCAACAAAATTGAACATTCCAACAGCCAGTGGAAAATCCCAAAAAAGCCAAAATAGTTGAAGAAAGCCAAAATCATTCCAGCTAAGTCCAAAGTCAAAAAGTCAAAAAAGAAAAAAAAAATAAAGCATCCACTGGTGAAAACTTGGTAATTCAAGCGCCTTAGACAAGTACCATGATGGAAACTTGGCAAACAAGCGTCATGCGTAATCCCACCATCCCCAGCTTAGCCTATCACCCTCATGCTTTTGGTAATCTCTTGACATCCAACTCCATCTTCCAATCTATCCACCTATCCCCCATCCTCCAGCTTCCATCTCACACCATCCACTAATCTTATGCAGCTTCAGCCAATCATCTCAGCTATCATCCATCTCCCTAGCCCCTTCAGCTTTTTCCATCTTAGCTTCAATCCTATCACATCCATCATAAGACCTCCTTCTGCATGTTATCTTCTAATTGGGGGCACTATATTCCTTGGAGATCTTGTCTTGTCCATCCTCCTTTGTCATTGGTATCTAGCTCTAGGCTATCCTCATGCAAACCCAATGTCATCTCTTTACGTCCATCATAATCCTAGCTATCTATCATCCTATCCAACCATCTCATCTAGTTCCTCTAGCTATCCTTGGTCACAAAATCTCTCATCATCATTGGATGCATCCTGCCAAATCCATATCTTTCGCTCTCACCCCACCCTTAGCTTTCGCATCTTGCACAACATCGAACCATCCTGCTATCCTATCATCCTGAGCTTTTGCCTGCTTGTAACTATCTTGGTCAGCTTCAGCTTGTAAATATCTTGGTCCATCATCTTGTACATCCTCTTTAGCTTAGTACCATTGTATCTATCTAGCTTTTGTGTTAGTTCCTCCTTGATCAACATCTTGCACACATCGCACATCTTGGTTAGCTATTCCAATGCATCCTTTAGCTAGATTTCCTATCGCCAAAGTGTTATCCTTCTTAGTTCAGCTTGCCAAACACATCACTCATCCAAATCCACCAGCTTAGGTGCTCTCTGATAGGTCCTTGCAGGATATAGCTTTCCTCATGTCTGATCTTGGTCCGTTAGTACCTCATCCTACCCATCTCATTGGCAAACAGTTCTCTTTTGGATTTTCGCTTTCTTTTGATTTGGAATCTCCCCTTTTGGGTCTTGAAGTATATTTTCCAAGAAATCTCCTTGTTCCCTCCTCAAGGTTGCCACGATCTTCCATATCATGGTATACTGTGAATGGGGCAATCAGAGCGTAAGGTCTTGATCATGTCTTTTGCTTGTTTTCTTTTTTGCTTGTGGGTTACCCAGTGTCATTTCCACACTGCTTCCTCTGAGATTCATGTGTGATACTGGGGTAATCCTTGCGTGTTTGTTTTGAGTTAGTTCGTCAGTCCTCTGGATAGTTTGTGAAAAGACCTTGATGTTCTTGGTAACCTTGGCAATTAACCAACAGTCCTATAGCAAATCTAGTGCTCAACTACATGGTGGTACTTCTCTTTGAAGTATCCCCCCTGCTCAAAAAGCTTCAATGGTTTTCCTTCATCTCCATTATCCCCCATCCATATCCAGCATCCGTCTCTCCTACCCCAGCTGATGCATCAGTATCTCTTTGAATCACTCATCACTCTTAGCTTTAGGGATCCACAATCCTAGTTTTAGGGATCCACCAATCCAAATCAACCCACCAAGCCTCATCTTTTGAGATCCACAATCCTAGTCCTAGGGATCTCCGAAACCCATCTTCCATCAATCTGACTCTTTGAAATCCTATTGCATCAGCTTTATAATCCCCTCATCCATTTCCCTATCCTAGATTCCTTTTTATAGCGCTTTACTCCTTCATCCTCCACCTTCCCTAAAGTCTTAAGCTTGCTTCCTCTTGTGTATCTGATTCTCCTTTATCATTCTCCCATAGTGAGAGTTTGAGCTAATTCATCCCCTTCTCTTTGCCAATCTGAGTCTCCTTGCTCATCCCAGATTCTTGTATTTTTCAAGAAGCCATCGAGCCTCGCTTTCTCTCCTCTTCTGCTCTAGCCTTGGGCATCTTATTTTCTTATCTTTGATGCCATGCCACTTGCGGCATCAAATAAAAGAGGGGAAAAATGTAGACACCTAAAAAATCCTTTAGAAAATAATATTTTTTATTTTTTGAAAAAAATCCCTGATGACATCATCATTTATTAATTAATTATTTATTTAATTAATTTATTTATTTTTATGCCATTAAATCCTTTTATCTTAATTAAAAATATTTAATTAAGGAATCCCTCCCAAAAATGTTTAAATCTTATTTAAACATTATTTCCTTATTTATTAATTATTTAATTAATAAATTGACCAAAAAACCCAAAATAAATAAAAAATTTATTTTTTGCCCAAAACTTGGCCAATTTCCTTAAGACCACTAACCTCTTCCAAAATCTTCTAATCCTTCTTTAATTTTAATTAAAGGCTAATCCCATCATTTCCTACCCCTTATCCCAACTCAAAATATTTAATTAAGATTAAATATTAATCCTCATGTTTATTAAAAAAGTTTTAATAAATATTTCCTCAACCCAAACCCTTGAAATAAATAAAACTTTATTTATTTCCTAAAAATCTAATTTATCCTCATCCTAAGAAGTTCTAGACTCTTCTAGAAAGTCTTCATCCTCATCCTAGGAAATTCTAGACTATTCTAGAAAGTCTTTATCCTCATCCAAAGTCTAGACTCTTCTAGAAGATGTCTTTAAACCTAATCCTAATCTCCTCCTAACCTTGTCACATTCCCTAAACATGGGTTAAAAATTACTAACCCAAGCCAAAGTTAACAAATATCTCCTCCTTCACCCACCCTCCTTAAATGCCATCCACTTGACTATCCCTAAGCTAATCCTAAACCATCCTAATCCATCCTCTAATCATTTGCACAAGCCTAAGAAAGCTTAAAACCCTCCTAATCAAGCCCAAGTCAAAATTGCTCTCATCTCCCTCAAAATATCTCAACCATAAAACTTTATGAAGCCCACTAGGTCATAAATGACTCTTACAAGCCCTTTTATTGCTCTTACAAGTCATTATGAGGGTCTTTATGAAGATTTTATCCCTTGAGCCTCCTTTTTTGACTCATCCTTCCCCTTTCCTCCATCCTCTCACCATGTGACATGTGTCACTCCTTGATTGGCTATAAGGAAGCACAATCCATGTGCTCTCTTCTCATGCAATCTGAGCCCTCCATGAGCTTTTTCCCATCCTTGCATCTTAGTCCTCAATCCCTCAAGCCTCTTGCCTATAAATTGGATCCTTCCCCTTTGCAAAATAACACAATCCATGAAGTAAAGTTATAATGCTATTTTGAGAGCCAAATCCATACTAAAGCCATCTATCCACACTAAAAATCCACAATCATCCATTGAAGCCTTTGGAAGCATATTGAGCATACATCCTATCCATTTAGATAAAGCTACTCAACAAGAGAGCTTCTTATTGAGAGAGTCCATTAATGGCTCATATTCTCAATTGAGATTTCATCTTAGTCTATCTTGAAGTTTATGAATTTTTTTTAGTTTGTAGAAGCTTTATTTAAATTTGGTTTCTATTAGCATACTAACATTGCTCATATACATGTACTAGGATGGAGCACATGGTATCCTTCAATCCATGATGGTGGATGTGCTACGAAGGATTGTTCCCTTGTTCGTTTATGTAGCTACAGATTGACCCTATGCAATGTATACAAGTGGGAGATTGTTGAGATAATGGGTGTTGTACACATTGCATTATATTTTTATATTGTATTATTTTATTTTATTACATAGTGTTGCCCCGAGGAGCATTTAGATGGATGTACAACATGTAAAGATTCCCATGGGATATACTTGACAAGTTGTACTATAAAATTGTGATAATATTTCATGTAATTATTTAATATTGGGAAAAAGAATTAAAATTCAAATATTAAATGTGGGGTCAATGGGTTAGGTAGCACATGGTTTTAGCACATGATTTATGTAATACCACTTGGTGGTTTTTTGGGAATTGCTATTATATAATAATCCACAATGGTAGCTAATAGTGTGAGAAGATAGAAGGAAAAAAGGGAAAGAGTTGAGTGGGACAAGACTTGACAGATTAGCCAAGGGAGAATTTATGAAGGTTGGAAGCATGGCATGGGATGTGTGGATTCATGCTTGTTCACATGGATTTATTGGTTGTGGCTATGGCTTTGAAGACTTTCATGATTGTATTGAAATGGTGTTTTTGTTGAATAATACATGGTGATGGATGCTTTTCGAGGCTAGTTTTTTCCCCTCAATGAGAATTTCCTAGGGTATATCATGTGTCGCATTTTTTGCGACACATGATATTAATTGCATGTTGTCTATTCTCTTGCATGTGGATTTTAATTGCATATTTATTTCAGATCTATTATGGGTTATGTGTAAATGGTTATATTTTATGTTTCAAGTTTCCTTACACTTCTCCCCTTGAAGAAAATTGTAGAGAAAGCACTACTACATTAGGGCCTAAACACCAAAAATTAAACTGTCATCCCAATTTGATCCCAAACATTATAGTGTTGGAAAGGGTACAAAGATCAAAAGGGCAAACACATGACAATAAAATCATAGAGAAAGGGAATGGAGATAACAAGGACACAGCATTGAAATGCAGAGATCATAAGGGCATGGCTATGAAATCCTAGATCTCCATTGATCTCCTCCACACACAAATGAATGAAATGTAGAGATCATAAGAGCATGACAACAAAGTTTAGTTATTATAAGGGAACAACAATGAAATCTCCACCAATGTTTAGAGCTCTCCACCCTCATTTAGAGCTCTCCACTTTATTTTACATGTAGCTATCCACAATCAAGACAAAGGTGGAATGATTTATTTTGGTTTTCTTTTTCCTTTTTCTTTTATATCTAAAATCAACTTCACATTGTGTTGTAACTCTTTCATAGGTGTTTGATCCTTGATAATTTTCATATCAACATTCCAACATTCAAGTTTTCACATTTCTTCTTCATTATATAGTCCTTTCCACCCTAAAAACCACTTTGTTACTTCATTAAAATTAGGACTTGAACAAAGCCAATGATAAAACAAAGCCCATGTTCTAGAATTCAAATAGTAAAATAATAAAACTCACTCAACTAGTGACAACTGACTTAGCTCAAGATCCTACACAAAAATAATGGAGACCAAGAAAAATGGGCAAGAAATCTTAGAAAAATATATCATAGTAGATATTTTTTAGAAAGAAACAAGCCATAACGTAGTTAAATTCATCTAGTTAGCGATTCGTTGGGTTGATTAGAAATTCTTGTCGAATTGTCATCATATTAGGTACAATAAAATGAACAGTTAATTGTTCCCAACTAGCAGGATCAAATATAGTTTTCCAAGGCAATAAAATTACATATGCAGATGTGTGTATGTATGTATGTGTATATATATGTATGTATGTATGTATAGAGAGATCATGTGGATTGTGGAAATCTAGGATTTCATTGTGATGCCCTTGTGATCACTGCATTTTGTTGCCATGTCCTTGTGATCTCCACATCTTGTTTTCATGACCTTTTCATTTCTATATATGTATGTATGTCTATATGTATGCATGTATGTATGTATGTATATACATATGTATATGTATATGTATATGTGTATGTATATAAATAAAGAGATCTTGGCACAATAGAAAAAGAATAAAACTCACTCAACAAGTAGCATGGCAATAGGTATTGTCACAAGCTTTTAAACATAACTATATAAGGAGTGAGTTAGAATGTATATAAGTTACCATTACATTAATTGTAAAATAAAACACAAAGGTGCACCAAGGTATTACAATATTTTAATTATAGAAAATTGCTTAATTTTTCAAAGTGGGTGTATGATGGTGAAGACTTCTATTAGGTGAGTAAAATTCACCAGTGATTATGGGAATATAGCTACATCAAAACAATTAGAAACTAGAAATACATATTCATTAGAGTGAGTAGTTCAAAGGTCTTGATTGAGTGGATATGGTTATGTAAGTAGCCTGGTAGGCAAAATACACCACATGGTTGGTGGGGGGGTGTGGGGTTGTTGGTGGGGGTAGTTGAGCTTCCACCTTCATCAATACTTAATTTCCATTATTTGTGCTCTCTAAATAAAAGGTATATAACTTTATCATACTAACTATAATTTTCAAATAGTACAAACCACAATTATTTCTTATAGTTCTATGGTTCTCTTTGTAAGTTAATAAAATTAAAGTTTAAAAATTAATTGCATTTATGTACATCTTTTTCAAGTTTGATATTTCTCTTTTTCCTAACTCACAGTCCAAGAATAATTTTCCAAAACATATATTGTCCAGCAAGAGATTGAGCCAAAAAATTGTAAGAATGATTCTGCCAAAAGAGCTAAAAACAATGATTGTGCATGATAATCATCTTTTTATGTTCTTTTTGGCACAATTGTCCTTACATTTTATGATTTTTGGTGAGAACAAAATTCCAAACTAATTAGGTAGGCGATAAGACCTGTGTCTTGTGATAAGACTTATTTCTTTATTTAATAGAAATCCTAGAATATATCTAATTAAGTTGATTTTTATTTGGTTTTGGCTAGTACAAACTTTTATTTTGAATCTATGTTTTCTCTCCAAATTCTATGATTTCCAACAAGAAAATCTAGTAGAAATATTGTATAGAAGTCCTAGAATATATCTAATTTTGTTAAGGGCAAATTTTTTCATCTTTTTAAAGAGAACCTATATTTAATGATTTCTTTCTTTTGCAATGGGATTTGAAATATGTTTACTTGTCCATGCCTCTTAATTGTACCTATGTCTTCTATGTGCTCAAGAAATATGAGCTTTTGAAATTCCAATTTGACTTCAATTAGATTCAACAAAATTAGCTCATACAAGGTATTAACAATGTAGGAAGATGTTGGGAAACTTAGTCGACTATGTTATTATTTTTTCTATGTTTGCTAGTAAATTTAACTAGAATGTTTGGATCTAGCAGACTTGGTATTTTATACCTATCTTATTAACGGTTCAAAATAATTGTAGATAAATAACTTGATTTATATTTTGTGGGTTTTAAATTGTATTAGCATGCTCTCCCTATGAGGATCCCAAGTATCCATTGTTGTTGTTAATTTTGTCTAGTTGTTGATTAGCTGGGTTGATTACAAATTCCTATAGAGCTATCATTAGATTAGGTACAATAAAATGAAAAATTAGATGTTCCGAGCTAATAGGATCAAATACAATTTTCTAAGGTAATAAAATTGCATATGCAGATGCATCACTTGAATGCAAGGCATGAACTACATTGCCCAATTTATAATGTTCATGGTTGGATATAAAGGCTCCATACTTTGGCCCAATAATGGAAGCCAAGAATGTAACCATGGATGTATTGAAACACTCTCCCTATGAGCGTCCTAGGTAACTAATGTCATTGTTAATTTGGTTATCACTATATGATCTATAATTTAACGAAGTGCTAAAGCCAATAGTAACTTCTCCCATGTCTCCAGAAAATGTAGCATAGGTTCAAGGTCCCTTGGCTCATAGGAATTTTTAATAGCTATTCTCATTGCTAGAAGAATAACAGAACAATTATGAGTTGAGTGTAAGGAGTTGAAGAATCAAGTTCTACTTCTATGTAAATTCCATAATCATGAGGCTCATTCCCTTGCAAAAGCCATAAACCAGTTAAACTATATACATATATATACAAGCCATAACCTAGTTAAATGGGTCTATTTGCCAATTACCTGAGTTGATTACAAATTCCTATAGAATTGTCATTAGATTAGGTACAATAAAAGGAACAACCAACATTATTTTTGTACAAGATCTCAAGCTATGCCACTTAGCATGGGTTGAGTGAGTTTTATTGTTTAATTATTTGGATTCTAGAATATGTATGCAACTAGAGCAATTTTTTTATTGTGATAAGATGTAATAAGAACCTTAAAAAAGATCTCTCTCTATATACATACATAAATACATACATATATGTATATGCATGTATATGTATGTATGTATCATGTGCAAATCTAGGATATTTTTGTCATTCACTTGTGATCGCTGAATTTTTTTTCCATGCCCTTGTGACCTCTACATCTCATCGTCATGTCTTTATGATTTCTGCATCTCATTCATATTATTGTACTTAATATGATGATAGTTCTATATGAATTTTTTGTCATGCCCTTGTGATCTCTACATCCCAAGTATCTATTGTTGCTATTAGTTTGGGCATCACTATATGATCCCAAATGTTATGAGGTACTAAAACCACTAGTAACTTCTTGCACGTCCCCAAAAAATGTAGCATAGGTTCAGGGTCCCTTGGCTCATAGGAATTTGTAGCAACTATTCTCACTGCTGGAAGATTAAATTTAGTGAAGAGTTGAGTGTAAGGAATTGAAGAAGCAAGTTCTTCTTCTATGTAAATGCCATAATCATGAGGCTCATTTCCTTGCAGAAGCCATAACCTAGTTGAATATATGTATACATCAACCTAGCTAATCTAAAACTAGATTCATTTAACTGGGTTATGACTCATTTCTTTCTAAAAAATCTGCTATGATATGTTTTTGTAAAATTTCTTGTAAACTCTACCGATTTTTCTTGGTTTGCATTATTTTGTGGAGGATCTTGAGGTAAGTCACTTAGCACCTCAAAAAATATCCCTTTGTATATACATACATACATACATACATACATACATGTATGTAGGTGCCCTTTTGATCGCTACATTTTATTTTTGTGCCCTTGTGATCTCTGTATATGCATATATGTATGTATGTACGTATACATATATATACATATTTATATGTATATATGTGTATATGTATGCATATATATATATATGTATGTATGTATGTATATACATATATATACATATGTGTGTGTGTGTGTATATATATATATGTGTGTGTGTGTGTGTGTGTGTGTGTGTGTATAATATATGTATATGTATGCATGTATGTATATAAACAGAGAGATCTTGGCACAAGAGAAAAATAATAAAACTCACACAATAGGTAGCATGGCCACATATGCGATGGAAACATCTATTGGTAAGTAGATTCCTCTTTCTCTCTCACTTTTTTCATGTGTTTATTTCATTCAAACTATCATTTCATAGGGGGCATTTTTTAATATTTGATTCATTTTATGCATGAGGTAATGAGGAAATTCCTAGATGTACCTATGTGATGAATTTCCCATGAGAAATGAAGATGAACTTCCCGTGAGAATAGTAGGAGGCGATGAGGACATTCCAGGTACTTTAAATATTGATCCTTTCTTAAAGATTTTAGATGTTAATGGAAAATTTAGATGTTGGGGGGGGGGGGGGGGCTTGGGGGGCACAAATGAACTTCCACCTTCACATGGTTGGCCTTGATTAGTAGAGAATAATAAACCATTCTCGAAACCAAGTGAAGATAAACAATAACCTATGATTATAAGACAACTAATTGTGTGAATGTCTTGGTTTTAAGCAATGTAGAAGGATGCCATAGTTCAATATGCAATGTCAATTCATATGTAGATGACATCGAGTGGAGCTGAAAAATGCATAAGGTTTGCATTTTCATTAGAGGTCTTTAATTAGGTATTTAAGGTTATAGACCATTACAAACCTTGTTCATGATGATGGTCTATAATTTTAATAACTTAATAGACCTATTAAATAAATGTAATTGTGCTACATTTTTTCAGCTCTGCTTATTGTCCATGCATAAAGAACATAGTTGCATTTGCATACTCAATTTAGAGAGGCATAATCTTATTTTGGATGCGACAAAAAAATGCCATGCACTAGAAGATGGGAAAATGATGTCACTTTTGCAGGTCTAGAACATTTTTTTGTAGTTTAGACATTGATCATTTCTTAAATAATTTAGATGTTAACAAGGAATTTAGATAATGGGGGGGTGGTGGGGAGTGTGGGGCCAAATGAGCTTTTTCCTTCATGTGGTTGGCCTTGATTAGTAGATAATATTAAAATATTCTCAAAACCAAGTTAAGCTCAATATTAACTATGATTGCATCATAGCTATTCAATGTTTGTTGCCAATTTTTTTTATTAATACAACACAACATTGCAATTGCAATGATTGGCCATTGATCCCACAACATTGCTCCCACATTTCTATCCAAATTTTGATGGAGGTTTATTATGGCTTTCCATGGGACCCATAGCATTTCTTACACATGAATGTTGCAATTTCAATGGTATCTTTAACAAATTTCCATCTCAATTCTTATGGTGAAAATGCATATTTTTCTAGAATGATAGCCCAATTGACAACACTTGTAGTCATTGTAATTGAAACTATAGCCCTTGCCACTGCAACTTGGAATAGAAAATTTTTGATGCCCATCTGACAGGAGCTAATTCTAACTGATGTTAGTTGAGTAATGGGTTACTATCATAATTGTGATGGTCTGGCATCACAATTCAAGTCCAAATGTAGTAGTTCTGAAAGGAAAGCCAACCAAACTCCTGATGAAGAAGATAGGACCACTCAAGATCTTGTATAAGTTTGGGAATAGTTCCTATGAAGTTGAACTTTCTCTTGAATTAGGTATGTCACCTATTTTTAATGTGTGTGATTAGCTCCTTTATAAAGGTCTTCATTTTGATACTGGTCAGTATGTACCATTTCTGACTTAGGAGGAGGTGATTAGGTCAAGGATTTTCCCACTTCTAAGCCTCTATAATTGGATAATATAATGCACTCCAAGGTGCTTAAGAAGAATAGGAAGGGAACCTATAAAAATTACTTGGTGAAATGGAGGATATTTCCTAATGCTAAAGCCACTTGGATGATTTAAGTTGATAGTCTAAAACATGGAGTCACCACAAAAGACCTCCTAACTCAAGGGACTTGAGTTCTTTATCCCAAGGGAGTATGGTGTAGAGCACCGCCCTTTTTGGTTTTGTGATTTGTTATAGGGTTAGTTAATAGTCTTGTGTGAGTCAAATAAGGTCTAATGGTCCATGGATTCAAACTTGTCCCATTTTGTTTGTAAAGGGAAAAAACTTGCTCAGGAGGTCCTAAATTTGTTAAATATGATCAATTGGCTCAATAGTTGCTAGGACTAAGAAACTAGGGCAATTGGTCCCTTATAGGGTCCTAAGGATCTTAACTAAGGTCCTAGAATAATTCTAAAGACACCCTTTTTCTCAAAACATGAAAAAGAGCAAAATTGCTCAAATTTTTTAAAGTTGCTAAAAAGTTGCTTGAGCAATTTTTGCAAGAAAGTTACGAATGAAGGAATGGGTAGTTGTAACCATCCATTCTTATTTATTTGATCATGGGATGAATATTTGTGAAGGTTATGCTGAATCTAAGTTTCATACACATGCATGAGTAGACTGTACAAACTTTTTTGTGTTTTTCCTTGTATTTGCATGGTTTTCATGCTCTTGTAAAACTATGTATGGATTGGGATGCTTGAAATTACTTCATAAAATTTTATATTTGTTTCATATCTTTCCTTTTCATACTAAATTTTAATCTCAAGTTTCTAGGTTGAAGAGTTATTGAGGTTTTCTTAGTGTTTGGTTTGTGACTTCCATTCACAGGGTTACTAAAACAAAAATTGCTCTAACCTGATCACCCACTATTTAAAAGGAATGAAACCTTGTGTGGTGATATTTTATACCTTTTAAATAAATTATATTCTTTCCTTTTTATTTTTGTGACTGATCTTATAGGTATGGAGTGATGTCCTAGGCTGACTGCTAGGAGTAGGTGAGCTAGGACAATAAGAAGATGTGTTTACAAAGAACACCCATGATTTTGCATGGCCAATATAATGGAATGGTTAGAATAAATAGGGTGTTTCCTTTACGAAAAAATTGGTTGATAATGTTGGTGTGAAGTTTAAAAGTTTCTAGAAGTCTTTTTGTGGAAACTTGTTGAAAGGCCTAAAAGATAGCCTAAAAACCAGGGCTTGAGGGGAAGAAGGGTTGTGGGTGTTTTGGGGCTCTATAAATTAGGATGATTGAAGTGATAGGTGACATCTTTCAGAATCATATGGTCTTATATAGTGTTGTGTGGAAGGATTTGGAGAAATTGGCTAAAACAGTGTAACTAGACCTAATACAATTAGGCCTAATTAGCTTTGTTTGTGGAAATTGGCAGCCAAGTGTTTATCAAATTGAACATAAGTATTTGGAAGGTCTAGAAAGGATGTGCAGGATATATTAAACATTAGAAAGGACCAAGGAATGGTGACTATAAGATCCTAAATAGGGGTTTAGAGTTCTAGAGGAAGGAAGGGCTAGTAGGACTAGTTCCTAACCAAGAAGGTTAATTTCTAGTATCAACCCAACTATACCTAGGAGGCAAGTTGAGGAAGGGGTCATGGAGGCCAAGGTTTTTGGAAAGAAAAAAGGAGGAAAGAACCATTTGATGGCTCATTCTTCAAAGGATTAAATCATAACTAGTATTTGTTAAGTTCTATAACACTAGACCCTCTACATTAGAGGGGAAGCTCTATGATCTTGACTTGCAAGATAAAAGTTTCACCTAGTCCATCATGTACTCTTTAAGTAACTTGATGTAGGTTAGGTTTGATAGATTTTTTCCATCATTAAATTTGAACATTATCCATGAGTGCTTAGTTGTTTCTATTATTAGGTTTGGATCCTACCATAATCCTAATTTACTTAAATGGAATCCAACTATGAGTCAAGATAAATATACTTTCTAGCTAAAAATATGTGGACTTTGAACCCATATTTTTCCCTTGTCTCAAAGAATGGTTGAATTAAAAACTTATTGGTATTGGCATGTTTTGGCTAGTGGGTACACTCAAAATTTTGAAGGATCATCTTTTACTTTATAATAAGTTTTCCTTTGACTTTTTTTTTTTTGAGAAAAAGGACAATTTACACTCTTTATGAAAGGAAACGTAATCTCTAGGATGGGACTAGGAAAGAGAGAAGAAGGAAAATTTTATTTTTTGGGTCTTCATAACATCATTTTGAAAGAGGACACTTTTTGGAAGCAAATGTCAAGGATTCCATGGATCAAGGAGGGAGATAAAAACTCAAAATTCCTGATCAATCAATACTGAATCATAGAAAGAGAATTCAATCAAGGAGTTATCCATAGAGTAAGGCAATTCTAGTGACAAGATGGAGGTTGAATAAGAGGTGGTCTCTCACTTCTTGAATCTGTTTAATCTACCTCCAAATGATTTTTTTGGATGAGAGAATGTCTAATCTAGTCCAATGTGTCCCCACTTGTATTCATTGTAAAGACATCCTATATTTAGAAATATTAGCCAACATGGCTAAGGTTAGAGTTGCTACCTCTTCCTTGAGTCATCACAAGTCACTTGGGCTAGATTGTTTCCCTTTTTTCTTCTTCCAAAAATACTAGGATATAGTGAAAAGGATCTATATTGGGAAAGAAAATAATTTATTTCTCTTGGCCTATTCTCAAAGAGATCAATAATAGCTTCATTTTCCTAATCCCAAAGGTTCCATGAGAAAATGACATGAAGCATTTTAGACCCATCAACCTATACAATACCCTCTATAACATTTTCTCCAACTTGTCAGAATGTCACATTAAACCCTTTTTGGACTAAATCGTCAACCCACAACAAAAAGGATTTATTCGAGGGAGACAAATTATGGATACTATCCTTATGGTCCATGAAGTGATTCACTTTATGAATAAAGGGTGAAAAGAAAGTTTGATCCTTAATTTTGAAATCTCTAAAGCTTATTATATGGTCTCATGGGACTTCATCATAAAGGTTCTAAAGAAAGTAGGATTGAAAGGGAGAATTCTTTAGATGATGGAGCAGTGCTTCAAAATGCTCAAATTTTTAGTGTTGGTAGATGGTTCCCCAAAGGGTTTCCTTGGCATCTCTGATGGTCTTAGACAAGGTGATTCATTATCCCTCAAAAATAAAGAAAGAAAGTATGTCAAATCTAGTCGTTTCAATTATAAATTGAAGATAACTTTACATTTGAAGATGGACTGCATGTTAATTTTTTTGCTTGAAAGGACGCTAAAATGTGCATTGTTTTAAAAAATCACATTCAAACATATATTTGCACTAAACTATTGCAAAGTGAAATATGAAGCAAATTTTATTCTTTCATAATTTTAAGTCTTGATTATATGTGTGTGTGTGTGTGGATGTATGTATGTATGTATGTATATGTGTATGTATATATATGTATATATATGTCTATATATATATCTATACATATATACATATACATATATATGTAGATATATATATATATATATATATATATATATATATATATATATATATATATATATATATATATATATATATATATATATATATATATATATATATATATATATATATATATATACATACACACACACACATATATTTGTGTGTATGCATACATACATATATACATACATATGTACATATATATATATATACATACATATATATACATACATACATACATATATATGTATGTATACATACATACATACATACATACATACATACATACATACATACATACATACATATATATATATATATATATATACACACACACATACATACTTGTGTACACACACATATGTACACACAAACAAATATATGTGTGTGTGTGTGTGTGTACACATATGTACATATATACCATAATTCAAATATTTAAATATTAACAAAATATTAAATAATAATTCTAATTTTATTACATCACTGTAGACATTCGATATGGATATTATAAAAAAAAATTTGAATAAAATGTCATTATACTATTTTAGGGAAAAAAATTGTTCTATATTTTGAGTGCTAGTCTTTAAAAATGTCATTTTCAGCAACAGACTAGTTTTGATTCCACACACACACACACACACACACACACACACACACATACATACATACATATGTGTGTGTACATATATGTACATATATATACCCTAATCCAAATATTTAAATATTAACAAAATATTAAATAATAAGTCTAATTTTATTAAATCATTGTAGACATTTGATATGTATATTATAAAAACAAATTAGAATAAAATGTCATTATACTATTTTAGGGGAAAATATTGTTCTATATTTTGAGTGCTAGTCTTTAAAAAGGTCATTTTCAGTAACATACTAGTTTTGATTCCATATATATATATATATATATATATATGTATGTATGTATGTATGTATGTATGTATGTATGTATGTATGTATGTATGTATATACATATGTATATATATATATGTATATATATATCTATGTATATACATGTGTATATACATATATATATATCTATGTATATACATAGGTATATATGTATATATATACACATATGTAATATGTATATATATGCATATATATATATATGTATATGTATATATACATACATATATATGTATATATACATATACATATAGATATATATATGTATATACATATATGTATATATATGTATATATGTATATATATATATATATAGATATGTATATACATATATATATATATATGTATGTATGTATGTATGTATGTATGCATATGTATACACATATATTTGTACATATGTTTATGTATGTGTATATATATATGTATATATGTATACATATGTACATATGTATAGATATATATATATATATATTTATATCTATATATATGTACATATGTATATATGCACATATATACATACATATATTTACATATGTATATGTGCACATACGTATATATGTACATATATATGTGGAATAAAAAATAGTATGTTATTGAAAATAACATTTTTAAAGACTAACACTCAAAATATAGAACATAATTTTTTCAAAATATAGAAATAATTTTTTTTCCTTAAAAATATATGATGTCATTTTTCTCAAATTTAATTTTATAACATCCATATCAAATATTTGCAATGATTCAATAAAACCATTCTTAACATTTCGTGTTCTTTGAATATTTAAATATTTGGATTAATGTAAAAATGAGTTTGAATGGGACGTAAAACCATAGATCAAATTACATAGATAAACATTAAAAATACCAAAAATTGAATATTTTTTGGAAAAAAGATAAAACCTACTAAACATCTAGTGACTAGAAAAAATAACACGTACCAGTAACTAGTGAAAAAAAATAGAAATCGGCATAAAAAATAGCATGAAAAAATAGAGAGAACCTAGACAAGCTCTTTAAAAGATTTAACAACTTGGATTATTGTCACTTCAGGGTCTTCCTTTGGAGTCTTCACAATTCTTGATGTAGTAATAATATTCCTCTTAATCCTAACCCTTGTCCTCTTACCACAAACCTCAATAATTTTCATATCTTTCTCCCTACTATCTATATAAACATTGAGCTCAATCCCTTCCAGGTTAACTTTTCCCTTACCGTTCACCAATTTCATAATGGAAGCATTGATCCTGTCATTGCTACTCTTGATGGTATTATGGATCCTTTCCTCAAAAACCTTGATTTGATAAGGAATATCATCACACTTCCCTTCCATTTTCCTCCTAGATTCATTTTGCTAATCTAAGTGCTTCTCCAAGATTCCACCTTATTTCTAAGAGTGTGAACCTCATTATAGATTCAGTTATCCAAAATCAAATAAATTTTGGTCTTGGTATTTTCTTTGCTAATGAAATCTACATACATAGGGGTGGTATTACCTTCAAGAGGTAGAAAATCATCCTTCTCATGTACATAATGAACCCTCTCACTGTTAGTGTTAGGATAATGCACAATGTATATAATGGTAGGGGAATCATTTCTATTTAATAGTCTGCTTTGGATTTCCCTTCTGATTACATTTTACTTTGTTTATTTTGTTACTAGGGGAGGGATAGATGCCCTTTTTATTTTGAGAGTTAGTGGAACCCTTAGTATCCTCATCCATTTCCATTTCCATGCCCTCAACCTTGTCATTCTAGATATCCTTAGTATACCCATCTTCCTTCAAGTCCTTAGAAATATCTTTAACCTTCTCTCCAATTTCTTTCCCACTATCGTCAGTGTCTTGTTTTCCCTTTCCCTTTTTATTCATTTTTACCTCAAAGGCTTTCCTTTTAAAAAAACTGCCATAAATACTTATTCCTTCTTAATCATTTTCACCACTAGTTTGGGATAATGAGTCTTATAGTACTTTGAAAAGAGGATGATGAGCCTTTCATGAAGAATGGGAAAAGATTACTTCTTCTTATTCTTAAGAACAATCCTATTCAAATATTGTAGAATGTAGAAAGGAAAATAAATTTAATCATCATAGCATAAATGATTTAGAAAAATAAAGTTAAAGTAGTGGACTCTCCATTTCTTACCATCAAGAGTAAAATAAACTCTAATGTTGATGACGACAATATTTTTGATGGGCTTACTCTACTTGTTAGAAAAGTGACCTTAACTAGAGTATCCCTCTCTTTATTGTCCTTAGGGATTTTTTCTCCATTTCTTTGCTAATCCTTCTCTCCTTGTAGAAATTTAGACCAATTCATGACAACCCAATAATTTGTGCAGTGAAGTTAGTATTGAGAGGGAAAGTGACCTTGTGCATGGTAACATTCTTCCCTTTCCATCACTTGAAAAACTCCAAAGTTACATTTGGATTGAATCCATGGAGATGATCAAGGTAAGTTGTGACCATACCTTTTTTGAGCTGATCTCAAACTTGCATAACATCTACCCATCTTTACATGAAATTGACCCATGTCACTTAGCTTTACCCCCCACATCTCTGCAACTCCTATGAAAACCCTTATCACAAAATTTCATAGCTAGATCAACTCTTTTTCAGGTTAATAAAAAAAAGAATAATTACAGCAAAATGAACTCAAATAATCTACCTATCTTTAATGCTTTGATTCTTGAGATAGTTCTTCCTGAACTTGTAATAATATGGGTACTTTTTTGTCATAAAAATTATATTTATTAATATGACCTATGATTCTATGTGCTTAATTCTTTCCTATAGTGTAAGATCTTGATAACCCATTATGAAGCAACCTATGCTTGCTATTTTATTGCTAAAACATCTTTGTAATGATAGAAAAACCAAAATAAAAAAAATATGTTGTGTTTTATATATATATATATATATATATATATATATATATATATATATATATTAAGTTAGCTTAAATTTAATGTATGTTAATATTATTTAGAGGACTTCATAATATGTTTATGAATTTTTTATTTTATAAAATTAGAGTATGCTCAAAGAAATAATAAATTCTCTATTTTATGTCTTTGGGGCAATCTTAATTATGGAAGAATCTATCAAAATCACTCTCAGAGGCTAAATTAGCACAGTTGGGTTATTTTTTATTTTTTATTGGAAACAATGGCACACAATAGGATTACATTGTTTTATCCTCCCTAGAATTACTATTTAAAATGGATGAATGACCAATAGTAGCTACACATCCTTAAATTGACAAAGTTTATAGCACCTAAAATAACTATTATAGAAATTCTTTAAACATTGGTGATTACACTCCCATCAATTGTGTCTATTGGTTCTCCTTATACGAGGTTAATACCATCCCTAGTAGCAATGAGGTAATCGATGAGATAGCTCCCTAGAGTGTGCAAATGCATGATAATAATTTGTCCATTATATTTTATTATATCATTGATTCCGAAAAATTATGACATTAGGTTTTTTATGCTAATGGTAAAAATTTGGATTATCTTTAGAATTAGTTTTTTAAAATTTGATGCATCCTTCGTTTAAATGAGAGATATTTCAAAGATTTTGAAATAATTTATTGAAATATTTTCCCAGATTTACCTTTTGAAATGATTTTTTTATTAAATGAGACAAGATAAGGGTCCTTAACTTAAGTAACAACATATAAGTACTAAAACATTTCTTCCCTATGCCATTATAAGCAAGCAACAAAAAAGACCATCCCTAATAGAAACAACTAGAGACCCACCATAGAAAAAAACTTAATAAAAAAATGTATAGTACCTTAAGTATCAGAGTCTAACTTATTAGCCAAGACGCAACCATTAATATCAAAAGATAAATGAGTCTTAGAGTATTGGCCATTATAAAGACCTAGATTAAACAAAACAATTTTAAAACTATGTCCCAAAATGACAAGGAGGACCACAACAACCAAGTCAAGTAAAAAAGTATTAAATATGCAACAAAAAATAAAAGAAAAAAGGAAACCAAAGGCCCAAAGACACTAGGCTTGTTTGATGTTCTCCATATCTTTAATTAAGTTTGAGATCTTTAGACCAATTGTGGACATTCTCCGCACACTTCATCTCCACACATACATTTTTCTTCTATATTCCATCTTTCTATAGTTGTCTCTAACCCATAATAGTGCATAAGGTGGCCTACTTGATTATCTCTTTCTAGATACTGCATATGGTAGAAATGGCCACACCAAGCTCAATACCAATGATAACATAATGAAACATATTGTTAAGTAATTGCAGTTTGATGTTGGGCCCCTTAAATTCTAGATCTCTTTTAACCTTTTCAATATAACATCAATAAAAGGCACAAGGTTGGCTGAATCCTTTATTTCTTCAACCATAGGGTTATCAAAAATGGGGATTTCAACATGGGGCTCAAGAAAAATCTTGATACGAGCTTCCTAGGTTTCCTTTTCATCCTCCTCAGAGTCTTTAGCCTTCACATTTTCTTTGAATTCCTCCTTAGTGGCACTATAATTAGCTTTCTCTAGAGTTTATTCAACCTCTATATCATAAGTCTCCTCATTTTGATTATTTTGGGTCTCATCTTTTCTCTCCTCATAATTTTTCCCCTTCCTGACCCTAAATCTTTAGATCTCTTCTCCTTAGAACTAGAGCTAATTCTATAGCCATGCACCCTATCTTTCTTATCTCCATCATCAAAATTTTACTTTTCTTTAGAGTACTAACATGACTTATTTTGGAAGATGCATTCTTGCATTCAACTAGAGTTTTCAAACAATATAGATACTTCAAAGGTTTGGTTTTTAACTTTAGGATTTTTAAATTTAGGCTTAGGATTATTATTTTCTCTAGTCATAGTAGGGTAACTATTAGGGTAATTAATGGCTCAATTTACCCTATAGAAACAAAGGTCTTGGGATGACAAAGGGGACTATCGTTATTAGTTATACACCTACCAAGCCGAAGGTGGTGGGAAAATACATGACATGATACATGATGAGAATAACACCATAATGAATGGGTGGGTTCTCAACATTCTTAATACAATTAACCAGGGTTGGGTATGTAAAAAAAAGTATATTAATTTTTTCACCATGCCTTAGCATATTAAGAAATAGGAAATGGTAATTACAGAAAGTAGTAAAAAGGACTAGGGGTGGATATACATCCATACCTATTACCATATTTGATCCTGACTGACTTCTCCATGGCCTCAAAGAATTTATGCTTGGATTTGTTGTAATCTCATATGCATTTCCTCTTGACCTTTTCCCATTCACATGAGAGACTTTTTGCTTCACCTATCAATTGAGGAGTCACCATATATTTGACACTACCAATTGTCACCTTACCTTTATTCTAGGAGTTGGAAATTATTTTTGAGAGCATCAAATTATGGTCTCTTATAGCCTCAATGTATTTGTCTAGACCAACCCTATTGAATTAATTCCATTTTTCTCTATTCTATAGTAATTCTTTACAACTTCTCAGCTCCATCTACTTTGGAGGTCCACCCATAATGTAAACCTTGTAAAAAATATGGGCTTCTTTGATAATATCAGTATTAAGCCTCACAATACCCTATTTGGAAATATCTTTCTTCATTATAAAATCACTCCTCAAACCACCCAAGGAAACCAAACTAATAATGTAAATTTTAGAAGAAAGCTAATCAGAAACTTTAGAAATACAATTTTGAATAATACTTGGGCACTTATAATAAAGACAATACCACTCTTACAAGCTTCCAGATTTCTTGAGAAACCCTATCTTTAAAACTAGAAACTTTCAAGCTTTTGAAATGACAAGAGTCATTATTACAAGTTTAGCCACATTCCTTATCCCATAAGAAAAGGATGTACTTCAAATGATTCAACAAGATTTTTGTTAGCTTGGAATTAATACTAAGATTGTGTGTCATAAGTTTAGACATCATTACTCATTCCACCAAAAGTATAATGATTAAGATAAAAAAGATGGCTTTACTAAATTTAGTAAAGCT